>CM065917.1:26558001-27035168 GCA_033439105.1 Magallana nippona | reverse complement strand
GACAGACAAGTCTTCTATGCGTGAGTCTAATATATTACTGTAAACATTTTTATCTTTTTATTGTTCGTTTATTTTGTTCGTTAATTAATTATTTTGTTCGTTAATTAATTATTTTTTTTTAAATAGGGGAGGAATTGGGTTGATCTATTTTCTTGTTCGTTTATGTTGTTGTTGATTTTTTTTTTGGGATTATTATTATTTCTTTAGATACCAGTCCTCCATCTATCAACGCGTCGGTAACAACTGACAGCAAGCGAACATCCGTCGGTTTTCTCATTGTTTCTCACACTCATCAAACATTGACCAATGTTTCGCACACAAAGGTCCAAAGTTCCTCTCGTGCCACTCGCTCACACACCCAAACTTCCACCCCCGTTGCTCATGCACATGATCAAACATCTACCGGTTCTACTCTCACACTCCCCGCACATCCACCCCTGTAATTAGTACACAGGACCAAACATCTACCAGTTCTACTCTCACCATCCCCCGCGCATCCACCCCCGTAATTAGTACACATGATCAAACATCTACCGGTCCTACTCTCACACACACCCGCACATCCACCCCCGTAATTAGTACACAGGACCAAACATCTACCGGTTCTACTCTAACCATCCCCCGCACATCCACCCCCGTAATTAGTACACATGATCAAACATCTACCGGTTCTACTCTCACACACACCCGCACATCCACCCCGTAATTAGTACACAGGACCAAACATCTACCAGTTCTAATCTCACCCGCCCCAGCACATCCACCCCCGTAATTAGTACACAGGACCAAACATCCATCACTCCCGTGTCTACTTTGAACATTTCCACAGTCAACACATCCACCCCTGATTCTATATCCCACCCTGCAGAGAGGACTTACACGACCGATAAACAAAGTAAATACGTTTATTACTTCTTGAGTTTATTGGTAATACCCATAGTTATTCTCGCATGCATTTATAATCAACTGCATAAAAAGAAAAACGATTTTAATCGCATGAATAGCGACATCATAGAGGAACTCGACATTTTCAACATATTAAAAACCTCTGTTCATGACACTGATATCGAAATAGACGAACTTGTATTTTTGTAATATATACATGTACGCTTATTTATTTTTTTTTTTTTGTATTCTCGTTTCTAATTGGATTGTAGAAATAAATGTGACATTTCGTATGCATGTGTTCTTCCTTTCCAATCTGTTCCAATTTTGGTTTTTGTTTTGCATGATAAAAAACCTGGATTTTTAGATCAGCATGTAAGTAGATAATTCATTTTTTTAATTCTTAAATTATAAATTAAGTAGAGTGGTCCAAGGCGGAGTTTAAATATAACGTATTCTATTGTTTTCATTTACATCGTATTTATAAATAACCTTTTTTTCGTGTAAATTTATTACAGTCCAAGATGTCTATGGACTGGCCGTGTCGGGTGTTGTCCTGGGACTCCTCTTCCTCCTGGGATGTATACTACGCTCCATTATCAGTCATCTTGGTATCGAATGCCGCTTCTCAGTGAGGAGGGAGAGGGGAGCCGGGGGGGAGGGGGGATATTGAGAGTCCCCAGCCACGGGTCGCGGAGATTCGCCCCAAAGAGCGTGTATGTACAGAAGTTAACAGTAGTAATAGCGACCATACAGGGGGTATTAAACAATAGAGCTATTGTTCTGAGAACAATGGAAAAGGTGATATAGCGGCCATACAGGGGGTAATAATCAACAGAGCGACCATACAAGGGGTATTAAACAATAGAGCTATTGAACAATGGGAAAGGTTGAAAATGACATAAATGACACAAAGAAGGGTAAGGGGATACCCTTATCTAAATAGGGTCATTGTTGTATTATAGGGGGTATTTAACAATAGGTGATTGTATCACAATGATCTGATCTACATTTTGAGGGACATGACTATGTGTAAAACGCTGTTAATTAAGTATATAAGATATGGCTAATTTTATACGACCGGGTGTATTTAACAATAGGTTATGGTAATGAACGGGGTAAGGGAGAAGTGGATAATTGAATACCAATGTGGGGAGGAATAATTACGGTGACCTTGACACGGTTACAGTGATGACCTTGATCTACATTTTGAGTGACATGACTGTGTAAAACGCTGTTTATTAAGCAGTGAACATTAAACATTGATTGATGTGGTAAGTGATTTAGAAGTTCATTTATTTTGTTGTTATTTGTTGTTTGTAATTTAGTATTGAAGTATCTTTGATTTGACCGGTATTAAAGATATCGTTCTTAATGATTAGAATTAATTCTTATTTAATAGTTTTATGTATTGATCATTACAAAACATTGTCTTTACGCTGTACACACAACACTTTTATATGACTATATTAAAAGAATAACAACTCCTGAGAATGAAATTTCAACATTTATTCATATAAAAAAAACCATAGTGATATTGAAATAGTTAAAGGGAATTCAATTCACATTTGAGTTTATCCTTAAATGTTCAAAAAGTGTTAACATTTCACGGGGGTGTCATGTCCCAAATTCACCAGTTTTCCCATCCGTCGGGGTTACAAGTCTGACAACTCAACATTCCCAATTGATTCAGGTGGTCAGCTTGATCGTAGCAGGCAACGAACGTTTCAAGTTCATTGTTGTTATCCTGCATCCATAAAAAAACAAGTGATGACGTCAAAGTTTAGGTAGACTTTTTGTTATAGAATCAATAGACGAATAACACTATAGAAATGGTTTCAATTCATTGGCTCGAGCTGGGTTTATCTACACTCAGATTGGAGATAAAATGACCTGTTTTTGTTGTGGAATGACGCTGAGTGAGTGGGAACCCGTCGACGACGCCTACCAAGAACATCATCGCTGGTCGAGATTTTATCAGTTTGCTCAAATGGTGGGCGACGGAAAAAACTAGAGACAAGAAACTTTCAAGAAGAACAAATGACTTTTTTAACTTCAAGCATTATTGTCCATTTTGAAAGTGACTCATCAAGAATCCGAATAAACTGATTAAGGACACTTAAGTGCTTTGAGCCGTATTGGCAACGATCGATTTTAGTTGTGAGATGAGCATCAAAATGATTGTACTTGTTTTGAAAAAAAAATCTCAACAATAAAAGCTTTTAAACCTGTCTTTTTTTTGTTTTGTTTTGTTTTTGTTTATAAAATATTGGTATCTAATTGGGAATATAAAAGTGGAATAAAACACAGTAAACTCTCATTTAAATATCCGCCGCCTTACCGCAAAGACATGGAAGAGTACTTGACAAAATATGGTACGATCCTGGACATCCTGGGTCTTTTGCGGGACCCTCAAAGTTATATTAAGTTGTGAAACAGGAAGGCAAGTTTAACGTGGGTATGAGTTAAATTAAAAAAAGTTTTTACAAAACCAAGATGCTTACTCCTTACAAAAGAAAGTACGCAGAAAGGGGTTTAAAAGAAGAAGAGTCGTGGTGCGGGGATTGGACTACCAGTGGGAAGCCGACTGAACACAACGATGGCATCAAATTCCTTCTCGTGATTGTTGACGTGTTCTCTCGATTCCTGTGGGTTCGGCTATTGAAAGACCGAAAAGCCAAATCCGTTATTGAGGCCTTCAATGATGTGTTGATGGGACCGATACGCCCCAGAGCCATTCGAACTGATAAGGGGTCGGAATTTTTCAACCGTGTTTTACAACAGTATCTCAAAAAGATCGATATTTCACTCATCTGCAAATATACAAATACCTGGAGGTCTTACACGATGTAGTTCGTTCGATCAACCACACACCGAATCGATCTCTAAATGGACGCAAGTTGGCATCTGTGACCAAAGAGAACGAAGATGAGGTGAGGTTAGGTGCTTACCTAGTTCGACAGAAAAAAGACACCCGACAGCCTCCCCTGAAGAAATCTTCTAAGATGAAAAAAAGTTTACCATATACCTTTAAAGTGGGAGACCAAGTGCGAATTACACATTTACGACATCCGTCTCAACGGGATTATGACCAAACGTACACTGAAGAAGTGGTTGTGATTCGAGAAAGATTTGTGTCTCAAGGCATTCCTATTTATAAATTAAAGGACCTAGCAGACGACCCTATTCAAGGTACCTTTTATGCCAGCGAACTGCAGAAAGTGTTAAAAGACGAAAAGACAGTCTGGAGAATTGACAAGATTTTACGCAAACGCAAAGTTCGCGGGAAAAAAGAGGTATTAGTGAGGTGGCTGGGGTGGCCCAAGAAATTTGACGGTTGGATCCCTCCAAAAGACATAAAAGAAACGTGATCTGTTATCGGACAGTCAATTGTCTTCAATATGTCGATGCGTATGGTTCTCAAGTCCACGGGCAGCAATACTGTTCACCCGGACAATAAACCACAAGACTTTCGTGTGCGTTTACCCCGACCCCTACCTTTGAAAGGGGACTGGACAGTGGAACTGACTGAATTTAGAAATTCGAAGCTACTGATCAGGAGATCTTTCTCTATTGTTCCGTGTGCGACGACAGCATTGTGGGAGGAAGTCAAAAACCACTCGTGAGAAGAATCGTATTGAAAAACAACAACTATGTGATTTTTGAGCGACCCTATAGAATTCCTTTACGCATCAATGACCTTTTCAACGACAGTTTCGTCATACACAGAGGGGTGAGAATTTTGTTCCATCGATACAAAGAAAACGCCAAAGAGGGGGTGGCATCTTGAATCGCCGTAGAGCGTACATGATTCCCGTAAAGCACGTAGCTCCTCCTCAAACGGCTCTACGACAAGTCACCCCCGTTGCCGCCGAGCTTGGAAGAGCACAATCGGATTTAAAAGAAACCATGCGTAACGACGAACCTCACATGCCTCTCAGAAAACCTATAAAAAAGAAATTTCAACAGAAACGCCTCAGTCGTTCTTCGACCTCCAAGGGGAAAGGACGTGTCCAGGAAAAGAGGAAAAAACAACTAATAATAAAAACTCTAGAAAGACACAAAAAGGAAAAGGCCGGCCTACCCATCCCGACGGAGTACCCATATTTTCCTCCTTAAGTTCTTTGGATTCAACTACATGGCCTTTCTAAGTGAAATCAACACAACCATTGCAGAACCATACGAACTCTCTTTTTTTCAGCGATCCCCCAAATCAAGTAGCTCTTCAAAAGATTTACTTTTCGGAAACTCGCCCCATTTCCTCCTTCGACGCCGACGACGCTCCGCTCGAATTTGCCATTCAAGGAAACGAAAACTTGGATCTGAGAAGAAGTCGTCTATATTTGAAAGCCAAGATAACGAAATCAGACGGTACGGCTCTAGCCAATTTAGAAAAGACGGGAATAATCAATTTACCCCTACAGTCCTTGTTTTCTCAGATCGACGTCTACATGAACGGAAAATGCGTCACTCTGAACGCCAACAATTACCCCTGGAAAGCTTATTTAAAAGTCCTGTTGTCCAACGGCACGGAAGCGAGCGAATCTCACCTGCAGACCCAGTTGTATTACCCCGGCCGGGACGGCATGGACGACGCCGATTCTGTCGCCTGAAAAAATACGGTTCTTCGGTCACGTTACGTCTTTACGCAAGTCCCGCACCTTCGATTTAGAAGGACCCCTGTACTTGGACTGTTTCTATCTGAACAAGTACCTCATTAACGGAGTGGACTTACAGATGAGATTGTTTCGTTCTCGCCCCGAATTCGTCATGATGAGTGCCGAAACCAGTCCCAGTTACAAGTTACCATAATTGTTTTGTTCTATTAATTCTCTTATCATTTTAAAATTCATTGTTTAAGCTTAAATATATATTTCTATATACAAAGCAAATATACCAATGGGTATATATGTAAATAATGATTAAAATCTTTTTTGTTATTTACATTTGACAGATAAAAGTAATTTCAGTTTCAATATAAATTTGTGTAAAAAATGTCTTAAATCTTATTTTATTGACATTCGAACAAAAAAAATGTACTTTCAGTTTCAATATAAATTTTTACAAAAATGAGTTACCATAACTACATCTGTTCTATGAATTTATTTATTTGTACAAGAAACGGAGCACCATACATTTTATTCTTGTAAAGCAAATATACAATTTTTTACAAAAATGAGTTACCATACCTGTATGTTTTATTCATTTATTTATTTTCGCATGAAACGGATCGCCATACATTTTAATTTTAATCTCATTGTTGAAACTTGAACTAAAATGCATTTATGTTTATATATATATATAAAAGCAAATATTCAAATGGGTTTCATACAGATGTGTTAAAAAAATTCATTTTTGTTGTTGACACCCAACCAAGAAAAAAAATACTTTCAGTTTTACTTTACTATGCTGTAATCAATCGTAACTACTCGGTCATTTCCGTAGCCACAAATTTTTGTCAGTTACGGAAAAGGACGAGCGTGACCCGAATGTGGTGTAATGTGATCTATTCATGTGTTTTTATGCATAAAACCCATGGTCATTTTGTTAAATTTGTTTTTTTTATCTATATGTATGAATAATGCATTAGTTAATCGATTTATTCATTTCAAGCAATGTTGCTGTCACTTAAGAACATGTCATCCTATTTTGAATACGCACATTTGAAATCAACGTATGTGTAATTTTCAGTAAAGCTATTTTTCACTATAAATTTATCGCTTATTTTTTTATCATCACATAAAAAATAAAAACTTTACTGCGGGAAAACAATCTCTTACCAAACAAATAAGTCGTGTATTTTTTTTTAAAGAAGAAATACTGAAACAGTTTGTTATCATAAATCTAGTCTATGATCCCTCCCCTTCCGCCATCCCCCCAACGATCAGGATTTTAAGGTCTTTTATTTCTTCTCTTAGAAAAGAGAAGATAACTACGTAGTACTCGACACTGACATGATCATATTGACTCGCTCGTATTTCCTCCCTTTATCCACTCTCGACGCTTATCTCTTTCTCAATAAAAATTCTAATTTTACACCTCAATCTGATTTTTAATGTATCTTTTCACCTCGTTAACGTAAGAAAACGATTCATTTAAAAGAAAAATAGAGATAAAAAAAATCATCAAATTTGGTAAAAAAAAAAATGAATAAATAAAAAAATTATAAATGAATAATATCTTTTATCTTACCTTTCTTGAAATGATTCCCTATTTTCCATTTCGTGAACTTTTTCATGGTTTGTCATACTCGCAAAATCTCCAAACATTAAATGGCAATATCCACATTGAAACATTTTCTATTTTCACAAATTAAACGTCCTCGCTGCTCGATAAGTAATTGCAGAATGGTTTTGAAAATTTTACAACTCAATTAATATAATAAGTAATGTCTTAAAATATGTAAGATCTTATTGGTTTTATTTATCGATGTGTAAAAAACATTTCGTTACCTTAGAGATTTTAATATATTACTAAATTTTAAAAACATCATTTGTTGTATTTGTTGATGTGTAAAAAACATAACAACTTTTTGGAATACTAATCTTAAATATACCAATTGGTGTATGTGATGATGCCTAAAAAACATTACGTCTGCATGGAGATCTCAAAAGTATTAATATTTCACAACTGTATGTAACATTATGAAATTCTACTGATTTTTGTTATGCATTTGGTTGCCATAGAGACCGTTCGGCGTCTCTATTCATTATAAATGAACATACATTCCATAACAAATAAAATGACCATTTATAAAAGATGGTCAATTCGTGTACGTGTAAGAATTCATTTTTAAAGATCAATGATCATGTGTCACACGAAACATTTGTTTTGTTGACGTGTTCACTTTCCACAATAGACTCTTTTGTTTTAGTTCTCAAAATGTTTATAAATACAATTTGACGCGTACGTTTCCATATAACATTCAATCATAAGTACATCCAACAAAGATTAGATCCAAAAAATTTTTTTTTAATCAAATCAAATCATATTTATATTTAGGTTTGAAATTGCTACTCCACTTACAAATAAAATTTTACATCATATTTTTTTTTAATCTAATCTTCGTTTTATGTACCTTTTACGTAAAAATAAACCACTCTTTTCCCTTGGATGTATAAATCACAACAGAACTTTTCATTTACATTTTAACTTTTTTTAAAATTTCATTTAGGAGAACAAGAAACATCGGAGACTTGGGTTGGTTGTTGTTTTGATCTGGGTGGTGCTGAAAAGAAAATAAGTGATTTAATAATTTATTTCTGTATAATTGAAAAAATAAGTCAATATCACATTTTTAGTTTTTTTTTTTTAAATATTTCCATTTATTACATTTCTCATTTTTAAAAAAAAATAAAAAGTCTACTGTCATTAATTAATGCGTAACCTTATTTTCCCGATGTTTTCGTCTCCTAATGGATCCCTGGCTGACTATCGTTCAGCAGCCGGGGACTTTAACGCCGCAGACAGCGATTCCACGCTGTGGAAAAAAGGAGTCAAATGAAAAGAGAGAAGTCAAATTCTATCTCAGATCATCATCAAATTAAACAGCATTGTATTATGTATAAGTATAAATGGTCAGCAGGCGCTGGCTAAAAAGTCCTCTCCAAAATGTATATTTCTAATGTAGTTAAGGAAATGATGATATAAAATTGTACTCACACGGTATCTGCCAAAACCCCAGTTTCCTTGCTGTACGAAAATGGGGAAGCACATTTAGTTTTTAAAAAGAAATATCAAGTTTTAATATAAATCATAAATTCAAATAGATAAAAATTCTTATACGAAAACAAAGAAAACACGTACATTAAGCATGTAGAGGTCAGGCTACAAAAAAGGTTTACAGCAATATATAAGTATAATGTCAGAATTTATACAAATATAGAATTCGTGTTCTTAAAGCAAAGGTTTTCATTAATATGGCTCTAAAATGTTAGTAATTTACATAAAAAAATATAATTCGTGTTAAAAATAAAAATACGAACCTTTTACTTAAATCAAATTCATCCACGTCATAGGTTGTCGAACTTGAACAGAAAAATTAATACTATGCATAAATATAAGGGATATTGGAGGGGGGGGGGGGGGTTAAAAAAAATTATGAACAGAAATGTCAAAGATCTTTACTTACTCATCACAGTGATGACCTCTTCTTCGTGGGTACTATAAAGTGAATAAATAAATCATATAGATTTAACTCATTGGAAATTTACTCTAGCAATGATAAAATGAGCAAAATACAAAAAACATGTTATATGTAAATATTATGATACTAACATTAGCCTTCTGGGGGCATTTGGTGGAAGTCCAAAAGAAATGTAAAAAAATATTTTCAAAGTATACATTTTCTAACATTACATATTCGTTTTAATTCAATGTATTTGTAAGTTTCATAACTGTTTACTAACCCTAGACCCCGGGGGCGTTTATCTGGTGTACTGAAAAATTAAACATATATATTTATGAATACACTATATAAAGCATGATTCTACGCACGTGTGTGTAATAGTGGCATAAAATGAGTTTTAAAGTGATGTTTAACTTACGTCAGAGAGGAGCTGAAATAAAATGTGAAATAAAATTCTTATTTCAAGTGGGGAAAAAATTAATTAATTGAATTAATTTCAAAAATTACAAATTTCATACCTTGCCTTCCTCTTTTCAGCAAGCGACTCCATTATTTAAGAAAAAAAATGAATAAATAAAAATCATATCTATCTGACCTGTGTTAGGTAATTTCCAAATTCCATGAACAATTCAAACACTCATGGACACGGGATATCCCCCAGCTGGGATATTATGCGGGACAAATCCCGGATAATGTGGCGGATTTCACCACTGATACACCTTCTTGAAAGATAAAAACAAAAATTTAAAAAATACATTTGACTGGACTGTATTGACATAAAAATACATCAAACACTTAAAGTAAAACATACTTGTCCATATTAGGAGGTAAAAGACACAAATTTAGGGTGTTTTTCTCGGTTTTATGCGCCAAAAACATGTGATTTTTTGGATGTATATCATTGGTAAATTAAAAATATCCCCCACCCTCCATTACGTGTACCCTCTTTGATTCCCTTATATTCGGTTGAAGACATATCTTTAAACGCAAAATGAAATGAAGCATTTATTTTTTCGTCAAAAAGAAAGTATTCAAATTAAATTTAAAATTTTCCATCAAAATGAGTAACGACCTTTAGCGACACATCATCACTTTGAAAGGTGATCAGGGTAACCTGACATCACATTACATAGCTATGCGGGTCACACGATGAAATGTTCCAGTTTTCTCATTATTGGTGTCAACTCTAATCAGTTAAACAAAGATTATGTGTAATATTTTAGTAAAATCATACACAAACGAATCATTTACATTCAATCCATTCAGATAACAACTTAAACCGCTATTTTTTGTATTTTTCTTTCAAAATGTTTTGTTTTATAATTTATGTTCTTCTAATCGGAAACATATCAGCGGTATACGATTTTTGTCACCCTAGTGCCTTAGGTTTGCAGTGGTGAAATTGTTTGTCCAACACAGACTCAAGTGGTAACTGTACAGTGTTATGTGCAAAAAATTATTTCCCCAGAACCCATCGGACAACTTTTAATTCAGGGTCCATGTGTTTCCATTGAAAATTATGTACATTTTTGTTTGGAGAATAACATTCGGGAAATTGTGATGCTGGATGCAGATTCACCCGTCCTACATTGTTCAGGTAATCTTTTGTTAACAAATCATTCTGTCACATGCGCAGATCCAGAATTTTTTTCTGGGGGGGGGGGGGGGGGGGGGCGTCCGAAGGATAATTGTGTTTGCCGGGGGGGGGGGGATATTTTTTACTATGTAAATTTAATAAATTTTCATTTTCCATTTTTATTTTTATGGGATGGGGAGGGGGGAATTGCCTCAGATAAATTCATCCTTTCTATCTATCTTTTCTTTCTTTCTCTAAACATTAGAAGTAGCGTGTTTGTGGGAAACCTCCGCCTCCTGTCAGTTTTACATACTTTCAACCTATCGCTACCTTGTAAAATAACACTGATGACAAAGGAATGTGTGCGTGACTC
This sequence comes from Magallana nippona, assembly GCA_033439105.1. Lineage (NCBI taxonomy): Eukaryota > Metazoa > Mollusca > Bivalvia > Ostreida > Ostreidae > Magallana > Magallana nippona. Next base: position 27,024,206 of record CM065917.1, on the reverse strand, counting down.
GTGATCTCACATTTCATTTCGCAAACGCAGAAATGTCTTGCACACTCGTGAACGGAAAACCAATCTGTCCACCAGGTACATAATGGTTGCATTATTTACATGTGTTCAATACGATGATATAATAACGTTATTTTTATTGAAATATTTATGTTTTTTTTCCAGAAGTAACACTATCCGCTACAATGTCTAACGTTATTGGGGAAACGAATGAATGTAAGTCATTGATTGTTCAGTTAGTTTTGTGTTGTCCTGATTCCTTTTTTTCGTTATCATGTTTGTTTCCTTGTTATACCCGCACTTTCTAAAGAAAGTTCGGGTATATTGTTGTTACCCTGTTCCGCCTGTCCGTCCGTCCGTCCGTCCGTCTGTCACGTTTTACTTTCTCAAACTGCTCTTACATCTTATAAACCAGCAAACTGAACTCTTGGAGTATGATTTGGGGTGTCATGTTGTTTTGTAAAAAGGTTTCAAAAATTCTCTGGTAGTCCTGGGGGTCAAATAATTGGTAAAAAATGACGTTTTTTGACAAAAAACGTTCTTCCTCGAACTCCTTTTACATTTTCAACGGTAGTCAAATCATCTCTTGGAACATGTTTTGGGGTGTCCTATAGATGCGCAATAAGGTTTCGGAAATTTAAATTTTGTCCTGGGGGTCATTAAATGGCTGAAAAATGACGTTTTTTTTTTTTTTACAAAAAGTCTGGTTTCAAAAAACGTCAATTTCTTTTTGCATTAGCCTAATGATCTAATAGGATATGCTTCGAGGTGTCATGTTGACATGTAATCATGTTTCAGAATTTTTGTTTTTATCACTGGCATCTGTGGGCATCAAAAATGACGTTTTTTGCAAAAAAAAATATGGTTCCCAGAACTCCTCTTACAATTTATGCAGTAGCTATGTCATCTCTTGAGATATGATAGGGACTGTCCTATAGATGTGCAATAAGGTTTTAAAAATTTAAATTTCATCCAGGGAGTCAAATAGTAGCTGAAAATTGACGTTTATCACTCCTAAAAAAACCTACTTCCCAGAACTCCTCTCATGATTTAATGAATAGCCACATCATATCTTGGGGTATGAAAGGGGCTGTCATATAGTCATGCAATAAGGTTTTAAAAATTTAAATTTCATCCAGGGAGTCAAATAGAAGCTGAAAATTGACATTTATCACTCCTGAAAAAACCTACTTCCCAGAACTCCTCTCATGATTTAATAAATAACCACATCATTTATAGGGATATAACAGAGGCTGAGCTATAGATTTGCAATAAGGTTTTAGAAATATAAATTTGATTCTGAGGGTCAATGCTATCTGCAAAATGATGTTCCGTCCCATAAAAAACCTAATTCCTGGACCTCCTCTTATCTTTTGTGATTGAAATAACGTACCATAAGATGCATAAGGTGGAAGAATATATATGCTTTAGGGGTGGGGATCATTTTTTACAAGTTATTTGATCATTTTTTTTATTTTGGGAGGGTGGGGTGGGGTTAGGGTGACCCCCAGATGCCATGACCCACTAATACCACAAAAATGGTCAAGAAACAAAAATATATATGGTTTAGGACTGGGGATTTCGATGATTTTGAGGATATTTTAAAAATATTCAACTATTCATGTTTTCTATTTAAGAGGAGGGGGGGGGGGTGTTTAAAAACAACTCCGGGGGTGGGGGAATGACCCAAGGGGCAGGGGCCAATTTGTCTTTAATGTATCTTGACATGATCAGCAGAATTGGACACAGAATTATCACTATAGGGCATCTGCAGAGTGGGGCCCTAAATAGTTACAAAATCAATCTACAAAAAATATTGATAATATGTTATACATGTATTTAGAAATGTCTTTATTTTCAAAATGATTAAAAAATTAATCATTCAAAATGAGTTATAAATAAGCGATTAGCAATTCTGCAATTGATTGCAAGATCCCTAGTATAATATCACATGTATTTTTTTTTATATATAATTATACATGTATGTTAACAATCAGGATTAAAATGCACAAATTTTCATGAGTCATAAATCTTGACATACCACATATCTCTTGACAAAAAAGAATAAGCAATTTAAAATAAAAGAAAATTAGTCAATAACTCTTTTTCTATTAATGCATGATGATGGGGTAGGGGGTATAATGGGAAAAAAGCTGCAGCATGCCTTCATTCTCACTAAAAATGTATATCTAATCCACACATCCTGGGGATGGGGAACGGTTAAGGCCCCTTCCCCTTCCTCCCTATTATAACTCATATAAAAATGATATTTAATACCCAAATTTAATACAAAATAGGGTCAATATGGAGTCAACTCATTAGTGTAAGTCTGACAAATGAAATAATAAAAAAAATCTGCAATTTAAATGACAAAAACTGTAGATAAGCTTATTAAAATACAGATGATGATACAGTATGCTGGCAAAGGGAGATCACATTTTAGAAAGTGAAAGTAAAACTTAACTGTTTTGTATACCGGTGTCTCATAATATTGCGCTACTACATGTATTATACTTACCTATATTGGTCAACATCATAATGATAATCCAATTAGCACAATATGAATTCCTTTAGGTGATCACCACAAAAGAAACGTTTATTCATGTTAATTAATCCTATTCTGCATATCAAGAAAACATATTCCTGTACACCAAGTGAAACCCATCTAACCAAAGAGCTGGGTAAAACTAGTACCCGATGCAACCTGTACACCTCTGTTGTGTAAGTAACTTCAGACAAAGATCATTTAATTGAAACATATTGCATGTGGCCTTCTTTTTGACTAAAACTAGTACAAGAGAGTGTTATTTAGAGGCAAACACTTGGTGCGGGTATTACTGTCTAATAACAGCATCTAGTTATTTTTATTGTTACTTTGGAATTTTGTTCCTGATTATTTTTTCTAGTTATTTATTTACTGTAAATACGAGTCCGCACCGTTCAACCTCGACGGGGGCAACGTTCGTCATTAATCGGACACGGCATATTACATCCACCCCAATAACTACCACTCCGTTACATACTCAAGCATCCATCCCTAGAAATACACAGTCACCAATCTTTTCTCAGTCTCGTGAACATTCTCCCACTCCCGTTACTACTCGGTCTACTGTACACGCATCCACCCCCCTCAGAACTCAGGCTAGGACACACGTAACTATTCATCTAACTACTCAGGCTAGGGCACACGTAATCACATCCCTCATTACTCAGCTTAGAACACCCACAACTACCCCCCTGACATCTTATGATAGGATACCCACAAACACCCCCCTCACTACTCAGGCTACGTCACATACCATCACCCCCCTCACTACTCAGGCTAGGTCACATACCACCCCCCCCCCCCCGTCACTACTCAGACTAGGTTACATACTACCACCCCCCTCACTACGCAGGCTAAGACACATACCACCACCCCTCACTACTCAGGCTAGGTCACATACCACCACCCCCCTCACTATTCAGACTAGGTCACATCCTACCATCCCCCTCACTACTCAGACTAGGACACATACCACCACCCCCCTCACTACTCAGGCTAGGTCACATACCACCACCCCCCTCACTACTCAGGCTAGGTCACATACCACGACCCCCTCACTACTCAGACTAGGTTACATACTACCACCCCCCTCACTACTCAGGCTAGGTCACATACCACGACCCCCTCACTACTCAGACTAGGTTACATACTACCATCCCCCTCACTACTCAGGCTAGGACACATACCACCACCCCCCTCACTACTCAAACTAGTGACCAGACTTCCATCTATGGAAACACTATCATATCAAATTATCAAAGTAAATATGTCTATTTTTTTAGCTTATTAATTCTTCCCATATTTTCGTCCTGTGTTGCTTTATTTACTGTCCAAAAATAAAAAAAAAACACATCACTTAACTCTTCCAAATGTTTTTCCAATGAATGTATTTGGTGACAATACTAAATGATACCAATGATATAATTTTTGAGAAAAAAAATCTTTAAGAGACATGAAATGCATGAAAACAAATGAAACTTGGATTTAATTGTTTTTTTTGTTTTGTTTTTTTTTATATATAGAATATGTTACCCTTTCCCTTTTCATTTGAAATAAAGAATGGCTTACCTTTGTTTTGTACACCCCTTTAACCTGAACATAATTCGATTTGCACGCTATTGATTGCTTCAATTCATTACTTTATTCTTTAATTTTATTTCTTCCATAATTTTTTTCTTTTTCTGCATGATATACCAATTCCTGTTGCTGAATGTCTTGTGCATGTAAGGAACTGAGTTACTCAATATTACAAAAACTGTTTTGATATATTTAAATGCAGTCAGTCTTAAATTGAGTTAAACCAGAATGAAGAAGATCTAATTTCTTTGGGGTTTTTTTCAGCATTTGAGCTTAGCATGGGGGCCATGTGCTTGGTCCTCATCCTCCTCCTGGGGTGGAGGATGAGGTGGGTGTATCGTTGCTGTAGACGTCGCCTCACCGCCAGGAGGAGGATGAGGGACAACACCCATCCCAAAGAGGAAGTAAGTATTGTTTTATATTAGTATTTTAACTATATTTAGTTCTTTACCATGTGTCACATTAAATACACTTTTTTATGTAAAGTAACTTGCAACTAAATTGTTTGTAGAATAGCTTTATATTATGTCTTTCTTTCATACATAGATTGAGATGGGGTTGAGACCAGGGAGTATGCCCCCACCCCCACCGCCACCACCATCAGCACCACCCCGACCAGCTGTAGCAACAGTGCAAACAGAGAGGGTACCTCCACCTCGGGTGGCACCCTGGACCACTCCTCGTTCAGGGTCACCACCACCAGCCCGGGGTGGTTGAAGGTACTACCTCCGTGCTGCTAAGAGGTAATTCATATGGTTTAAACTAATTCTATTTCTTTCTCTTTCATTCTGTTTGAAATATCTTTTCATAGAAATGTATATGTAAAGATATTGAGTTCTTAAAGGGTTTTTTTTCTGAATTATGATCAAGTGTGTGTGTGTGTTTGTGTGTCTTCTACCTGATTTTTGACAAATCTTAATATACATGTATTTTTCTTATTTATCAGAGCAAGGACTGAGTGAGCAAGATTGCTACATAACTGCACAGTGAGACCTTGATTACTCGCTTAACACACTTTCAGAAGGTACTGAGGAACTTAGTGTGATGCCTTGAATACTCCCTTACACTTTCAGAAGGTACTGAGAGACTTCATTCCGGATGGAAGAACCGGGCAGCAATAATCACAATATATTTTTTTTCTTATATCATTAAAGTGTTACTAACATTGTTTCATTTTTTTTATTATTTAATCAGAAAGCAATTGTTGTGCAATACCCATAACCGCAAATCGTAATTTGCAAACATGACCTTATATGTGATGATTTGTTATTTATTTACAAAGACATCTGTTCACAGATCCGTAGTGAAATTTAATTATGTTCACAGACCCGTAGTGCAATTTAATATTAAAACGTTTTTGTAGTTATATATTACAATGTCATCACATTCGGGTGAAAAATATCTGACGTCTATAACACGCCAGAGTTAACAAGTAATAGTGTTGGCTAAATGTTCTGATGTGCAAGGATACTTATCATAGGTCAACTCGGGTCACAGAGTCGTGTATTTCTACGTCAAACACCGAATGAAACGAAATACGACAACTGTGTCAACCATTGTTTACCTTAGTATACTCAAATGTGTTTATACAAGTGGTCGCCCTTTGACCACTCAAAACGTATAGGTCTACTGTAATCAGAGGTCAATTTGTCTCCATTGAATACACATTGCATTTTATTTTGAAATACCTCGATATCATAATTAGCGATTTTTCTAAGATATTATCTCCATCGAGTACACATCGCATTTGATTTCAGCTGACTCATAGTGAAAATACCTCGATATCATAATTACGATAATTATCATGATGACAATGTATCTTATCTCTTATCTTATCTTAATTACCATTTTTATAAGATAGTTGAAAAGTCTCATTGAAACTCAACCTCTCCCCACACCTGAAGAGCATCAGACCGGAACCGTGGTGATTTATGAAAAGAAAGTCATCTAAAGAGCATCCGACCGGAACCGGTATGATTTATGACCAACCCGTAAAAAAGGGGGTATCCTATTACCTTTCCCATTGTTCAATAGCTCTATTGTTTAATACCCCTTGTATGGTCGCTCTATTGTTGATTACCCCCTGTATGGCCGCTATATCACTTTTTCCATTGTTCTCAGAACAATAGCTCTATTGTTTAATACCCCTGCATGGTCGCTATTACTACTGAAAATTATGAATTTAAAATCTTGTGCTAACCGTCAAAAATTTGATGGTTTTCGACTAAGTATAATTTAGTCAAATATTTAATATTAATTACTAAGGAGAGAGAGAGAGAGAGAGAGGAGAGAGAGAGAGAGAGAGAGCTTTCACCGATTAGTTTATAATAGGAAACAAACATGCATACTTTAATATAATTTCATGCCCAGATTTAGAGACAGGGACTGCGCTCGCCGCTACAATAATTTTGAAACCAAAAAATAAAATGAAATTTTATTTCGGTGATCAGTGTTCATTGGAGCAGTGTTAATAATTTGATGTAGATACCAGTTTCTGCGTGGTCTGTGTTGACAATGAAAACCGCCTTGACCCCCCCCCCCCTCTTTTAAACTATATCAGCACTTTAATCCCCCCCTCCTATCCCTACAAAGAATTTTTGCATTTATTGAATTAATTTATTAATTTAATATGAAACTGTTCAGCTTGATCAAAGTTAACTTAAAAGGAACTTAAAGACGGTGTAAAGATAACTTAAAGGGAGCGTAAATGCCACTTAAAGATGTTTAAAGGTAGCAAGGTAGGTTAAAGATGGCTTAAAGGTGGCTTTAAAAAGTTTGGACAGTAAGGACCTATAAGCTCTTGCTTAAAGGTGACTTAATGGTGGCTTAAAGATCGTATATCCTTTAAGCCACCTTTACGCCACTTTTAAGGACTTGCATAAAGATGGTTTGTCGCCCTGTGTGAGCAGGTGCGAAAAACAACAACTTTGACGGCGAATAACTCGCTTATTAAGCCATGCATAGAAATTTTGTTTTTTTTACACTTTGTTTTGTTACAAAATTTGCGTAATTTAAACCCATGTTATATTTTGTCTTCCAGGACACTTTAATTTTCATCCAATTGCATTCAAATTTCAGTGTATGTTGTAAATGATAATACATTATTCAAGACGTAAAAAGATATGAAATTCCTACTTCCTGTTGCAAGTTTTTCCCCTTTTTAAATGTTTTATGGGTACTCCATTCCATACAAAGGATCCGAGACGATCCGTAGCAAGTGATTTTAAGTTATAAATATTTAATATAGATACGTTGAACGTTGTCTTCCAAGTTTCATTTTTAGGTTGTCCTTATTAAACCACTTAAAAAACTAAAATAATGTTTTTAAAACTGATGAATGTTGCTAATGTTTTACTCCGTAACTTTTTTATTCGAAAACTTTTATAATCACATATACATGTAGAATAAAAGTTGTGCAAAATATCAAGGACTTTCGTTTAATACCACACAAAAGGGGCTTACCCCTAAATTTAAGGATCTAGAGCCCTTGAAAGTATTTGCTTTATAACTCGACAACGGTTAAAATGTCAGTATGGTCGACGTCGTTTCTGGAAAAGTTGTTCTTTGTGATCTTTATAAATCTCATGAAAGTGTTATTTTGTTCGGGTATTGCTTAGTGTGAGAGTAAAAAGCTAAACATGAAGACAGGTACCAGCTTTCAGTTGACAAATTAACGATAATTCAATTATGTGTGAAATTAAGATAACGTGGAAAAAACATTGTTCTTTACTATATAGGATCCTAAAAAATAATTTAAAAGGATTTTTAATGTGTCCATTGCTTTTTTCACCACTCGTTTTGAATATTTATTTTTCTATTGTAAAGTTCTTTAAGATATTTAACAAAAGCAAGCCTTTAAAGCAATATGTGAAAAATAGTTCAATCTAGATCTATTTAATCTGTTTTGATAATTAAGGACATGATGTAAATACAAAAAAACCTATTAAGCTTAGGATAACTACAATGACTTTCTAAATCAAGCCTGGTGTCTATGTTAACGTGATTCATCCCTCGCATGTGGCACTGGAGAGCTATCGAGCTTGGATCGACTAGCGATTTACGGTTATCTAATACACAGGCTACTTGTACCTTACGTATGATACTGACTCAAAATATAGTACTCGCTATAATCTTAATATATTCGATTTTGCACGAATTTTAAGCTTAGTTTACTTTTTACCTATGATGCTTACATGTGATATGTACATGAGTGTATGCTGTGGATAGTTTTTGGAATTATGATTCTGTGTTCATTGCAAATTTGCTAAACTGAATAAAATATGAGTCCGGTGCTTGTGTAAATGGCATAATACATGTATGTATCGCACTAAACTCATATAGTCCAGCTTAGTGCGCGATAAGTTAGCTGCATTGATTTCAGCAATTTCATAATCTCTGATAGACAGCAAGATCCTTTGTAGAATTGTTAACTTTAAAACCGTCAAATCTGGATCCGCTCAATTTACTAAAATCAATTTGACCCAGAATCTCAGGTTTTAGGGATTACAAAGTTCATTTCAGTTCAAATTCAGGAATTTTAGGATTAATTTTTGTTGATTATTATTGCATATAACATCTAAAGCAATTAAGGTTCTCGACAATCCAATTTACCTGTATTAAAGCTTAAAAAATCAAGTGCATAATTTTAGTAGTATAGATATGCTTATTTTGGCCAAAATGCTTTAAAATTATCCTGTTTTTGCCCTTTGATTTGTGTACTTCTTTCGCAACATTGATTATGTTTAGATTGTTCAAAACATTGTATGACAGATACATAGGTCACCAGCTTTTTAGACAAAATTGCAATCAAAATCCAAAACAACTTGGTTTGTTTACATGTGAAATTCCGGATGAATTTTAACGACTTGTAAAATGATACATGTAAGTGATGACTTAAAATGCGTGAGACCTCCCGTAGTATTTGACTTGATTTACTCAAAACCATTTTAAAAAATTAAAATCCCATTCTTTCATCGGACTAATTCAACAAAATCCATATGGTTTTTGGAATTAAAAAACAAATTAATGTAATATTAACTGGTTAAATTCGAATCATTTTAGCTACATTTTGCATTTTATTTGCTTATGACGAAATTTATATAGTATTAGATGTCAAAATAAGTTGCTATTTCCTGAACATGTTTTTATTCTTAAAAATTGGACTTATATTTTATATAAAATTTATCAAAAAAATGTATATTTTTTTCCAATATTTATTTCATTGAATTTTCCACTATCAGAATAAAAACAACACACAAGTATTTAACTGCAGTTCACACACACACACACACACACACACACACACACATACATATATATATATATATATATATATATATATATATATATATATATATATATATATATATATATATACACATGTATCTCAGGTAGCTTTTAAAAAAAATTGTAACCGCGAGATCTCAGAAACTGTAAGAGATCAAGACACGAAACTTTCATGGATTATAGACATTTGATTGAAGATGTGTTTAAACGATTTCATTTTGTCGACCGTCACTTCCGTTCCACACCAGAAGAGTTCAAACAAATCAAGCGGTTTATCAGTTGAACTGTTTTCCTGTGTTATTTTTTGTTAGCTCGATTAAAAATTAAGTACGATAGGCAAGATTACAAGAAAAAATAATTTAATTTTCATTGAGCACTTCCGTTTGTCCGTTTCCTGTCCCGAGACAAAAAACCTTATTTCGACGAGAACTCAGAAACGGTAAGGACTTGAACAACCAAACTTTGTGGGATGATAGACCTACGTATGTACATGTGTTTACCTCTTTTTGTTTTATCCGGCGTTACTTCCGGTCGTCACAGGAAGTACGCCAAAATTTGATTTTAAAAAAATATTTGGGTTTTTTTGTCGTATGGAAGTAACATTTTAGCGATAGAAATACTAAATGTCATGTACACATGGTTAAATAAAATTCTTTTTCCGGTTAGATATCTCTTTTAAAATATTTTTTTAAAATCAAATTGTACCCGCGAGATCTCTGAATCTGCAAGAGATCAAGATACAAGACTTTTATGGATGATAGATATTTGATTGGAACATGTAACAAAAAATTGAACATTCAAACTTTGAGAAAAGACAGAACAATGTATGAGGATATGTTAACTATGTTCTGTCTGATCCGGCGTAACTTCCGATCGTTACAGAAAGTACTCGAAAATTGACTTGTTTTCTTTTTGTTTTATTTTACATAGAAATAATTACTGGGAAATTACTTTACATTAAATATTATATCCATTTTCTTTTTACAAGAGAAATGCATTTTATTTTACAGATTAATACATGAGGAACGGAAGACCTTTTTGTTGCTATAGCAACAAGAGTCTAGTTATAACTACTTCTGGATTCAAACGATGTTCATTCGATAGTATGAAAAAAATCACAAAATTTCTCCTTTGAAACCCTCTCTCTTGCTTTACGGGTTTTAATACACGGTTAAAAATGAAAAGTCTACAGGGATTTTGCATTGCAAGCGAGTTGAAAGTACCTGGATGATAACAATGAAAAATTGTGAGATGTATTCCAAGTGACTTCCGAATGGAGAAAATATGTCAACATTCCGCGGTATAAATCTGCGTAAAAAAATCAGTTTTCGTTTCTGTGATTTTTTTTCGGGTGAAAAACGATAATGTGTCAAAGAAGATAATTTGAATATTTTCCCTTTCATCGATTTTAATTGCACTTTTTACAGGTATGTGTATTTTCTTAAAAATCGTCCAAATTGCTGCATATATATCTTGGGACATCCTTATTGGTCTGATTCAAAACAGTAATTTAATTTTACGATTTTGTATATTTTAGTCACATAAGACACGATATTGCCCATATAGTCGTTAACCCGCGATATGATGGAATATGACAACGCTTAACATTTTTATATCAACTACATGCAGTAATATAAATGAAAACACAGTCATCAACTCATCATTAAAGAAAGAACTTTATTCCAGCTGTTTAACTGAATCTGTTGAAAAGGTTACCTTAAGATACACATAATTAATTGGTCAGAAAGAGAAAAGTGAAATACGGTATCATTTTAGCTAAGACATCAGCAATGATTATTATTGGACAGGGTATCCAAACACTTTAACTTCACAAAGTGTGAGATTGCCGGTTGGCATGGAGATCTTTACAAATCTCCCCTGTGTTGATGTCGGACAGTGAATGACGACATTCTGTGACAGAGTACTGGGACCTTCAAATTCACCACACGAAGTGTCAAAAACTGATTCTGTCAGGCCTACATCGACGATAACATCTAGAATAAGTCAAATACCAGATGTAAGATAAAAAAAAATAGATAAAAATAGATAACTGCATTTTTTAATTTGAAGTTATTTCCTTATTTATTACTCCTATCGGCCTATTTGATTTATTTATTAAAATATTAATAATTTCGCAACCAAAACATCTGCGTATAAAAAATAATTGATTTAAATTTATAACATTCTGTCATGAATTAATACTTGATAATAATTAATACAATTCTTTTGGGAAAGAAAACAAAGTAGCAATTGAAAATTGTTTTGAAGGTTTATTCTCAACGATTTAGTTAAAGTTAGGGATATTTAAAGCAAAGTTAAAGCAACCATGTTGTGTGCATCCACTATATTTTTATTTTAAATTTCGTTAATTTAATTTGTAAGCTTACATGCGTACTCATACTGTCCTCTGTTGAGTATCTCGACAGTGTAGATGGAATTCACAGACTCCAGATCCACCCTCCACCATGGATTCGTGTCGTCATAAGCTGTGTGTGCACAATTGCCTTCGACCACGTTTGTACCATGGTCACCATCTACTGCCAACTCGGCTTCATATGTTAAATACGTTGTTGACTGTTTGGCAGGTTTACCATATGCAAGTTCTAACGAAACTGTCAATTATAATACAAAACTGTTTAGTAATATGATATAATACACATACTGTATATAAAAAAGACAACAATTACTTTAATAGCTGTAAATCAACACTGTGCTTTTCCCATGGCCTGTGTAGGCGATCTGTCATTTGTGCTTATGTACATTGTTTAACTGAGTAACTTAATACAATGTTACAACGTTTAAAATTTCGTTGAATGATCCTCTATGAACAAACGTTTTACATAGGAAAATATTTTGGGATCGAAAACCAAAAACCAAATAAAAAAAAAAAATAATGGCATAAAAGTTAAAAATATATAGTTAAAGTCATAAAATATGTTAAAATCATGTGCAAATCAATTACATGTATAGTACCGACCCATACACAACTTTACACGAAAGCAGACCCAAAAAGCTGACACCAGGTCTTCATCGAGTCTGGTCGGTGTCTGCTTTTGAAACAAGTGGCCCAAAGGCCTCATCGCTCTCCTGAGCAATAATGACCATATCTCTGATCAAAGCGGCTTCATGCGGCACACGAAAAATAATTATACTGCCGCATTGCAGACCTGGCAGACAGTGGCCACGATATTTTCAAGATGACAGATATCTTGGGTGTTAGAAACTTTTTCTCCTACTAACGGTAAGTTGAACTATTTAGTATTTTTTGTGAAATAGTTGTAGTTTACCATTGCTTATTTCATATTAAGTATTTTCTGTTACATTTTTATATACTTGTTTTAAGAGGTAAAGCTAAAACATAGGTCATATACTTTAACGTGTACTTGTGTAATCATTTTTTCAGTGTGTGCTTTTAACAGGGATAAATCAGGATATATCATGTACCTTGCCGTTTAGTTTTAGGGTGGTATTCTATTTTTGAAACTTTGAAGGTTTCTATTGTTAAGTAGTGTAAAATTCCTAACGTTATGCATTTATTCTTATATACTGTTGGTCTGTGCCTAGTATGATGTGCTGATACGGCCATATTGTGATATTGGTCGCTAAACCTATGTTTGTGTGGAGTATATCAAATATGTAACTCAAAATACGTTTCATATTTATACATTTATCGGGTTCCAGGACATTCTCAAGCCAATCCATTACCTGTACCTTGCCACTGTCTTACACCTTTCCAAACATATTGCCATGCCCAACAATTTTCTATCGCTGTCATTACAGATGTTTTCCGAGAACCCATCCAAAGACGCTAAATAACTTCAGACTGAAATGTGTATCTTATTAAGTGTATAAATTGTATATATTTTTTTCATCTTATGTAAAATATTGTAAATAGAATAAGTAAATAGACGCAGCGGCTGTCCTGACAGTGTACCTCAACAAGGGGACGTAGTGCGAGTATGTACTTTAAACCGATAGAGGCCGCGGTCGTGAAGAAGTAGAAGTTTGCAACAAAACAAAGTCACTGCATCCAATGTAGGATTCTTGCAAAAAGATACACATTAAATACAAACAAAGACACGGACACCAAAAACCATTTCTAAATGTACTTCCACTTGTCATGGCTGTCACGCATGCATACTCTAGGTATACTTACCAAAGGTACAAAATTCCCCAGCCCATCCATCTGCACACGAGCACGAGAAACAGTCATCGTTAATTGTGAAAGTTCCTCCGTTCTTGCATAAATCGAATAGACGTTCATCTAGAAAACATAAAAAATAAAAAATTATAGTTTTTGACTGGGTATGTGAGCAACATACGATTTATTAGAAATATGATACCAGAATTAGCAACTGCGCTATTATACTTTTCGCTACCGATGCAAATATAATTTCAAGAAGCAGCCAACAATTCGTGTCGCAGAAACAACCTTGATTCGGTTGTCAGATAGCGCAGTGCTTTATTATTATTATTATGTTTCCAAAGACCCCCCCCCCCCCCCCCCAAAAAAAAAAAAAACAAAACAAACAAAACAAACAAACAACAACATAACATTATAGGCACAATACGATGCGGCACGTGTCCGTTTTGAAAATAAGGCAGCCCTATTGCCTTCAGGGGAAAACGATTCCGCATAAATTCGGACAGGTCATTTAAGAATTAGATTGAAGGCCTGTGTAGTCAACTTTACGGTGTTTATGCCAGGGTTTCATCAGTTACACGATTATAATTACACATATTCATACCCCGACTCACACGCCAACACAATTGCAAATTCGGATTTACAAGATAACATATCTGGATATTTGACACGATTACCCTCCATACAATATTAGATATGGTTTCAGTAGGTAATCGGTATGAAATATGTGTTTTTGCACAAGAAAATAAAGGTTTGTTTCAATCAGCTGGGTACTGTCAAAACAACAGTGATATCTCAAAGCATGCTTAGTCAACCATTGTGTTATTTGTACAGTGTAGTAAAACATCAACCAATTTGTAGTGTGTTTAACACATGTCAACACAGTCAATTATTTGTTAACGGCTCTTTGTTTTATCTATATAATTAAAAATTTAGACTTATCTGATAGAGAAATTAATGTGTTTTCTTTACTAGATGAAACACAAGCATATTTACCCAATTCAAAAAGATGGCTAAAAAAATTCAAATGTCAATAGACACACACATACAACAACTTTATCAAAATGCTAATGATTATACAGTGTAATGAAAAAGCTTGTAAAGATTGATAGCTGAATATCAAAATTTGTACTTCTGTCAAAATTTCATTGTTCCTCTCCTAAGTATTAAACATTGTTATGTAATCGAAAGTAATTACAAGTAATAACTATTACAAGGAGGATTGATAACTTTTGAAAATTATCGACGTTATCTCTGCATATATCAAATATTGAAAGACAAACGCACATCGATATCAAAGTACTGAGGTACTGACGGGAGTTGATTTTATCGATTATTATTTTTTCTAAAATCAACAATATGTTATTTTACATGGCAAGTAGTTTCTAATCTTTATTTGAATTACGCTCAATTTTGTAATATACATGAATTCTCGGAATTTTCCGACAAGAATGTCGATATGAATCATGCTGTGTGATATTTAAAGATAGAATTAATTCCATCAAACTATTTATCAGTAATCGAAACATTGTATTGATCCAAGCAATATTGAACTCTAATCTCGTTCAACCTGACTCTCGGCTGTCGTCGTTAATTTTCGACAAGCAAGAGAGACTCTCCTCTGCTTTTCGGAGATTTACGGAGACAGCCGAGCGTCGGGTTGAACGAAAAATTTGGCGTAGGAATATACGTGACTACAAAAAATATCTTTATTGTTCTTACCATTTAAAATCTGACTATTTTTAAGGTATTCTCAAACAATTTTCCTTGAAAAGCAATGCTTCAGCATACATTACATCGAATAAATCAATTATTTTCTCAAGAACTACGTCTTGTCAGCGGTGATGATTTGTGCTTAGGTCCAAACACTCTTCCAATTCCGGTTTGTCAAAGTAACTGCATAGGAGAGTTGATTATAATCAACTCCAAAACTATATACTAAGTGATAAAATATATACTAAGTGATTGCATGTAGAAATGTTAACAATCGAGGGTTAGATGGAGAGAAATATCAAAGTGTGAGACAAAGGAGGTAGGATATCAAAATTTCTATAAATGGAAAGAAAGAGAGAGGAAGGAGGGAATATATCATTTTACCTAGATTACAAAGTGCCCCTGCCCATCCCTCAGCACACGTACACCTGAATGACCCGTCATTGTTGATGCAACTTGCTCCGTTATCACAAGGATTTTTCAGACATTCATTAACATCTAAAACAACGTTTGAAAAATAATAAATATTCAGTTTTTGACGAGGTATGAAAACAAAAAATAGTCAGAGAGGAAGGCACCAATAGAGGTGGATAAACATCAAAATTCAATTTAGATCGTCGGTGAGAAAAAGAAACAGAAAAGAAACATAATTCTAATTACAGAGAGACAGGGAAAGAGGGAAAGAAAGAAAAATAAATTCTTACCATGGGTACAAAAAGACCCATTCCATCCAGCGGTACACAAACACTCGTAACACCCGTCATTGTTCTTGAAAGTTCCTCCGTTCATACATAAAACGGGTAGATTTTCATCTACAAAACAGAAAAAAAGATATCTGTGAGCCAATGCTCACTAGTAATATCCCTGCTTTGATTTGAATATGCAAAATAAGCAAAGTCGACATTTAAAAGGAAGTTGGCACAAAAAATAGATCCCACGATATGGCAGGCCGTAACAAAAAGTGTGTTAAAATTTCAAGCATCTGCTATAAATAGTTGCTGAGAAATCTTTGACGAAAATTTGTTTGAAAATTTAGGCTAAAAAAAACAAAATCGTCATTTAACAGGAAGTTGATGTCCGATTGGTTGAAAAATAGATCCCACGATATGGCATGCCTAAACAAATAGTATGTTAAATTTTCAAGCATCTGCGTTGAGAAGTTGCTGAGAAATCTTTGACAAAATTTTATTTGAAACTTTTGGCTGAAAATAAACAAATTCGTCATTTAAGGAAGTTGAAGTCCAATTAATATAAAAAAAAAAAAAAAACCCACAATATGGCATGCCTAAACAAATAGTGTGTTAAAATTTCAAGCATCTGCGATGAATAGTTGCTGAGAAATCTTTGAGGAAAATCTGTTTGAAAATGTTGGCTGAAAATAAACAAAGTCGTCATTTAACAGGAAGTTGACGTCCTATTGGTACAAAAATAGATCCCACAATATGGCATGCCTAAACAAATAGTATGTTAAAATTTGAAGCATCTGCGTTGAATAGTTGCTGAGAAATCTTTGACGATCATAAGTTTGAAAAGTTTGGCTGAAAATAAACAAAGTCGTCATTTAACAGGAAGTTGACGTCCTATTGGTACAAAAATAGATCCCACAATATGGGATGCCTAAGCAAATAGTGTGTTAAAATTTCAAGCATCTGTGTTGAATAGTTGCAGAGAAATCTTTTGACGAAAATTTGTTTGAAAATTTTGGCTGAAAATAAACAAACTCGTCATTTAACGGGAAGTTGGCATCCGATTGGTACAAAAATAGATCCCACGATATGGCATGCCTAAGCAAATAGTGTGTTAAAATTTCAAGCATCTGCAATGAATAGTTGCTGAGAAAAATGCGACAGAAATATTTGTTACGGACAGACAGACAGACAGACAGACAGAAGGACAGACAGACAGACACACAAGGATAAAACAGTATACCCCCTTCTCCTTTGGAGCGGGGGTATATTAAAAATTTATAATTTTTGACTGAGTATGAGGGCAACATACGATTTATTGAACATATTATACCAGAATTAGCAACTGCGCTATTACACCTTTCGCTAACAATGCAAATATAATTTCAAGAAGCAACCAACAATTCCTGGCGCAGAAACAACCCTGATTCGGTTGTCAGATAGTGCAGTGCTTTATTTTGATTCTGTTTCCAAAGACCAAACAAAAAACAAAAAAAAACAACAACATAACATTATGGGCACATACGATGCGGCACGTGTCAGTTTTCATTATCATCTAGAAAACATAAATACAAGAGTTTTTGACTGGGTTTGAGGGTAATATACGATTTATTAAACATATGTTACATGTACCAGAATTAACAACTGCGCTATTATATACCAACAATTCCTGCCGCAGAAACAACCGTGGTTCGGTTGTTAGATAGTGTAGTGCTTTATTATCATTATGTTTCCAAAGACAAAAAAAAAAAGAATACATAATTTTTAAAGTAGGTGCTTTTCAATTGACAACTCCATACTTCTTAAAAGTTATGTCCATTGGTCAACATCTTTCGGGGGAAACCCATTGTATCTTACAGCAGTAGTTAAGGGGTTTGAAACTTTTTCATTAAGAAATTGTTGTGGATTTTGATTGTCCCCCACAACGAAGAGATTTCCTATCATGACTCAGAAATATTTGCTTGCAAAGAAGGAACAAGTTTGGTTTTCTAATCACACGAAAAAAAGGTTTGTCGAACATTCACAGATTTTCTCTTGTTTTCAGATTCTATGCTGTTTTCTTTTTTTTTTAAATTTCTCTACTCTAGTTTCCACAATATTTCAAATTCATGCGTATGACGTTACCTTAAACAGTATAAAGAGCCCTTATATGCGATCTTGGTCTAAAACTTAAAAATAAGACTGTGTAAGTGTTTCAGATGGGGTCAAAGCTGAAAAGTTCCTAAACGTTCTAATCCGATCATCATGGCCTTTTAGGTAATTCGTTAAGAGTAGAAAACTCAAGTTGAAATTATGGGTCAAAGGAAAATATCTGACCCCTAAGAGACGTTTTAAGACCCTAAAATAATTATTATATTACAGTTAAAAAATACTCAAACGAGTTATTTTGCTCTGCATCAAAAATATAACAAAAATATTCTTGACATTCTGCTTGGTACATGTAAGTGAGTATTATATGCCAGTATGTGTTTGTTTGAAACTTGTCTTTCAAAAATTAAACAATTTATGACATGTGGTGATAACGAACAGTGTGTGTTCAAATTCAAACGTCCAAAGGAAAATTACACAATAGGAGCAGGGCAAACACGGACCTCAAAAAAAGATATAAAAATAGAGGTAGGTTCAAGTGCCATGGAGGAGTGAGCATCCTCTGCTGACTGGTCAAAATATCTTCATTTACATATATGTTTGAGTTTTTTTTTTTTATAATCAAGTTCCTCTATGGCCATCTGTTTGTATGAAGACGTATTTTTATATTTTGGGACTATTCATTAAACGGTTAATTGACTGTCGAATAGTTAAAGACTAAAAGGTTTAGTTTTTATATGTACTTCTGTATTGCGACTAAAAAAAATACATTGGTGTAAAAACACAATAATTGAAAATAAATTATTTTTAAAACTATTAAATGCAATGATTTAAAATGAATAGACAATTTTAACTGTGTTTGAAACAAATTTTTAGTAGGATAAATAATGTTATATACATACCATTCCTTTTACGATAATTAGACGGGCTTCCTGCGTTTACTATTGCTACGATCAAAAACACCTGGAATTGAAAAAATATAGTATGCCAACTTATTGACAACTATTTATCTATCAACAAAAGCGACATTGATTAAATCAGACATGGATAATAGTAATTCAGTAAGCGTAACTGATTTTATAGCTAACACTTTTTAAATAATTTGACTGTAACTTGTATTGGAAAAATTGTCCGTTACTTGTACTTATTATTTAATCAATTACAGCTAAAAATCAGTGTACAGCAAAACTCGTTAACGACTTCCAAGGTACCAGTGAAAAAAACTTCGTTAAAGCCGTAATTCGCTACACATTTATAACGAATTCGTAAGAAATATTATAGCGACTTCGTTATAAAATAATCAGCTGACAGTTTTCCAAACTATCGTAAGTTTTAAAATCAGTGTTACCGTCATTTACAAAAATGTCAATATAAAACTTTCACTTCAATTCTTTTTTTAAAAATCCGTATACTATTTGAGTTTGAGTATTTTATATATGCATCTTAAAATTGCATGAATCCTCAAAGAAATTTGAAATGGAAAATATTCCTTATAAAATTGATAAAATACGTTAAAAGTTTGCCAGCGGTGTCTTAAAATTACTTCGTTATAGCCGTAAATTCCTTTTAGTCGTGTTCGTTTATATACAGCCATTTTTTTTAGGTTTATAAAAGAAATTTGCGGGGACATAAATAAAAGTTTGTTAAAGCCGTAAATACGCTATATCTGTGTTCGTTATATTCGAGTTTTGCTGTAATTATTATTCCTTTTTTTTTATTATTAATTTTGATTATTCTTTATTTCATTATTTTGTGATGTACATATTGAATAAAAAATACAATTCAAAATATAATTATTGGTTCACATGTATATATAATCAGGTAATCAGAAGTTCAATCTGTGTTGCACACTTTCCTGCACATGTTTTAGTTATCAAACTAATTTAAATTATGAAATGAAAAATGACAATAACAAACTGTCAACCATCTCAAAAATCCATAAAACGAAATACAAATTCAAAGCAGAGCAACACGGACCTCTGAAAAGATAGAGGTAGGATCAGGTGCTTGGGAGGAGCGAGCATCCTCTGCTGACCGGTCACACCCGCCGTGTGCTCTTTGTCGCAATCGAGAAAAACGGAAAAGTCCGTAGAAATTAGGTGATTAATTATGGTATAACAATTAGTATGAACAAACGTCAGTCAGCATGCGACCCAGGAAGATTGTATTTGCTGACAAGGTTGTTATATCGAGCATAGAACTTACGAAAAGATGACTTCAAACGAAACCGTCGAAAGTCCTGTTTTATCAATTTGTTTGTGGGTAGCTTGCCTCGCCTTATATACTGTTCATACAAATAAAAATGAAACTAATATTCCTTAGAAAAGTCACTAGACTACCTAATGGGTAGACTATTATTGAGAGGTATGATAATATTTTGGTTGTAATTTGCCAGAGAAAGAGACAAATGTGTGTGTAAATGTCACTGTGTTTGTCGTTTGTCGGGGTAAGTTAAGGAATTCACAATGCCTGACGTTTAGATAAAAATAAAACATGCCCCAATAAGGATATATTAAATTAGAGCAAATCTAAGAGCAAGGTCTCCTCATAGACAGACATAATTCAATGCATATTGTCAATAATATATTAATTATAAAAATTAATGAAATTATATAATTTGCAAGAAATCCATAACATTAGAATAGTGAAGATACCGATCGACAAAAGTGCAAGGTCAGTGTTTCACCCAAACCCGTATCAAGAGATAATTAAGAACCCTCGTTTGCATAATTTACAAATACTGAGCTCTCATAATTTGACATTTGGATTTGAAAACTTATTAGGATTAACATATGAAGTGCCAAATTTTCAGATCACTCATAATAAAAATACATCTTTAACTCTTTATCCTTATCAACCTGTAGAGTTTATAAATAATGTTCAGAAGACGTTTTATTTACATTTTAATGCTTAAAATTGAAGTAATCGATTATTAATCAAAAATGAGTGTAAATTAATAATCGATTACACATATTCCCTTATCTATACTTATAAATTAAGACATTTTGCCAATAAACTACAAACTGCCTGCACCAAAGTAACAGCTTACACCTTTGGTATTTCATTACGTGTGAGTTGATGTCCGTAAGCCATAATTGAATTTTACCTGATAAGTAATTATTGAAAAATAAATTAAAAACCTACTTTCATTTTTGATAAACCAGCCCGAAATAGCAAAAATGAGAGTAAGTGGTGGACACGCTATGACGGATCCAAGTCAGTGGGAATTTGCATCAAAGTATATGCTTGCAATGAAGTAATATTGATCAATCATGATTACGTACAGAGTGAATATACTGGGAACTTATTTAGGGTATACATAGAAATTAAGAAATTCACGATTTTAGTTTTGATGGATATATGGATAGAACTTTCCAGAACAGGGTAGCCAAGAACGCAGTTTGACTAATTACCATAAAGGCGGAAAGTGTTGGGCGAGGTAATCACCGGGGAGTTACCTCGGATCGACAAGTTTGGTTTAGATACGCAAAAACAATGTATATACTAGCACTTTTGTCAGTTGTTCGCACAAATACTTTCGTCGTTAATTAACTTTGCCAAATTGCTGCGAGTACTGTTTTACGTGTATTACTTTTTATCCTCAAATTTTGCAATACTCGAACACAAAATCAGTTTTACGAGATTAATAAGATCACAAACAACATTTTTTCCAGCGACGCACATATCGAAAAATTTACCGTTTTACAGCTATAAAGCAAAGACTTTAAGAGATCTAGATCCCTAGCCCCCTTTTCATGGTATCAAATGAAAGTCCTTAGTATTCTGCACCACTTTTGTCCTATATGTGTTTAGAAAATATTTAAAGATAAAAAGTAATAGAGCAAAAATATGAGCAAAATTTAGCCTTTTTTGAAACAAATTTCGATTTGATTTTTTAAGTACTATACGAGGGCTAATCAAACATATAAAACTGGGAGGACAACGTTCAATGTGTCTACATTAAAGATATGTAATTTAAAACTACTTTATACGAAACAACTCGGAGCATTTGCAGGTACACGAGACCCACTAAAAAATACTTAAGAATTTTTAAAGTTTCATTCTTTCAGGATTTTCATTTAACACTGAATGAATGAGGAATTACCAGACTTTTTTAAAGTAAAATTTGTAGAAGTTAATTTCATGCAAGTTAAGTTCTCTACGATCAATTTAAGTAATATTTACCACATCATTCCAATCAATAAGCAGTATCCTCTCCCATGCACTGATTACAGAAAATCATATTCACAACGCTTTTGTAAAACATCAATATAATTTACGATGGAATAACGTTTTCTTCTTGAGAAGCCTTCCCACTTTAAATCGTTTTTAATATAGTAATAAATTCTTTAAATGCTACGATATCGTAGCGTATAGCATAAACAAAACTTTACATTCAGAGTAATGAATATGAAAAAATAAAAATAAATCTAAATGAATAAATTTGAGATTTCCAAAAATTCAATGTTTAAAAAAGTTTTATTTCTTAATTTATTATATATATATATATATATATATATATATATATATATATATATATATATATATATATATATTGTTTTAATGATTTCACTTCTTCATTAACCAAATGTTGAAGTAAGCATTAACACTTACTATAAATAGTAATAATATACATATACTACCGTCAAATTATTTGATCCAATTAGTTAAAAACAAACTAAGAATGTTGATAAACATATACTACCGTCATCCAGAATAACGTCTTCTGCATGGTTGATCCTCTCACGAGATATTGCTCTACTAATTTTCACTTTGCCATTACAACTTTTATATAGAAGTTTAAATCAGATAATTTGATTATTATCCAATCAGAAGGTGACAACATGAACAACGCATTTTAATCAATGGAAGGACCTGAGGCAATGTCAGCAAATATGTTGCACTGATAACACTCAAGTTCTTAAAATACTTGTAAAAGATAGAATATCAAATATAGAACGATACATATTTTCGAATATGGCAACAGAATATTCCAAAACAATTACAAACGAGAAACAATTGTATGCCCACTAATCGAAACATCAATGTTTGTCCCCATTAAGGATCTACAGGGATGGCGCCTAAAATATCCATTCATTTGTATCTAAAAAAAAATGAACAACAATTTTAGAAAGGCATAAGAACAAATAATGTTAGTATTCTTGAGACCTTTCTAACGATATCAAGAAAAAAGGGACTGGTCCCTTTAATTAGGGGCCAAAAGAATCGTTGAGCCTATTACAATAACTTAAAAACGATCAGAATGTGTAATGCATTTGAGAAGCAAAGTTGTTGATCGTTATAATATCTGTTTGAAAAAATCATTGCAACGTCCATTAATGACGTAATTAGGGATTTATATTCATTATCTGAAAGTGGGGGGGGGGGGGGGGAGGGCGGTTAATTCTGGAATTGTATCGATATTTCATGATCTTATTTTAAAAAAAACAAATCGCACGGAAAATCTACTCGTTACACGTAACGTGATCGTATCTAGTTACATGTATATTTTTAAAAAATGCACTTTCCCCCAAAATAATTCATGGCGTGCGGGGGGGGGGGGGGGGATGCTCCGCTTAACGATACCTTATGTTTTTAAATATAAATTCGAAAGGTGAATGTTTCTTTCTGTTAGATGCACATAAAAAATAATTAAACTATAATTGGTAAGCTGTAATAGCGATGTAATGAACTTGTTAATGCCGCAATACTTAGATGGACACTGTGCATGACATCTGGTTTTTTTACCTTCACTTTTGCATTGCAACGTTTCAGTATACAGAAAAAATCTGTCTGGTTAATTATAATATTTCATTTGAAAGAAATGATAACGCTAAACATTAACCATTGCGAATATCCAGTCTTCTTATCCACAGTTAGTAAAGCGACGTATTACACTTAGAATTTGGTACAAAATCCAACCTGTATAATATTTCTAACCATTAATTTTATGTCTTCTAAAGAATATTTTTCCCTTATATGTTATAATCAAATTGTACATCCCCGGTGATTATAATTACAGGTAATACCATGTAAGTCTAAAACAGACCGTTCAAGTGTGAAAAAAATGGCTAGGTGGAAATCAGAAATTCACAATTCTGGCTAGGTGGGAATAGACCACGGCTGGTACCAGGGTTTGTATCAAAACAGCAGTGTAATATTTTAAATATCTGCATACATGGCAAGGCTAAATACATGCACGTGAATCAATAATAATGAAAGAAAGAGAAAACATTTTTCACCGACATGTTAGCCCTTTCAAGGTATCATCTGATGTGATGAACGTTATTTCCATTTTAAGATCTTTAATTTATGTAAATGTTCGGTTTATTGTATGTTGGTAATGTTAATGTCAACTAACACACAAATATTGCAATCAGTTTATCTGTACGATAAATATTGACAGACGGGAGACGTTTTGCAAGTACATATTCGCAATAAAAAAGTTGAGTTATAACGACGTTTCTACAGCGTCGAAGACCTGTGTTTACCCGACATTGATATGCTGCATTCACAGACTGGCCAGAGAGCAAAATCGCACGCTCCAACAAAAATCGCTTGGATCACTTTTAGATAAGTAAACTCGAACTATTTCGATGTTTCCCGCTTCCTTTATCATTTGTTTTGTTTCTAGCAGTGTTTTACCTCAGTCGACACAATTTTATGATGGCGCACTGTTCCGTGCGGTCAGCCGACGTCACTTTCTTTGGCGCTTTTAAAGACACGTTCTTGTAATATCTTTTAAAAGTCCTCTACTAGTTTGAAAACGTATTCATATCTAAAAAAAAGTTTGGACAATCTTTACACTGGGCCATGCGTACTTTCCGCGACCTTTTGATACATTAGAAATTTAGTTAAATTTTATGGAAAACATTTAAAACCACTTTGGTTTGATTTGCAATTTAATGACAAACATTTCGATATACACTATTATGTAAACCAATTTAAAATGACAAAGCACGATTGTCCACGAACTTTATGGACACTCCTCGAACAAAATTCGTCCGCAGAAATTTCGGATTTCGCAAACAGAACCCTCTGTCAACACTGGCCTTCAATTTATTGACGGAAAATTGGATGAAGTTGAAACTTTCATTACAAACACAGGATGAACCTCTGCCATTCAATAACTGAATGTTAACTGAAAGGTCTGGAAAGGTGACTGAATGGCATAACTATGCCATTCAGTCACATTTTAGTAAACTTTCAGTCACCTTTCAGTTGACTGAATGGCACAGATTCATCCTGTGAAATCAAAAAATCTTAAACAGAATTAAGAAAACTCTCAAAGATGGAAACCTGTTTAGAAAATTTCTAAAATGATGGCAAATGGACACCACGACGTGCATGAAATTCCTTGCGACGAATAAGATCAGCTGTTAGCCATGTTTCTTTTGTCAGTGAGGCAGAAAAACTGATGGTCAGGAGTATGAACCGAGCTCTTTGCGCTCCATCATCAAAGCAAGATGATTCTTTCCGTTTAACTAGCGATGCCCGAAAAGCAAATTTAAAAAAAATTGAAAAAACAAGGGAACGGCAATAGTCCAAGCGAAGCGGACGCTATAACAGACGAAGAAATAAACATTTTGTACGAAAAGAAAATCTTGGTGACTTAATAAGATATCGTTTAAAAAATAGACAGTACATAGAACATTGCTCTATATTTCTCTTTTTCAGAATTTCTAATTTTTAATGTTTGCATGCCTTTTAACCCTTAAAAAATATACAGGCGTTTGTAAGACAAAACTCTACTAGAGTAAAGTGATACATATATTTTTCATTTGAATTTTATTTGTCTGTTCTTTCCTCTTAAAAAAGGAAAGAAAAATTGATATATAAAATCAATTAGTATTTAAAATAAAAATGCATTTTCGAGAAAATCAGCATTAAAATGATTTGTTTGAAAATGATAAATTTTAAAAACAGTATTCTTCCGTTGCACATGCATTTTGTAGGTTTGCAAGTTTTATTTTTTTTTTTTCGAAAAAGATAGCTTTAAAAGACATTTTCGTTTGCGCTAAAGTCCTCCATGAAAGAAGTAATATTCAATAGTAAATACTATATTTTAAGATAATTTCTGTGTATGTGGATTAGTTATACTCAATGGTAGCTTTTTTAATTCACGGCTGTTACTTGTAAATAACATTTGGTGTAATTAGTGTAATTTGAAAGCTATATTTTAATGTTTGGAACATTAATTACCATCTGTTGTCTTTCCTTAATGTCCATTTCTAATCACACAAAGGGGTTCAAAGTTTAATGTAGGTTTTTATTTATCTGAACAGTTGTTTAATATCTTGAGAACTAGCTGTAATGCTCAATATATGATATAATTTTAAAATTACGCATTGTTTTGGACGAACCAATTATTTGCTGGTACATATAACTTATTTGTTCGAACGATTAAGATATGTTCGGACGAAATAGGATTTGTTCGATAATGATTGATTGTTTGATAAATTCTTATTGATATAATTTACGAAGACACTGTAATATAATCATCGCACGAGTTTATGGTTTTACTGATGACTTCTTCAAAACTTCTAAAATTAAGGTATTTTGCAAATTAACTACGAAAAGCCTGCACCAGAGTAACTGGTTACACCTCTGGTATTTCATCACATGTGAGTTGATATCTGTAATCTATACTTGAATTACTGATAAGTTATCATTGAGAAATAAATTAAACCTACTTTCATTTTCGATAAACAAGCCCGAAATAGCAAAAATGAGAGTAAGGTGGTGGACACGCTTTGGCGGATCCAAGTCAGTGGGAATTTGCATCAAAATATGCTTGCAATGAAATAATTATTGAAAGTTTACGTAAAGAGTGAATATATTTACTGGGAACTTATTTATGGTATACATAGAAATTAGGATATGACAAATGATGAATAAGTAAAATGAACCAATTTGTTTTTTGAATGCACGATTTTAGTTTTCACGATAGATCTTTCCAGATCGGGGTAACCAAGAACGCGGGATGACTAACGTTAGGGCGGAAGGTGTAGGGCGAGTTTATCATCAGGCGGTTACTTTGGATCTGACGACGTTGATTTAAGATATGTAAAAATAATGTATATACTGGCGTTTTTAAAATACACATATACTATTTTATACCACTACATATTGGTAGTAAACCTTATATACATTAATTTGTGAACCAGGTTGTTTTAACATCTAATCGATGATGTATGCATAACACGGGCAAGATGAATTGGTCGAGGAGGGGAGGATGACAGTCTTTTTCCTGAAATTCTTATTTGGGACAGTAATAAAAGTTAAATTGAAATTTGACCTAAATAACAACATTTAGAAAAGAGATACGACGCACTTAACACTCGCTTATTTTTCTGTTTTTTTTAATTTTTGTAAAATGCTTCAGTAACTTATTTCTAGTAGACAACCAAAGTTAGAGTCGGTCGTCGGGTTATAACCAGGCTACAGAGCTCACAATTCTTTGTTATGTAAACAAAATTCAGATCATGTTTTTTTGTTTAAACTTTGAATGTTAAATAAAATAGTTATAAACGTCCGACACATTCACTTTAGTTCTAAACCTGGAAATATAAACAAATAGAAAAATTAATTTGACCGAAATCGTGACCATACCCCTTTAAAAGGAGATGCGCTTAAAAAAAATGAACTGACGGCCGGACGGGTAAAAAACAGTATACCAGATTGTCAATGACGATATATTTCTTCAAATTTGTGTTTACATGGATCCTAAGTAATACAATATTTTGAAATTCATGTGATCTAGATGTTTTAAGAGCGTAAATGATCTTCTTCACAAAATAGTTTAATGTTTCACCCAAACTCCGTGCAGCGTGTAAGGAACGTACAGCTGGTGTAGTAGTGCGTTTCAGGGTCTGTAAAATAAAAACACCAAGGATCAATGCAAATGACATTAAGAAAGCAATAACCAAATGACTGTTTATAGGAAAAAATGTATTTTTGAGAAATTGCAATTATTCTCCAGATGATACTTCATTGAAAGCTCTATTTTAATGTTTGGAACATTAATGACCATCTGTTGTCTCTCCTTAATTTCCCTTTCTGTGTTTTTGCGTTTTATTCATTTTCCTCTGTCATAAAAACACGTTAACGTATACCACCAGTTTTGAATTTTTTTTTATCTTTTTTTTTGGGGGGGGGGGGGGGATCAAAATTACAACATATGCTTTCTAGGGAGAAATATGTACATTATATCTTAAAACTTAATGTATAAATCATTTGAATACTGTTTAATTATATATATGTGAACTGTAATTAAATACTTGTGTGTTATTTTTATTCTGATAGTGGAAAAATCAATGAATTAGATATCGGAAAAATTACACCTTTTTTTCATGAATATTTTATAAAATATAAGTCCAATTCTAAGAATAAAAACATGTTCAGGAAAAGGAGGAGTTTGTCAAGCAACTTATTTTGATATCTAGTTATAAAATTCGTAATAAGCAAATACAATGCAAAAAAGTAGCTAAAATGAATCGAATTTAACCAGTTGATATTAAATTAATTTCTTTTTTTATTCAAAAAATCATGTGTATTTTGGTGAATTAGTCCGACGAAAGAATGGGATTTTAATTTTTTTTTTTAAATGGTTTTGAGTAAATCAAGACAAATTATACGGGAGGTCTCACGCATTTTAAGTCATCACTTACATGTATCATTTTACAAGTCGTTAAATTTCATCCGGAATTTCACACATAAACAAACCAAGTTGTTTTGGATTTCGATTGCAATTCTGTCTAAAAGGCTGATGACCTATGTATCTGTCACACTATATTTCGAACAATCTAAACATAATCAATGTTGCGGAAGAAGTGCACAAATCAAAGGGCAAAAACAGGATAATTTTAAGCATTTTGGCCAAAAAAGTATATCTATGCTACTAAAATTATGGACTTGAATTTTTATGCTTTAATACAGGTACAGTAGTACATGTAATTATAGAAAATAAATTAAAAACCTACTTTCATTTTCGATACTACAACCCGAAATACCAAAAATGAGAGTAAAGTGGTGGACACGCTTTGGCGGATGCAAGTCAGTGTGAATTCGCATCAAAATATGTACATGTACTTGCAATGAAATAATGTTGAATGATTACGTAAAGAGTGAATATATTTATCGGAAACTTATTTATGGTATACATAGAAATTGAGATTTGACAAATGTTGAATAAATAAAATGATCCAATTCGTTTCTTGAATGCGCAATTTTAGTTTTTATGGACTATTTAACGTCAGGGCGGAAAGTGTACGTAGGACGGGTTCATCATGCATCGCTGGCAGATACCTAGGATCGGACATCTTTGGTTAATACAAAAAAAGTTAATAAATAAAATGTGCCAATTTGATCGAATTTAGTTTTGATGGAAAGAACTATAGAGAACTGGGTGCGCAATCGCAACTTCTCGGACTTTTCCGGCAGAGTTTTTCCGAGCCTGCCGGAAAGGCCACAGAATATGCAATTCTATTTTCATCACTGCCCGTTCCTCTAAATATTCAGCAATGCAGTTGCTTTTTGATTTCAATTTTATAGAATTGGTTAACTCCATTATCAGCCGGAGGAACGAAGGCCATGGGGCCGATGTTGGTTGAGAGTTGATTCGAGTGTGATCCAGATTTTGCTAAGTATTGTTGTGTTTATCATATTTTTGATAAAGAAATCGTTTATATTTCCTACGAAAAACTTTATCCAGCTTTATCCTATTTCTCCCATCTCAAAACTGGCGCATTTTTGACGCTCAAACCATTGTGACGTCCTCTAAAAAATATGTCCATGTTATAACGTCATCAATATACTATATAGTAGGTTTTTCGTGGGGGTAATCTGACTATAAAAAGGAGGGAAAACCACTATATAGCTGGCTTTCCGTGGGGGAAGATCTACTATATAGTCATTTTCCGAAGGGGAAAACGTGTTTTTAGCAATCTTTCCGGGGGGAAAGATGGTTAGGGGAAAAGGCACTATATAACACCGGATTGCACAACATTTTTTAAACGTAAAATGATAGGAAAATGTCAAGGGACTGAATAATGTCGCCGGATTTGACAACATGCTGGAATGCACAGCATCCGGATTCAACAAATTTCAACATGTACATCATTTTTTCATTGAAATATGGCCTAACTGACCGGGAAAACTAGTGCAATGTATATTATTATACACATTCGTAGCATAATAATCGTTTAAAAGCATACACAAAACTTGATAAAAATCGGACCTAGAAGCTTTAACATTAAGATTTACATGAGTAATACACTTTATTTGTCATGTGCATGATCCTGTGCATGAATAAATTTTCACTACTGGTTTTATTCTTCAAAATGATTTCCAACTCAATTCACAACTGTTCTCATTCAAAAACACGTGAGGTAAATAAAATTTCAAATTTTGAGTCGATATGATAAAAACATTTTGAATTCCGGATCATCTTTAACACGCAATTGCGAGCTTATTTTTTGCAGTAAAAAAGATTCAAACTTTCAGCACATGTTCTATTTGTTTTATTGAACTGTTTTAAAAAAACAAAATTACCAAGATGACGAAAATTAGTTGAATGTTTTTTTTTAATTCAAAGACCTTTATTTATATCAGGAAAAAAGTCTGGCCTCTCAAATTAGGGCCCAGAGTGGTCTAAAGTCTTTACTTTGTACATATACAATATACATGTATTAATTTTGATATGCTACGTTGTTAAGGATTTTAAAGGATGTTTAGAACTATGTACTATATATAATATATGTATAACAATAGACAGCCCTCAACATTTCGCTAATAGGAGATAAAGGATCGACCTCAACGTTCTTTCCCAGATACATGTATCTCAATAATGGTAACAGATTTCTAAACACTTTTTAAACCAAATGCATTTAAAACAAAAATTAATTTCCTTTAACATAACAAAAATTTAGTCCTTCAAATTATGAGCCAAGCGATTTGAAGACATTCGTGGCTTATAATTTCTTACTGTTTTGTAACATAAATGATGTATTTCACAATGTACAGTCTTCAAAATTGTTAGACGGCCCCGATAAAAAGTCGGCCCTAAACAAGTTCTTTTCCCAGATATCTCAAGAACGGTAACTTTCTCAAGGCTTGTTGAATAAAATTTGTCTAAAAAAAGTCCTTTAATTTGATATCAACAAAAATGGACAAGTCCTTAAGACAAGGGTCGAGAGGTGTCTAAAGCTATTCATCAATAGCTCTTACACTTCATACAGAAACGTCTCAGATCCTTTAAATGAAACCTCAGCCCACATTTCGAAGTTTCGTTGTCGAATAGCAAAAGTCAAGGTCTTATCACACCTGATGAGAATCGGACGGAAGACCTCCTCGTTGCTTTATGATAATGAAATTGAAAATTAACAAATGTAATTAATATTTTGCAAGAAAAGGGAAAAAGCTCAAAAGTGAAGAAGAGCCTCTTGTGAATGTGAAGATCTAGAAAAGGTACGATTCCTACAGAACACCAAAGATTGAAATATAATCAACTTCATTTACTGAACTGCCTATATATTGAACTGTTCAAGTATTAATTCACGGTACACCTTTGTTTAGATGATGATTGAGCACAATTATTCAGCCTCTTGTACACCACGTTGTGCTCAAGAAATGCAGCATCTGCCAGCAGAAATACAACATCTGGAGAAAGAACTGCCAGAGTTAAGAGTAAGGTGCAATAAACAGAAACCTATATCTATTGACGACATTCAAGGGAATGAAGAGAAGGTAGTCATGAACTTATATACATATAAGAAATATTTTAAGTAATATTAATGATTAATATGTCTGACCTCTACAATATGCCTTAAGTTTGAATAATATTTTGTATATTCAACCTTTCTAGCATATTGGCCTAATGATGGAAACATTCAACTTTAACCAATTTATTTTCAGATGCTTTTAAAAACATCTGTCCAGTTTTTGAAATTCTTGTCAGGCTGTTGAAACGCTTTGATCTCCAGTATTGTAATGACTGGAATCAATCAATGGATATGAAGAACCAATTACTTATCGTCCTGATGCAGCTGAAACTAAATCTACGTGACACCGACCTGGCTCACAGATTCTGTGTTAGTCGTCCAACAGTCTCCAACATCTTCCATACACTTGTTTGTACTCTGCACGAAATGTTGTTTGATGACATTGTAGGCATTTTCTAGTCAACTTAAGAGGGCGTCTACGAGAAAACCATGCAAAAATTTAAAAAAAACTATCCAAGACACTTTAAAAAAATGTCATTTGCATTTATATAATCTGACAGAGGATCATCATAAATATTTGTAGTAAAAAGATAAATGATGGATGTACCCTCCTATCTCAGATATCCCCAAATCTATTTTTAGCTCCCCCCAGTAGGTTAAAATTGAGTACAACATGAAACCTTTACAACTTCTAAAATAACATCAATGAACACAAAAAAATCATATACTTTTGTTGTCTTCCAAGAGTAAACAATTATAACTATCCATAAAAAGCATTATTTTGTTCCAAATTGTGGTTCTTGGGGGGGGGGGGGGGGGATCTCAGTAGGTTTTTGAAATAGAGTGAATACCTTGACTTTAATGTATCCAAATGCTGAATAGCTATATGTTTGATACAACGGATAAATAATATTTTTAATTTGTTATTCTAAATCAAAATTATATTGTTTACCATTGTTTCAAGGGAAATTGTTGGATTTACAAGATATCAAACTCTGAAAATCAATTGAAAATGTTATGAAATTATCCCCCTTTGTACTCTCTTCAGTAAGTGAAGGGGGAAAACACCTAGTATTGTTTACATGGAGGGAAAATGTCGTCTGGTGTTTGTAGCTTTGGAACAGCGACAGATTGTAACAATAATGTAATATATTGTTTGAAAGACTGTGTGAAAACAAAATATAACCATCTAAGATACTTGACTGCGAACTCTAAAGGCATAGATCTGCAAGAAAGCTATCTGATCCTGTGCAGAGCGGAGGTGAATGTCATTACTGCAGCACATCTAGAAAGAACAATTTGCCGGTTTCACAGGGATTTTCTTTGTTTGTATTGGAAGCGGAGCAAACGATCATGTGCACATTCGTTTCATGGAAATTCCAAAACAAAGCCAGACAGAGGCATCACGCCAGTTATGAGCAGAGAGCTATGACTGCGTCTGCAACTCTCAGTTCCCATAGGCGAAAGGTATATATATTTAAGAACTGTTTCCTTGCATTTACATATTTTTCAAAAGTTCCACGCATAGGCTAAGTGTATGTATAGGCCTACCTATATTTTGTCTATGTACATGTATGTTAGGGCCCATTGTTATTTGTTATTCATAAGTCTACATTATTATATTATAAGCAGGTCTGCCAAAATAACTTTTTAGCTTAGGTTGAGTGTTGCTTCTGGTCCATTCATAACTCTGTTATATGATTGTGTACTTAGTCTCAAGATGTTTTTTTTTTTTTTGCAGTACATTTTGCACAGGATGAATCACTGCCATTCAGTTAACTGAAATTTGACTGAACTTTAACTGAAAGGTGACTGAATGGCATAGCTGTGCCATTCAGTCACCTTTGCAGACTTTTTAGTTAACAATCAGTTGACTGAATGGCATAGGTTCATCCTGTGTTGATTAATTAATCATAATTTATTTGACATTATCATGATTATTAAATACCCCAGTGTCAAAATAACTAAGAATGATCAAGAAGATAAGATCATTATGTTTTTGGTTTTATTTAAAGCTGTATGCAGAACATGTGTTTCTAAACACAAAGCAGACCTCAGTCTTGGTGAACAAATTGTGGAAGAAATCAGAGGTCATTATTTAAAAAAAAATTGATTAAGTATAACATTTTATGACAGTGGCAATAGGGATGGATCCATGATTTTCTTAGGGAAAAAAATCAATTTTTGCTTTAACAATATACAAAGCAAAAACTTGAGATAAGAAAGTTTTTGAAATTTGTTAATCAAAAAAGCTTATCTGAAAGTAACCGGTACTGGAAAAACATGTTCATTGTAACAAGCTATATACATTTATATGAACTTGTTATACATGTTATACATTTATGATAGTTAAATTAACAACACAATGATTATTATATGGGGATTTTTTTATTAATAGACAGAGTTCAACAATTGAGTACTCCACCATTACACCCAACTGATGATTTGCAAAGTTGCCTTTATATCAATGGTATGGTATTATTACATGCACATCAAAATCCTTAAAAACATGGTAACAATAATAGTTTTTCTAACATTTCACACTACTTATGCAGATTTATATTTGGAAGAATTGTGAAAATGAAGCATATTTGATAAATATTTGTCACCCCTGTAAAAGAATAAATAATTGAAGCTAATGTTGTATATTAATATTTTAGTGATGATATAATTATAAGATTAATACTTTAATTTTTCAGTTGATCCAGACAATGTACCAATATCTAAGTCCAACCAAACTGACCATGCTGATGGTGAGTGTATACAAACTGTAGTGATACTTGATACATCATATTTTACATTGTACTTATACGTAATGATGTGCATCCTAATTAAATAAAGGGATATGTGTTGGAGGTGTTAGAGGCTAATTTGTCTTCTTTGAATAGGTTATAATTCTTTAAAATGATATGGAAATGCAGGGCTCAACATTATAATGTTTGTCTGATGCAAAGCTCCTTTTGAGATTGGACATGGTAATTGCCATAAAACGCTCAGAGTCAGCACTGTCAGATTTTCTTTCGAAACAATGCATGGGTGTGCACTATTTTGGCATAGTATGCTTATACATTTATGCTATATAAATTATTTGTATTCTCTGCAAAGATAGATGAGTATTGAATATATAGTGACAAACTCGGAGGAATCATAATACATTATAGTTATATAAAGGTATAATAGCTGTTGCATGTCTTCATACAAGTCCGGGTTTGATACAAAGTGCAAGAGCCAAAGGCAAGTACACTATGTATCAAACTGTTACTCTCACTATTATTCAGGCATAGCACATGCTCAATACAATATTTGGGAGTTCTGCCCATTTTAAAATATTTAGTGTATTTAATGTGTAACCTGTTATTCATTATATATAGCTTTTTCAGACAATGGGGGAGTGAGCTTGCTTACTATTTTTGATAATTTATCTAAAAACTGCGCTTCTAAGTATGTAGGCTGCTGCAGCATAATATGTACTCGTGCACGGATCTAGATGGGGGCTTGGTTAGGTCTGCACCCCCCCCCCCCCCTTGGAAAATTAAAATTTATTAAATTCACATAGTAATATTATTTGAAAATATTAAGTATGGCTCGGTCCCCCCCCCCCGGAAAAAAAATCTGTATCTGCGCATGTGTACTGCATTGTGTAGCTGACATCAGAGTATGTTTAGTGACATCATGGTTTTTAGTTCAGGTCATATGAATTGGCTGTTTAGACCAATCAGATGACCCGTTTCATAGAATTACTGTAATAATTATTTATTATAATTAGATAAGATGAATTTATTCCAATTTGGGCACCAGAAGCCATATAATATTACTTGTACAATATATACACGATATGCAGCATGTCCTGAATCATAATGAACTATAAACTTGTACTTGTATTACTTAAGTATACTTGTATTAAGACATGCAACAGCTATTATACCTTTATATAACTATAAACAAAATCGCTATACACTGTACGTACATGTGTGCAGATGTATCAGTTGAAGAATCCCTGTGTACATACATGTGATTGAGAAATGGTTAAAAATACACTAAAAGATGTTAACAGAAAAAGTATAAAGCAGATGAACTATAAGTACATAATTATGATGAGGAAGGGTGATTCTTATAAAATTGTGAAGTTCATGGCCCCTGAGTCAGGGGTTCTGGTGTTAAGTACATGTAGGGACTATAAATGATTGCAGTAATTCTTTGAAAACCTTCTCCTTTGTCAATCCTGTGTATTAATTTGATTAATTATATACATAGTTATGATGAGGAAGAGTGCCTTTCCAAAATTATAAATTTCATGGCCCCTGGGTCAGGGGTTTTGGTGTTAGGGCAGGGCTCTTATGATTATATAGAGTAGGGTCCTGTAATTTCACCCTATTTTTATGTACTTAAGATTTGTTCAACTATGCACTGGATGAAATATCTGGTTTCAGCGCTGCGAAAACCCTTTGGAAACTTTGCGGAAACTTAAGGTTACTTTAAGTTTCCGACAGATTTCAGCACGGACACTTCAAGTTTCATTAAGTTTCCACAGTGCTGAAACTTAGGCTGTCCACGAATCCAAATGGTTTCCGCAACGGAAACTTACTGAAACTTGAAGTTTCTGCATAGTTTCAACCTCCATATACGATTGGGATACATATTGTATACAAAGGATTTCCACAACTGAAACTTACTGAAACTTGAAGTTTCTGCATAGTTTTTACCTCCATAAACCGTTTGGATACATATTGTTTACAAATGGTTTTCGCAACTGAAACTTACTGAAACTTTATTTTTTTTTGCTTCCACAAAAACTTAGCATGGTTTCTAATACATGTAAAAACAACACAATTTCAAACAGTTCCAAATTTATTTTGTTCACAAAACTTAAAATGTTTTCAATAATAAATAAAATGCAGCCAAAATACATGAATGGAGAAACATTCGTATGGAAATTCCCTTATGAGGGACTATTATTTAAAAAATGATAAAATTGCACAACTAAAAAAAACACTTCCCATAAAAATTTGTACTTTTGTATTCATACTTGTTTTCTTCTTGATCAAATGCATACCAAACCTCCCTTAATAATACAAAAGATGTTACTTTTTAAAAAATATGAATGCAATTAACAAAACAACTACACGAATTAACAAAAAACCCTTCACCGTTACATGAACATGATACACTTGTCTCAATTAGTCTTGAACTGCAATGAATATGTACACCATGAAATATTTTTCTAGAGGCTAAAGTGTCCATATTTTGTGAAAAACATACACTACAAGATAGTAATTGACTATAGAGGTATGACCCAGATATGATTTGAATATGTATGTCCATAAATTCCAAAATGAGGCTAAAGTGACCTACTTTCGAGTTGGGACAAATCTTTCCTTTGTTACCGGTATTTATATAATCGAATGTCCTACATTAGAACAGGATTTGACAGCATATTATTAGATATTCAAGAAAGTCCAAAGTGAACTTCTCATTTTCCCCCATGATGTACCAACTGATCAGATTTGATTGTCATAAGCCTTTCAGAATTTAAGAGATGACCCATAGTGGGATATAAGAAAAGCTTGCGGTCCGATGGAATGCTATTAAACAATGGAGCAAGTCTGTCAAATCATGTGCAAAATATGATATACACATTTAAATAATTATGCAACACTCTTCATTCCTGATGAATATTGTTCTTTACACACAGTTTACCTTCCTACAATTTATTTTTTTACCTTCATTAATATTTTTAAATGTAATAAATACATTGTTTATATATGTCAAATGTTACTGCATGTACTTGCTTATTGTAGCCTGAACATATAAAATACAAATTGTCACACGGATCATTCACTATACGCTTCTCATCAATACCAGTATTTTACTTATGATATAAAAGCTAATTCCAATATTAGTTACATGACACAGATAAAAAAAAAACCACTTGGAAATGCTATTGTAAACAAATTTCAGTTCAAGTTATTTTATTATATAAAAGTTGTAATAAATGGGGTACACGTTATCTCTATATATTTTCATATTCAACATAATTGAATATTGTTTGGTGTATTTTTTATACATACATTCATCTCCTAATGCAGTGTTTTTACATGTATTAAGATTGGTCTCTAAATTGATCATATACTGCTGCAGATAAGAACTAAATTATCAATAAATGTAAACACAAAAAATAAGAAAAACACACAATGTACTAAATATCTATATATCTATATATATATATATATATATATATATATATATATATATATATCTGATTCAGGATTTATATTATGATTTTTCAGACAACGGTGGTTAGTATAAGTAAATATGCCGTTTCAGTTCTCTATTTTAAAAGTACACATCTTACCGGTAAAATAAAAATTAACATTTGGGGTTGTGTTTGGATTGTGAACATGTATATGAATCAACTACTAGGTATCAACATCATCAACACTGCATGTATATTATCAACTGGGAGATGGGTGGATACATGTTACCAGGAGTCTAATATTTTATGTAATACTTGCAAATATAATAAATTATTTAAGAAAATGAAGTTAATATCAAGGTCTATTCAATATTTTGATAATATAAGTCAAAACCATGTGATTTTTTAAGATTTTAGCTTACAGACATTGCAATGCAATTTACTGGTATTTGATTATATAAAAAGTTCTTTTATAGTTTATAGGTTCATTGAAATAGGAATACAGCTACCAAGTCTTTATTCTGCAGAGATTTAATCAGGTCGTAGAGATGTGTCCATTAGAATGAATAAGGAGTTTTCTTAGATGTTGTTGATGTAACCCAAGTTGTAGTATATGGAAATAGGCCTTTCTGGTGGATTTTCCAGGCTTGTGAAGCACTCACATAAGATCACACTTGGTAGTTCTGGACAGTGGTAGCATTAAATTTCTTCTTCTTGTGATGAACTCGTTCCTTTCACTGGGCTGTACTTTATGTCTGTTCTTTTTATCTTAAATAACTTTAATAAAGTTTCATTTAAATGATTAATTAACGAACATTCAGTGTTACATGTACAGGTAGATGTAAAAGCATAAAATTCATTCTGAATCTAAGAAGCCACTTTACAGTTGCCAGTTGCTGATTAAATCATGCCATACAATGACTTCAGTAGTATCTGGTCTAAAATGTTTTATTTTATGTTTGAAACTAGGTTATTTTCATTTTGATTCAATAAGTGTTTGTTAAACAATGGAAGAAGAATGTGTTTCACACCCCCCCCCCCCCCCCCCCCAAACCTCCTTTCCCAGAACTTTGACCTTAATTTCCCCCGAATTACTACACTAAAATTATACAAATCTAACACGTGTATAAGTTAAGGGTGAAAATAATCAATTTCAAAGGCAATACCTTGCGTTCACATCGTCTAGCTGGTCAAAACATTCACCGAAGAGAGGATGCAACTAATCACCAGAAACATTCACTTTGTATGGTGTCTGCTAAAAAAAAGAAAAACGTGAAAGATTTCATTTTCCGGATTTAATAATAAAAAATATTTTTTTAAATACTTATGTTACATTTAGAGTTTGTAAATTGTGTTATGTGGGAAAAAATATTCTTTGTTCGACTTGTTTACCAAGCATCCATATACATTTTAGTGACGAATATACGTTCCTGGATATTCTATCAAACTCTATCATGAGAATCATGCATATAAACTTTGTTAATGATTGGGTCATAATGTATATGAAAAAAATGACACCACTGTGATGGCGCGAGATCTCGTTTGCAAATGAGAGATAACTAAGAGCTTTGAAAATGTTATCGGGAGTATCTATATTGTAAACTAAGTTACCTTGATATCAGTTCTTCGTTTCTGCATGTATTATCTTCTTGTTGTAGATGCTATACATGTTTCCTAATTCTCCATTTTACAACAGCACCTTCTTGTCCATTTTAACCTTCGCTCAAAATTATAAAGTGCGCCAATACTGATCAATCAGAACCCGCTAAATCTTTGCGAAGTGCACCATGGGATAGTTTAAAATACATAATGTTTAATCAAAATTATCATTTTTTAATAAATATAATATTTTTTACATATATTTATTTTTAATATGAACTGCTGGAGTCAGTATTTTCTGATTAAGTACGAAAAACTATTGGGGTTTTTTGTTACAATTGTAACACGTGATAAACAAAAAAAAAATGGCCAACCGTTTGTTTACAAATGGCTAAACGTTGTAATTAAACTAATTTGGTTGAGAAACATGTTTCAGATTTTGTCTATAACTTTATTATATGTACACATAATTCTGCCAAACTAAATGATAGAGCCATATAGTTTACTGTCAACGTAATCTTAACTTGTCCAATTTTTACCGCGATTCTGAGCACAGTCATTGTCTTATTCAAAATACAGATGTGTGAAAATATTATGTTAAACACAGAGCAGTTTCCACTTGAACAAGAATCACAAGTATATTTAAATGCCCATCAATTAACGGTGGTCTAGATGGCAGGCTGTTTAACGGGGTTTACCCGTGCGGTCAATTTACAACTAAGATATGAATTGATGACAATTATTTCACAGTTACACATGTCCACTGCTTGATCACGATGAACAGAACGTTAAAGAAAATATTCATAAAATACAAAAGCATTTAACATTGAACAAGCCGGGAAGTAAGACGTGTGTGACTTCACACAATATGTGACTGATATATAAACTTTTAAAAATTTTGTCAAGAACTGAATATATTGCAAGCAAGTACGTCAATTGCAATGGATTTTGACGATTTAATTCGAACTTGACACTTACCCACCTACATATGAATAAAATGAGCATTTTAAATGCATAACTTTACATGTTATAGTTTTGAGAAGTATTATTTAATAAATAATTTACATGTAGTGGACATGAGATGTTTTGTGCCAATATTTACTTAATTATTTGGTATAATTTCTACATCGTATGTAATCGAATGTATCATCAAATTAAACAAGAGGCGACATCGCTCACCTGAGCAACAATAGACATGATAAATTCAGCTTAATGGAGTCATAATACCAAATATCTGGAAAATGTGGTATAATACCTGTATGAATAAAAATCCATTTCCCCCTGGATATTCTTATGTTAATAATCAAGTCCCTTTTCTAACAGGATTTTATAGTCATATCACATGTTAAGAATTGCAGTATTCAAAAAGATCCTAAACAATTGTTTATATACGGGATATATACCTACATCAAATGCTGAACCCCTTGTGAGGCCAAAGAATCGTCCAAGGGCCAAACTGCTTCAAGTCTAAACAATTCTAAAGAATCAGAAATATGTCAAAATGCTTGCATATAAGTAAATGCATATATGATAACATTTCAGTTTTTGTGAATAATTAATTGTTTTCCATTGTATCACTGGATCCCCAATTTGTCCCCACCCTACTCCCCAAGATTTTGATTTTAACGAATTTGAATCTACACTATCTGAAGATGCTTTCACTGATATGGTTTTCAGAAGAAGATTTTAAGATTTTTAGGGTCTTCCGTCATCAGGGGAAACCCTTCTATTATTCTATTGTTTCTTTTTCACTTTTCTTTTTTTTCTTTTTTTTTTCTTTACAATTTTTGTGCAGAAGATTTCTCGGAGATGGGTCGTCCGATTTTCGTCAAATTTTCAGCATCGATCTATTATTATTTGAAGTTTGTACCACATTTTCGATTTTGTAAAAATCACTTCTGGTTTGGACTTCTCCGCCATTTTGTCTTTTCTTTTTTGACTTCTTGTCCACGCATCTCCTCAGAACCGAGTAAAGATAGAAAGCTGAAACTTTCAGGAATGATAGAGGACATGCTAGTGTAATCTACCCAGGAAATTATTGTCCGGAAATTCCGAGTACGGAAGCTAGCTAGGATCAAAATATAGGTCAAAAATTTTCAATGAATTTTCTTTAATACATGCATCTGATAGATTGTGCGTCTGATGACATCTTACTCAAATTGATTGGGTGAATTTTAAATTTTTTAAACATTTTAAACTCATTTAAATCGCATTAAAATGATCTCAGACTAATTTTAAAACATGATATTTAAGTTGCGCTTGCATTTCTGCGTCTGATGACATCATCTCCGAATGGATTTGATGAAATTTAAATTTTTCAAAAATTTTAAACTCATTTTAATCGTGTTAAAATGACCTCAGACTAATTTTAAAACATAATATCTAAGTTGCGCTTGCAAAGTTGCGTATTATGCCATCTTTCTCGAATTGATTGGATAAAATTTAAATTTTTCAAAAATTTTAAACTCATATAAATCGTGTTAAAATGACCTCAGACCAATTTTAAAACATTATATCTAAGATGTGCTTGCAATTCTGCGTCTGATGACATCTTTTTCTAATTAATTGCATGAAATTTATTTTTTTCAAAAATTTTAAACTCATTTAAATCGTGTTAAAATGACCTTGGACTAATTTTAAATCATAATATCTAAGATGCGCTTTCAATTCTGTGTCTGGTGACATCTATCTCGAATTGGTTGGATGGATTTTAATTTTTTAAAAATTTTTGAATTGATTTAAATCGTGTTAAAATTACCTCAGACTAATTTAAAAACATGATTTTGGTAATGCTCTTGCAATTCTGCGACTGATGACATCTTTTTTTCAAAATCATTGGATGAAATATAGGATTTTCGAATTTTTTTAAACTCATTTAAATCGAGTTAACATGATACCAGACAGATTTAAATCTCAGTTAAAATCTCATCGCATCTTATGAGAAATCGGACGAAAGACCACTCGTTGCTCGCAACGAGATCTCATCTAGTTCTCTTTTTATTTCTATGTACGAATCACCCCCCTTCTCGTTGTGACTCCACCTTACCCTCAGGGGTCATGATTTTCACAACTTTGAATCTACATTACCTGAGGATGCTTCAACACAAGTTACAGCTTTTCTGGCTGATCAGATTCAGAGAAGAAAAAAATTAAAGATTTACTCTATATATTCCTATGGACAAATTTGACCCCCCCCCCCCATTGTGGCCCCACCGTACCCCCAGGGATCATGATTTGAACAACTTTGAATTTGCAATACCTAAGGATGCTTTCACTCAAGTTTCAGCTTTCCTGACTGATTAGTTTCAGAGAAGAAGATTTT
This sequence comes from Magallana nippona, assembly GCA_033439105.1. NCBI lineage: Eukaryota > Metazoa > Mollusca > Bivalvia > Ostreida > Ostreidae > Magallana > Magallana nippona. Next base: position 26,981,334 of record CM065917.1, on the reverse strand, counting down.
TAAAGATTTACCTTTATATATTCCTACATGTATGTAAAAATTCGCCCCCCCCCCCCCTCATTGTGGCCCCTACCCCCAGGGATCATGATTTGAACAAACTTGAATCTACACTAACTGAGGGTGCTTCCACACAAGTTTCAGCTTTTCTGGCTGAATGGTTTTTAAGAAGATTTTTAAAGATTTACTCTATATATTCCTATGTAAAAAATTCGATGCCCCATTGTGGCTCAACCCTACCCCTGATGATCATGATTTAAACAAACTTGAATCTACACTACCGGAAGATGCTTTCGCAGAAGTTTTCTGGCCGAATGTTTTTTGAGAAGAAGATTTTTGAAAAATACCAACAAATTTTCAATGATTTTTAATTATCACCCCTTGAAAGAGGGCATGGCCCTTCATTTTAACAAACCTGAATCCCCTTTACTTAAGGATGCTTTGTGCCAAGTTTGGTTGAAATCGGCCGAGTGGTTCTGGAGAAGAAGTCGAAAATGTAAAAAAGTTTACGGACAGACAGACGGACGCCGGACAAAAAGTGATCAGAAAAGCTCACTTGAGCTTTCAGCTCAGGTGAGCTAAAAACTGGGATTGAAATCACCTGCACCACATAACTAGTGCTAGATTCGACTTTAAACTGATTTTGTAATATAACGTGTAACTGATGTTAATGCTTATTATATCTTATTACAGAAACATGTAGTCTACATGTTTCATACACATGGATCCATATTTGTGTTTACAGTACATAATGTAAATACAAAGTATAGAAATGCACGAATCATGATACAGTCACACATAGTAAAGTCTAAAATGCATGTATTCTAAAAAAAAAAAAAAAACAATATCAGATTCAGACCCCAAGTGGGTTTTACTTAAGGTAGTCCATCCATAACTGAGGGGAATTTAACAATTTTGATTGATCTAGACAATATTAAATACTCATTTCGGAATTATCATGAGGATGACATAAACCAAACTCGGGGGTATGTATAAAGTCAATTGAATGAACTTTTTGCACTTTATTTTTTTAAAGAGTTGTCTGTCCTTTACAAAAATTAGGAAAAATCGATTTCTCAAAATATGTATGGTAAAAAATGATTTTTTTGGCATTTTCAATGAAAGGAAGAGCTTTTGCAACCTTTTACCAAGAGATTTGTGAGAAAATTTTTTGTACTTAAAAGATATATTAAAAAATGCATTTTTCCCATAGACTTCAATGTTAACTTAAATATGTGATAATTTTAGTAATATTCAAAATATTTTTTAAAATTTCAAAGATGAATCTTTATTATTTAATAAACCCCTTAAAATCACATTTAAATTTTAGTGATCAAACAAACTTGCAATCTATTACATATGCAATATGATAGTTATGGATGAACTACCTAAATATCATATATTAACTGAAGACTTAAAATGGTTTTTTTTTTCTGTGTACATGTATTGGCGTGGGATTTTGGAAAATGAACTCTTAAGTTCAGGTTGTACGATTTTTTGGTATGGTTTATAATAATGTTACATTTACAATGACTTTACCTTAATTTGTTTGCTTAATTAGTACACCAAGATTTATTAATTTATTAATTAAAGTGATAAAGGAGTCTAACAAAATAGATATATTGCTAGCTCTTATAATTAAATGAGTGTAAGCACATATTTCATCATACAATGTTTGCCATATACACCATATACACCTAGAGTCTTTTTTTTACTAATTAATCATTAATTAAAGTAACTAATAAATTTTACTGAGATCCACACAAATTGAAAAACAAATTCCTGCTGGGCTACAGGTATAAACTCATGCTTAGTACTGTGTATATGTTATGTAACAGTCTTTTGTTCACTCCTGACAGAAAAACCCTGCAATCCACACAGAATATACAGGAAAATCACAAAGAGGAGATCACCTCGACAAAGAATGTATACACATGTATACACGTGCCCCAGAACCTAAGATTAATGATTTGATTATTTAACAAGAGAAACATCAGTTGTTCGTTTAATTTAGAATATAAGCATGTACGGATTCATGATCATGAGGCTAGAATTAAACTTAAACCTGTTAAAATTATTGATATAACTATCAAAACTCAAATAATTTTTAGTAATGGTTTCAGCTGTGCGTAAACTATTTGGAATCTTAACTTCAAGTTTCAGCATCCTGAAACCTAGCGGAAATGTGCTGAAACTGATTGATAATTCCATACTAATTTACACCACTTTTCATACATTTCAATTTTGGTTTCCGCATTGCAGAAACCATTAGGAATCTTAGACTAAAGTTTCTGCTTACTGAAACCTAACGATACTTGCTGAATCGATATAATGGTTTCCGCATTGCGGAAACTATACAGGAAACTTCAACTCCAAGTTTCAGCAAGGTTTCCATATAGTTTTAGTTTTGCTGAAACTGGATTATTCATCCAGTCATGTCACTGTACGTTATGCTACAATTTGTTTTAATAATTTTTAGAATTTATGAAGTTCATTGGATCAAACAATCCCAGAATATTAAAAATTATTTCATAATAGCCTTTTAATTATAATGCACACGAATACACATTGGAAAAGTCTCACTGCAGTAACTCAGGTGACCAATTAGGTTCATGGGCCTCTTGCTGAAAGCTTTGATAAGATATTCTCTCCACTTTCTAACTATTATATTGTCTTTACAATCATCAAGGTCTTCCGTTTCCATCTTTTAAACGAAAAATATTTTGTTAAGACATGTAGAAAAAACGTTGTGCAGAATGTCAAGGGCTTTCATTTGACACCAATAAAAAAGGGCTGGCCCCTAAAATTAAGGGCAAAAAGCTTTTAGAAAATGTTGTTTAATTACTCAAAAACGGTTAGGATTTCGATATGGCTGTCGCTGGAAAAGTTGTTTTTTGGGATCTTATAAATGTCGTTACAATGTTACTTTGTTAGTGTTTAGTGTCATATGAGTGTAAAAAGCTGTACATGTTAACATGTTTTCATTTTGCAAGTTAACGAAAGTCTTTGTGCGTGTAACTGACATAAAGTTACCATAGAAAGTATGCCTGTTTATACGGGAGGCTTTCAATCATAAGAAAAATATATTTTGAGTATACATGCTTTTTTGTGAAGAGTGTAAGTCATTTTTGTTAAGTTATTATAGTGCACAATCCTTAAAAACGAGAAACAGAAAATAAAAACTATTTTGTCCTTTCCAGTATAACACAAATTACGACGAAAACAAATCTATGTAATACATTTTTAGTTATCATACTGCATGCATTTAAAATATATCTGGAATAAGAGCTATGTGTGTAAACCATTACGTAAGCTATCCCTCGCTTGCGACCGAGAAAATCGGTCGCCATGGTCGCGGCTTGACCACCTAGCTGTCAGCGGTTATCTAATATACAAGAGTCGCGTCTCTCATATATGAGTTTATTTAGCTGCAAACACAAGAATTGTTTTAAATTTGATCACACATAAAAGTTTAAACTTCTTAAATTGAATTAAACGATAGAGTGGCAATTAAGAAATCGTTCTGTTTATTAATAAAAGCAATGTCATTCTCAATCTGAACTAATATTAGACATAGATCAATTGTGAGTTTTAAGTAAAAAAAAACACAACTTCTATTTGATATATTTTAGTCATGATACTGCAAACATTGTTCTGAGCTGTGTGTGCGTTGTACCTTTACGTAACCTATTCCTCGCCCGCGGCCGAACTCCTCGGTCGCGGGTGGCACTACCAAGCGGTCAGTGGTCATCTAATACACAACATGTACTTGTTTGAGTTTAAATGGCCGCAAATACAAGAACTGTTTTAATTTTATGTTATTAAAGATTGTTCATCTTAAATTTATTTAATCAAACATTAGAATGTAAATTAAGAAGTCGTTCTGAAAATAAATAAACTAGATGCTGTCATTAGACAGTAATACCCGCACCAAGTGTTAGCCTCTAAATAACACTCTCTTGTACCAGTTTTAGTCAAAAAGAAGGCCACATGCAATTTCCGGTACTTTTTAAAAATTGTAATTTTCATAAATGATGAGTTCACATCCAATAATACACATATTGCCTTTATGTACAATTTGGGGTTGAACTGTTTGCATCTGTTTGTGATCTTCATAGTATTTCCATTAAAAACCCGTTTTTAGATATGACACAAACAAACATTCTTAGGATTTTATATTTGTATTTGTGCCCTCATGCAGAAAAAAATATGATAAAATAAAAAAAAATCCCTACCTTCTTAACCTAATTTTTTATCATTGTTACCCTAAACAAACAATTTTTTTCTTAGGCCTAACTGTTAGGTAACATTATTTTGTGGGAAAATATTATATTTTATACACTTTATTTCATGTTTCGTTCAATAAGGAGTACATCACAATGTGTGGGTGTCCCATACCACCTTAAAGCTGAAAATTGTGCTTTACATGGTTAATTACCTAATAAAATTGAGCAAGGGGTTTTAAAGAATAAAGTTATGAAAATACATGCAATATGTTACAATTAAATGATCTTTGTCTGAAGTTACGTACACAACACAGGTCTACAGGTTGCATTAGTGGGTACTAGTTTTACCCAGCTCTTTGGTTTGATGAGTATCACATGGTGTACATGCATGTGTGTTTTCGATATGCAGAATAAGATTAACACGAATAAACGTTTCTTTTGTGGTGATCAGCTAAAGGAATTCATATTGTGCTAATTGGATTATCATTATGATGTTGACCAATATAGGTAAGTATAATACATGTAGTAGCGCAATATTATGAGACACCGGTATACAAAACAGTTAAGTTTTACTTTCACTTTCTAAAATGTGATCTCCCTTTGCCAGCATATACTGTATCATCATCTTTATTTAAATAAGCTTATCTACAGTTTCTGTCATTTTAATTGCAGATTTTTTTTATTTTTTCATTGGTCAGACTTACACTATTGAGTTGACTCCATATTGACCGTATTTTGTATTAAATTTGGGTGTTAAATATCATGTTTATATGAGTTATAATAGGGAAGAAGGGGAAGGGGCCTTAACCGTTCCCCATCCCCAGGATGTGTGGATTAGATATACATTTCTAGTGAGAATGAAGGCATGCTGCAGCTTTTTTTTCCCCCATTATACCCCCTTCCCCATCATCATACACCAGTAATAGAAAAAGAGTTAATGACTAATTTTCATTTATTTTAAATTGCTTATTCTTTTTTTTCAAGAGATATGTGGTATGTCAAGATTTATGACTCATGAAAATTTGTGCATTTAAATCCTGATTGTTAACATACATGTATAATTATATATATAAAAAAATACATGTGATATTTTACGAGGGATCATGCAATAAATTGCAGAATTGCCAATCGGTTATTTATAACTCATTTTGACTGATTAATTTGTTAATCATTTTGAAAATAAAGACATTTCTAAATACATGTAAAACATATCAATAGATTGATGTTGTAACTATTTAGGGCCCCACTCTGCAGATGCCCTATAGTGATCATTCTGTCCAATTCTGTTGATCATGTCAAGATACATTAGATACATTTAAGACAAATTGGACCCTGCCCCTTGGGTTATTCCCCCACCCCCTGGAGTTGTTTTTAAACAACCACCCACCCACCCCCCCTCCTCTGAAATAGGAAATTATAATACATTTTAATAACTGTTGAGATCCCCACCCTAGACCATATTTATTCTTCATCCTTGTGTCATTGCACATAAATTGGTACATGTATACAGGTTATGCCCCCTTTGAGATGCCCAGTGACTTTCCAGAGTTGGAACTAATCAAGTATTAATCTATCTTATTCATATGTAGTGTAATTCCTAGCCCTAGCCCAATGTTGACCCTGCTTTGTTTTTTACAGCAAGCTCTATTTTTTTTTTTGGACTGACTTTACAATTTCTACAATTACATTTTCCTAAACCATATATATTTTTGTTTTTTCAACCATGACCATGTCAAAGCAAATCTTTTTGTGGTATTAGTAGGTCATGGCCTCTGGGGGTCACCTTAACCCCACCCCACCCTCCAAAAATCAGAAATGATCAAATAAAAAATGCTTGTGATCCCCACCCCTAAAGCATATATATTTTTCCTCCTTATGCATCTTATGGTACGTTATTTCAATCACAAGAGATAAGAGGAGGTCCAGGAATTAGGTTTTTTATGGGACGGAACATCATTTTGCAGATAGCATTGACCCTCAGAATCAAATTTATATTTCTTAAACCTTATTGCATATCTATAGCTCAGCCCCTGTTATATCCCTATAAATGATGTGGCTATTCATTAAATCATGAGAGGAGTTCAGGAGTGATAAACGTCAATTTTCAGCTACTATTTGACTCCCTGGATGAAATTTAAATTTTTAAAACCTTATTGCATGACTATATGACAGCCCCTATCATATCCCAAGATATGATGTGGCTATTCATTAAATCATGAGAGGAGTTCTGGGAAGTAGGTTTTTTAGGAGTGATAAACGTCAATTTTCTGCTACTATTTGACTCCCTGAATGAAATTTAAATTTTTAAAACCTTATTGCACATCTATAGGACAGTCCCTATCATATCTCAAGAGATGACATAGCTACTTGATAAATTGTAAGAGGAGTTCTGGGAACCATATTTTTTTGGCAAAAAAACGTCATTTTTTGATGCCCACAGACCCCCGTGATAAAAACAAAAATTCTGAAACATGATTACACGTCAACATGACACCCCGAAGCATATCCTATTAGATCATTAGGCTACTGCAAAAAGAAATTGACGTTTTTTGAAACCAGAATTTTGTAAAAAAATGTTATTTTTCAGCCATTTAATGAACCCCAGGACAATATTGAAATTTCCGAAACCTTATTGCGCATCTATAGGACACCCAAAATCATATTCCAAGATATGATTTGTCTACTGTTGAAAATGTAAAAAGAGTTCGAGGAAGAAGGTTATTTGTCAAAAAATGTCATTTTTTACCCATTATTTGACCCCCAGGACTACCAGAGAGAGAATTTTTGAAACCTGTTTACAAAACAACATGACACCCCAAATCATACTCCAAGAGTTCAGTTTGCTGGTTTATAAGATGTAAGAGCAGTTTGAGAAAGTAAAACGTGACAGACGGACAGACGGACGGACAGACGGAACAGGGTAACAACAATATACCCGAACTTTCTTTAGAAAGTGCGGGTATAAAGAGATCCGCGGTAGCTTCGAGTTCTTCTACATGTACCTTATCACACCTGCATGTTTATCGATATTTTGTACGAACACAACTATTTGTTTATTTTATTTTCATTTATATTGGTTTAAGATAAAAAGATAAATTTTTCTTACTTGTACAGTTTATTTAGCATTGATTTAAACGTTAGTGCGAAAAATCAGATAGAAACCAGGTGCCATCAATTGAATAAAAGTAATCTATCACTCCGAATCTAAATATGCAATCGCAATTGTATATTTAAAAGATTAAATAGAATACAACGCCGATATATTACCCGGCATGTGTAAAATTGACATCTGTTTAACTTAAGATTAATATACTGTAGTTACCCATGATCATTTCCATTAACTAATGCTTAGACCTTTTACAGACTTCAACACTTTTAATTTTTTTGTTATGTTGATTGATAGTTAAGGTTGCAAGGGAGATAACTCCAGTGTGGAAGTCCGGAATACGGGGTGATCGGTTTTAACTCTTATGTTATCTGCTGAAACCCGCCAAATAAACCTATCTTGTACAGAATTCTCCTCTTCTTGTTTTAGGTAAGAAATTGGTTTTATTACCTAAATTCGTGTTCATTACTATTTTCTTGATTGATAATATGTTTATATGTAAACATGCATGTCAATAGAATTGTTGTAAAACTTTTTGCACATTATAAGATGCATTTTTCGAAAGTAGCACATGTACATGAACCTAGTCACGTGTTTATCGATATTGTTGAAGAGCAATAATTTGTTATTAAAGAAGTATTTTCAATGAATATATACATTATACCAATATAGTACATACGGGAATCTTTGTGGTAAAGACTGTTTTTATTTTTTTTCTTGAAAATGCACATGGTAAATCTGTTTCCGAAATTATTTTAGTTTTATTAGGTTGGTTTAGGTTTTAGCTTGTGTAAAGTGTTTCCAGTTTGAGAAAAATGTACACAAATACGAGAGGTTCCATATTTTGTGTATTGCTAACTAGTTTAAATGCTCAGACATAATGACACGATTGTTAAAGTTGATAAATACAGTTTATATGAATATATCAGTAAGTCATCCATTTAATCTAGTCTTTTATTCTAGTCAGTTTATTTTGTAAATCCCCTAGACAAACTGAGTTGATTGTTTACAATTTCATCGGTTGTTTGTGATCGGTTTTTACTCTTATGTTATCTGCTGAACCCCGCCAAATAAACCTAACTTATACAGAATTCTCCTCTTCTTGTTTTAGCATCAGGACCGGGGTAACATTTTTGAAGGCTCGTCCGGGATCCCATGATGTCAGAAAACATAACAGAGGAGATGCTGGAGGTGAGAGCAAAGCTGATGATGGCGCCATTAGAAGTCCTGACAGAAATTCGGAAGGAATTTGCTGAGCCAGTGGATTCTTCGAAGGGCCGTTTCAAGGTGGCGATGCAAGCAGACAGATTTTTCATGAAGCAAATAGAGGATGAACAAGCACAAACCACATTGTTAGCAGTGAAATTAGCATTAGCGAATGCTAGCACATCAACTGATAAAATGGTAGAAAAAGCAACAGTGAAAATAGAATCCTCTAACGAACCAACAAGTACAAAGACTGAAAGTCCATCAACGGTGAAATTACATAAGGATTTTAAGATCAGTGGGCAAGTACATTGCAAATCAGGAATTTCATATACCAGTTTAATGAGGCAAATTGAAACGGGTAGACAGAAGGGATACTCGGATGTGGATATAATAGATGGTGTAATAAAAGCAGTAGTCCAATCGTCAAGCCTACGCAGCTATTTAGACGGAAAGCCAGACATAAATTTGGCGACCCTTAGAAGCATGCTCAGGGGACACTACGCAGAAAAGAATGCAACGGAATTGTACAGTGAGTTGGCTAGTGCCACCGAAAATCCAAAGGAAACTCCTAACGATTTTCTCCCGAGGGTTATGGATGTACGTAACCGAATTCTTTTTGCATCAGAGGAGGATAGCCGTGAACTCAAATACAGTCCAGAACTGGTGGCTGGACTCTTTAGACGGACCGTCTACACCGGACTTAGAGATACAACACTGCGTCATGAGATGAAAGCACATTTGGACAATGTGAAAAACTCAGATGCAATGTTAATGCATGAACTGAACCAAATTATCATACAAGAGAGTGAAAGACATAACAAACTGCAATCCAAACATTCAGTGTCTCAAATAAATTCTAACTTTGTGGAAATCAATGCTGTGAAAGAGGAAGTAAAGAACGATCTTGCCAGTGAAATTAAGTCGCTTAGGATCGAAATGACAGCATTGAAGAAGATGGTCGAACAATCTCCGAACACAGCAAAGACTCAAACAACACCTTCACGAAGCAGACCACGATCCTGTACAGATTGCCAGTCTGCCGGCAAGCGTTGCAATCATTGTTGGAACTGCGGTGGATCTGGACATCGTCGACAGGAGTGTCCAAGCAAGAAGTTCAACCTCTGGGGAAACAGCAGAGGGTCGACCTAGAGGGACAAAGGGCGGTCCAACAAGAAAGTTGTCCCAACAACCGTCTAGAGTGTCACCAAAATTATGAGAAATGTGAAGTAAATGAAATAAAGGGCAAAGTTAATAACATTGGGCCTAACCTTGTCAAACTTGTTAGTAAGCCATGTCATGTATGCCTTTTTTTGAATGAAAAACCTGTGAAAGTGTTATGGGATACAGGGCCTCAAGTCTCTCTTATGAGCAAGTCATGGATTGTTAGTCATTTTCCTGAATTGTATACGCATGTAAAGAATGTTAAAGACTTTTTACAGTTAAAAGATGTTTCATTAGTATCTGCATCTGGTTCAGATATACCTATTGAAGGTGTTGTAACCGTTATGATGAAATTGTCAGAACACTGTAATGCCGTTCAGGTGCCTTTCCTTGCCACTAATGTATCGAGCAAGGAACCAATATTGGGATACAATGTCATACAACATTTGTTACAAATCGTTCATAGTAATGAAGCAATTGAGCTGCTCAGACTTACTCTTCCTACAGCAAATGAAGCACAAGTCAACGCACTCTACAGGGAACTGAAAGACAATGAAGATGGAACGCTTAGTACGGTAAAAGTAGGACGCCGGAAAATTGTCGTCCCACAGCAGTCATCCATGGTCGTTAAAGTACCATTTAAGGGCAGACAACTCCAACCTGGTTCTGAGGCTCTTTTCATCCCATCTCACCAACTCGATGCATGGGGAATTTCGACTCAGGAAATGCTTGTTGAGGTAAAGCCAAACCACTCTGAACGTGTGAAAATACTCTTGTGTAATCCTTCCAAAAGTGACTCTGTCCTGCCTAAAGGTACTTTGTTAGGACGTTTTGAAAGGATCTGTTCATTCATTCCCTTTGGAACAGCAGGCTCGAGTAGTGACCATGTCCAGACCACAGTAAGCCAAGTGAGTGCTGAGAACGATGGGAAGTGAGATCCACCTGTTGATCTAACCGGTTCCTCCCTCAATACAGAACAGAAAAGAAGAGAGTCGGAAGTATACGTCGTTTGTGACTCCATGGGGACAATACGAGTGGAATAGAATTTAATTTGGACTCGCTGGTGCTTCAGGAATTTTCCAAGCCTACATGAATGAAGCTCTTGAGGGACAAATGTTGTCTACCATATTTGGATGATATACTGGTTTACAGTAATTCCTTTGAATCCCACTTGAATGACTTGAAGTGTGTGTTGACCCGTATCAGGGAAAAGGGTTTGAAACTGAAACCAAGTAAATGCCACCTGTTTCGAAAGCAGATACGCTACCTAGGTCACCTAGTCACCACGCAAGGACATACTGTAGACCCTACAGACCAAGAGGCAGTAATGAAGTTAAAGGATCAGAGACCTAAAACAGTTGGAGATGTAAGGAAAATAATGGGTTTCATTGGTTATTACAGGAGTTATATACCAACCTTCTCTCGCAGAACTAAACCCATTTATGATTTTTTGAAGAATGAGAACGTCACAACTCCTTCCAATAAAAAACAGAAGAAAATGAAGTCACCGAAACCCGGACAGAAGGGGTCATCAGTGCACATTACTTGGACGGCTCAACATCAGAACATCTTGGAAGAGCTTATTGATATCCTACTCCGCCCACCAGTGATGACATACCCTGACTTTGATAGACCATACAATCTACATATTGATGCATCACAAATGGGCTTGGGAGCGATTCTCTACCAGAAGCAGGACAATGGAAAATTAGCAGTAATCGCATAAGCATCCAGGACGTTGACGCCTGCGGAACAGAACTACCATCTCCACTCGGGGAAATTAGAATTCCTTGCACTCCAGTGGGCAGTCACAGAACGATTTCGTGATTATTTATATTACGCTCCTCACTTTGAAGTGTACAGTGACTATAACCCCTTACGATATATTTTTACAGCCCCAAAGATGGATGCTACTAGATTAAGATGGGTGTCCATGTTGACAGATTTTCGATTTCACATCAATTACAAGCCAGGTGTTAAAAACAGTGATGCCGATGGACTCAGCCGCATGCCACTTAATGTATCCCAGTTTACCGAAAGGTGTTCTCCAGATACAATTGATGCCATTGTGTCAGCAGTGAGACTAGATGAGCCTATCTGTAGCAGCATTAGCACACCTGTCAAGGAGGCTGAAGCAGCAGAAGAGCAGTTGATTCAGGGAGCATCCCTACCTACCATTGACAACAGTTCTCTGGCAAAGTAGCAGCGCAATGATGAAGACATAGGTACAGTCCTACCCTGGGTTCAGAAGGGGGTAAAACCTACCAAGGAAGTAACAAACGGATGGAGTCCAGCTGCTAAGTGCCTACTACGTGAATGGGCCAAATTGAAAGTAGAGAATGGACTGTTGAGAAGGGAAATTTCATACCCACGGGAGGGAATAATCCAACAGGTACCGAAATGTTTTCGAAAACTAGTCCTGAAACATCTACATAATGATTTAGGACATTTAGGAGCTGAAAGAGTTCTGAGCTGTGTGAGGGATCGATTCTATTGGGCTCATATGAGTTCCGAGATAGAGCGATATGTCACTCAGGAGTGTCAGTGCATCAAGGACAAAAAGCCTCATGTCCAACGCAAAGCAGCATTGCAGCCAATTACCAGTTCTTGTCCGTTAGAACTTGTGTCAATTGATTTTCTCCATTTAGAGCGCTGCAAGGGTGGTTTTGAGTACATACTTGTTGTGATGGACCATTATACCCGCTTTGCACAGGTGTATGCTACAAGGAACAAGTCAGGAAAAACTGCTGCAGAAATGGTCTTCAACGACTTTGTGCTGAAATTTGGGATGCCAAGCAGATTACACCATTATCAAGGACGTGAATTTGAGAAACGATTTTTCTTTGAGATGCAAAGAATTTGTGGGGTCAGACGCTCTCGTACCACACCGTACCACCCACAGGGGAATGGACAAGTAGAACGCTTTAATAGGACGCTATTACAGATGTTGAGAACTTTAGAGCTATCTTGGAAACTGGATTGGAAATCGCATCTAAATAAATTGGTTAATGCCTACAATTGCACGAAAAATGAAACCGCGGGTTACTCACCATTTTTCCTAATGTTTGGGCGACATCCCACATTAACCATTGACTTGGTATTTCCATAACTGCAACAGCCGACTAGAAAACAGACTTATTCCCAATATGTGGCTCAGTGGAGGGACCGCATGGAAGAGGTTTACAAATTGGCATCGCAACAAGCAGGAAGAATGGCTGATAAGGGAAAACAACAACATGACAAAGCACTTTTGAGTGCACAGTTACATCCAGGAGACCATTAGTATTAGTGAAGAATCTCTTAGAGAAGGGAGGTCCTGGAAAGTTAAGATCATTCTGGGAGCAGGATGTATATGTTGTTGTGAAGCAGGTAAATGAGGAGACATCAGTTTATGAAGTGAGGAAGAGATCCGGACAGGGTGGTGTAAGGCGACTTCACTGGAACCTCCTCAGACAGTGCAACTCTCTACCAGTAGAGTCCATGGATAAAGACAGGAAAACCCGCCACTCAAAGAAATCCAGCAAACTAGACGTCCCAGTCTATGATGCTGACAGTAGTTCCTCGGACTCCGATGGATCCATTGAGATTACTGGAATCCCACTAAATCCTAATGCCACATCATTAACTCCGCAGCAGCGCAGTACAGGAAGTGACTCTTCAGATTCAGTTGTTGAAGTGAGGAATCTTACAGACAACCCTGTGGAACCTGTGTCGATTTCAGACCGTTTAGCGGATAGTTTCCTGTCAGCTCATAGTTCAAGTGGTCAGGAGAGTGGAGAAGATCCAGAGTTGCATGACGAACTAGTGGGAACTAATAACGGAACGGAAGACTTCAGGTACAGTGATGATCGACCCAGGAGAGCAACTAAAGTTCCCAGGAAACTCACATATGACCAACTAGGAAAACCATCATTTGTGCAAACTCTATAAGTGGACTGTGAGATATTTGTGTAAAGTTGTGTTTTATTTTTTCTGTTTACACAGAGACTGTAATTTGTGATGATAGAGACTGTTCGGACCATGACCGACTGTTCATGTAGTATTTACTACTATCAATGTGTTTTAAAGACTTTAAGTGGTGATGAAAGAGACTGTTTTAAGTAGTACGTACTTCTCTGAATTGTAACCTCAGTGTTTTAGTTTCATATCTTTGTTTCTTTAAAGTTTCTGTTTGCAATTTGGCCAGTTGTAGACACATTGAGTGTGAAAACTAGAGCATATGTTACAAACGGAATGACATAGGTCATTTGAATAATTGTGATTTTGATGAATTTTGATTGTCACGACAACAAATTTGATTTTGAGTGTTTTATTTGTAAATGTCGGGGCGACATTCAATTTTGAAGGGGAGTGTGTGACGGGTAGTTGTTGGGGTTTCAACCCCCCCCCCCATTTTTTTGTTGTGTTGATTGATAGTTAATCTTGCAAGGGAGATAACTCCAGTGTGGAAGTCCGGAATACGGGGTGATCGGTTTTAACTCTTATGTTATCTGCTGAAACCCGCCAAATAAACCTATCTTGTACAGAATTCTCCTCTTCTTGTTTTAGGTAAGAAATTGGTTTTATTACCTCAATTCATGTTCATTACTATTTTCTTGATTGATAATGTGTTTATATGCAAACATGTACGTCAGTAGAATTGTTGTAAAACTTTTTGTACATTTTGAGATGCATTTTTCGAAAGTAGCACATGTACATGTACCAAGTCACGTGTCTATCGATATTGTTGAAGAGCAATAATTTGTTATTAAAGAAGTATTTTCAATGAATATATACATTATATCAATATAGTACATACGGGAATTTTTGTGGTAAAGACTATTTTTATTATCTCTTGAAAATATACATGGTAAATCTGTTTCCGGAATTATTTTAGTTTTATCATGTTGGTTTAGGTTTTTGCTTGTGTAAAGTGTTTCCGGTTTGAGAAAAATGTACACAAATACGAGAGGTTCCATATTTTGTGTATTGCTAACTAGTTTAAATGCTCAGACATAATGACACGATTGTTAAAGTTGATTAATACAGTTTATATGAATATATCAGTAAGTCATCCATTTATTCTAGCCTTATATTCTAGTCAGTTTATTTTGTAAGTCCCCTAGACAAACTGAGTTGATTGTTTACAATTTCATTGGTTGTTTGTGATCGGTTTTAACTCTTATGTTATCTGCTGAAACAGAATTCTCCTCTTCTTGTTTTAGCATCAGGACCGGGGTAACACATATAATATTCGACCAACACAAAATAGTGTATAGGAAGTAAAAGAAGTTTTCTTAAGAGTTGTAAAAAAATTAGCAGGGTTTAAATAGTAAAAATCATACATTCTTCAAGCGTGCAAGGCAGTTTACAAATCAAATCAAAGTTCCGTGTTACAATATTACATGCATGCGGTAGATGCTGGCACGATAATAGAATTGTGTAGAATTGAGAGAATTCACTGAGTATTTTAAGAATATTCACACGAGTTTTTAAACAAGTTTTGTTATGATTCTAGCGGTCAGTTGATCACTTTTGTAGTTCTTCTGTATGGCTGTTTGTTTCATTGAAAAAACAATCTCATTGCTGTGCTGCCCCCCCCCCCCCCATCCCCAGTGCTCGAGCTTTTCAAAATAGGCGAACAGAAATCGAAAAGTGAAATGTGTCGAAAATCAATTTTTGGTGACTCCTTATGTGTAAAAAGTTCCTCCTAATGTGTTGCACTTTGCAATCTGTTTGTTTATTCTGCCAGTCTGTGTTAATTTGATCACCCCGTGCGACCGAATATCTTGTGTCGCTTTACTGCACATAGCCCTGGACACAGATAGCCCTAGGCAATTTATGGCTGCAGATCATCAATTGTTATGTAATTGAAATACACTTGAAAGGGAGCTTTCACTGCAATGGTCAATTGTTGAATATAAGTTTAAAGTTTTAAGTCAAAGATCATAAATAATAATTATTTGTTCTCATTTTTAGAAGTTATGAAATAGTTAATGCAATGCAGTCGGTCGCCATAGAAATCATCACAGTACTGCAAGTGTCGGCAGTTTTCTTGTTGCTTTGAAAGACCTAAGAACATAATTCACTTGACTAGCGACACAGTTACCTCCCAAAATATATGCACTCTTCAAAGTTACAATTAAGTGATATAGATTGTGTTTTTCAAGGGATTTCATTTACTGTTATATGCACATTGATACATGTAAAAAAAAAAATGAATGTGTGTATTGTAAGGTTGTAATGCAATTTAAGCGACTTAAATGGTGAGGCAAGTCTAAAACATATTTATATTAATCCAATGATTTAAATTATCACATGTGGTCATGCTGCTTTGAAAACAAACTACATAATTAAGCTATAATGCACACTTAAAGTTAGAGAAATTGCATTTACCGGAGGCTGATATTATGTATAACTCTTTTGTATTAAAAAAACCCATTATTTTGACGTCACACATCTATTCCAGTTTGGTTTACATGTACAATGTACACAGTGCTCTGAATAAAACGCTGGTTTATGCCTTTCTGTTACTCAAATAAATTGATAATTTTTAGGTTCACACGTCAATCTAAAGAATTAATACATGTATGCATAAATAATTTTTTTTATTAAATAAGTGAGAGCCGTTAACCTGCTGTCATTCAAAGTTGAAAATGACCTCGTATAAATTTTTATTACACGTCACATTCTTCGCTAGCTGAATAAGTATGTTATACTAGCATAAGTAGCAATAACCATGTCGGAATAACGTCGGCAGACAACTTCTACGACACTTGGCATCCGTTTCTACAACTACGCAGAGATTCCTCCGACACTATCCTCCACTTTTATATTTCAACAAACAAGCTCCTTTTGACGTTGGTTTGTAATTTAGTGGAAAGTCAAAGGTAAAAGAACAGTCTCAAATCCATTTGTTTCAAATTTCCAGAACTTGTCAGAGCGAATATCACGATTTGCTAATACTCATGCTATGTTGGTAAAACAAACCGGAATAGATTGTGCGACGTCATAGATTAAAGTTCGCTGGCAGCACCCGTAGCGGCGGAAAATTTAAATTAAGCGATCGATTTTCTTGAGTTATTCATTGTTCCGAGGTTTTCAATAAAAATAAATACGATTTGCAATTATAGCAGATGATAATTACAATCCCTTCCACCACCGCGGATTACGATTTTGAAGATTTAAATTTGTTCATCACTTCAAAAACGATGCTGAGTGCCTGCATGACCAAATTATACGGAGAGTTGGGATAACACTGAGCACCTCTCTGTAGATATAATGTTCTATCGTTAAAATGACAGATGTCCTAGGACCTGGTTTAACGATAGAATTCGTCCCATATACTCGCTTCGTAGCAAATAAAAAATATCGCGCTGTATCTTGTCTAAATTTTCATATGATTAGTCTCAAATACATTCGATGTTGCTCTTTTATAATCCAATTTTACCACATTAACTGCTTTTGCAACGAAATCACTCTCAATTTTAACATCACGTTTGAAAATTCGCTGTTTACGGTCGCTGTGTTAATGATAAATTCCGAGACATTCCGAGTGCGATTTCCGACAATATGGCAGGCAAATTCAAACGTGTATATTAACAAAATGCCTTGGTACATGTACGACCCATTAAATGGATATTTTGTAGACTTAACTACATATGCATGTTCAAAAAGGTTTGTAATGTATGAAAATGTGTTTTTCCCCTGCAGATTTTGTTTAACAGACTTAAAATCGACGCGAAGCAAATCCGCTTCGCGGCTGCTACATTGCAAGTACATGGGACGAATTCTTACTGTGACCTGAGCGTAGCCTGGTCACGGTAAGATTATTCTTTCTAACATTTCTTAAGGTCCTGTCAAGATGACCTCCTATCACCTGTCAGACCCTGACAAATGTAAGGAGAAGGGGTGGTTTTATTAAGACTGATTGACAATCCTCTCTTGACTTGAAGTTGTAACGGAAGACCTTCTCGTTGCTTGCAACTAGCTCGGCTCTACTTAAGGATGGATTCTTTTCATATTTCATGTATTCAGAAAATGATGAAATAAAGCATGTTAAGAGTTTAAGATATGCACATTTCAATAAAACAAAAAAAGTGTAGGGTAATCTTGCTTGATTTTCCTTGAAGGTCAATTGAAATGTCAATGCTAAAAATAGATTTTTTTCCTTGTAGAAACACAGAAATTTCATGGTGGTATCTTAAATTGATGGTTTAAGAAAAATAAAGATGATCAAACGTAAAAAAGCAACTAAAGTCTAAAGTTCTATGATAAAGCATGATATTTAGTAGTGAAAAACTGAACTTTTATTCTTGAATCCCACAAAATATTTATTCCGAATTTCCTCTGTACACTCTATAAATTGATATCTTGTTGTTCGCTAACCCCCCTTTATCAATGATTATTTCGATATTATCATATATTCAGAATTTATTTTTTTTAGATTCATAGTAAAGATCCATATTAAGAAAAAAAATAACAGTAAAGAAATCATTGGGTATTCATGCATATAAGATTGTCAGATTAGCTCGAATTTCCTCATCTCTAAAATTGTCATTAAAAAAAATGAAAATATTATCATGTATTTTCTAAGACAATAATTAATAAGGCCTGACAAGCAGTTGGATAATATATTCTTTATAAAATGTGATATTATGAATTATATCTGTTATTACAATGTTTAAATTCAATAAATAGTAAAATTCTCAGTCCGAATTTCCTCTGATACAAAATATATTAGATTAATTGATTTTAAAAAAGTAACATTTTCTCTGACTCTTATTATGTTATATTGCAAAACAAAGCCACAAAATGAAGCTGTATTAAGATTTTTTTATAAATATATGATCAAACATCTCAAAAATGTACACTGAAATTTTATCTTGATGTTTACAATGAACACTTGGCTGATATGGTTTACAGATATCAGTGTAAAAAACGCTAAAAAATGCGAAACACTATCAACCATGCAAATTTTAAATTTTGTTCTTAAAAGGTATTGATAATATATATACTTGTACATGAAAAAATAGTACACCCAAAGCACTCGTTTGAAATCTTAGCTTTCACAGTTTGATGCAAAATATTTGTTTATTAAAAGATGAATAGACTACATGGACCTTTTTTCACATTTCCGAAAAGAGATGATGTATTTCATCTTTGCTGTCTGATCTGTTATAAACAAGTTGTAAAAAATTGATTCTTTTCACATTTCTTATATTATCATAATCTTGAATTTTTGAATAATAATAATTGAGACTGTATATAAGATTTTAACATCAAGAAATTAGGGGGTAATCTTCCTTGATTTTCTGTCAATGCCATTTGAAAGTCACTCCTTAAAATACTACATTTACACCGGTGAGTTTTTGAAATCTATGCATGTGAATTAACAACTCAGACTAAGCAAATATTTTTCACCACAAATTTAAAATTTGTTATTTATTATCAAACACAATTCACATGTAATAAAATGATGAAAAGAAAACAAGAAAAATTTTATGTTCGAAAAATATATATCTTCAATCCGAGTTTCCTCCATAAATTTTCTATGTGTTTCATAAACAGACACAAAATTTCATTTTGATTTTTACAATGGACCATATATAGTCAAATATTTAGTTTTCTCTCTGAAGATATATCAAAGGTTCATGATTATGCTACAGAGTAAAACTGATATGAGGATCATGCAAATTATAAATAAAAAATTAGCCTGAATTTACTCTACATTTCAAAAATCATGAATATACAGAAAGTTGGTTAATGTCCAAAACAATTAATGGTTTTATACCCAATAAAATAACAATTTGAGGTAATGATGACATATATTAAGTAATTGATAATAGTAATAAACACCTATTTTAATAGTTTTTCATGCTTATGAGGTTTACATGTACATAATTATTCTGAATTTCCTCTCATATCACATTGTGAATAATAAGAGTTTAATGTACAACAACTTTTGCAGATTTGAAAACATCATGTGCATTGCAATTCAAAAAAAAAAACTCTTTTAAAGTTCATTTTGGGATCAAGATTTCAACTTTGAGTAAAGAAAATTCAAAAAGTCACCTTATACATGTACATGTATCTACAAACTTTCAATTTCATTTAGAAAACTCATCTTTAATTTTTTTTCAACAGAATTGAAAAATAAATGGCAGTCAAATAATATTACATTATGGTTAATCAAAACTACTTTTAACTAAAACTTTGAGAAAAAAATCAAGTAAGGAATCAACAACAGCAGTGAGATTGATAGCATTGATTTCAACATTTCTACAAAACATTTTTTCTGATAAAAATGTTATTCCAGTAATTTCTCTTTTTCTCTGTGTAAGATGTACTTTTGCCTTCTGGCATGACATTTTCTGAGAAAACCTCCTATCATTGAGAGTGAAAATTTGTGTGATGTGAGAATATCTTGCTAAAAATGAAGAACCTTAAATTGTACATGATATACACAAGATTGGAAAAAAAGATGTTGATTTGTTCCAATATGTTTTATTAATAAAAAAAAATGTCCTATTGTTTCAAGGTGAAAAAGACAAATGTGACAGAATGGTCACTGTCATTATTTTAGTACAAAGAAACATCACTATACTCTGTCTCGAGTTTTTGCTTCCACCACTTTTCGCTTGATATTTCGATAATCATAAATACCTTTGTGCTCAAACTACGTTCATCCACTAATATGAAAAATGTCCAGATTATCTGTTTTGAAATGCCCCCTCTACCGCTTCAGGTTTCAATACACAACCCAAAATAGAAAGTCTATGGGGATTTTGCATTGCATCAGCCATGAAATAGCCCGTATGATAACACTGAAAAATTGTGCAAGGTGTTCCGAGTAATTCCGAATGGAGAAAAGATGTAAACATTTCCCATTATAAATCTCCGTAAGAAATTTGTTTTCGTTCACGTGAACTTTTATGAGTGAAAAATGAAAATGTGTCAATGAAGATATCTTGGATATTTTCCCTTTTATCGATTTCAACAGTATTTCTTTCACAGGTATGTGTATTTTTATTAAAAATCATCAAAAGGTGATGGAAGCAATACCTTGGGACAGACTATAGAGTAGAATGAACCTTCTCTAGTTTTTTACTGAAGCTGTCAATTCATTCTTGAAATTATTTAAAGAACCAACTCTAATGCAAACTTGCAACATGATGGACTAATTAAGTGAAACATTAATACACATTCCAAGTAATGTACTTACTATTCAACAAGTAACCTTTCTGCCTTGAGAAATAATCTCCTCCTCTTTGATTTTGCATTTTAGGTAATTTTATGCTGCTAAATTTGTGGCGTGTTCTTCTGGTGAACGTCCTAATTTTTGTTCACCTAAAATAAGAATTTCTTTAACATTCAATAACACATGATTATGTTGCCATACAAGATAGCCATTATATTCAATTTGTATATTATACAATATTAGTTTATAAGTGATTGACTAAAGCAACAGAGCCAAAAATAATGGCAAACACTAAAAATAACATTACCAGCAAATCATTAATATATGTGGTCTTATGTGTTAATTATTATTTGTTTATCATTGAATGAAAGTAAGATATACTCGTATAAATGTGCTGTATGAAGCTTACCTCTGCCAAATAGCTTAGTGTATTATTTCTGAGCAACACTAGCTGCCACTCTGTAACCAATGATGTGACTGAATAGCCAGGCTTTGTGTGCCACTGTCTTTTTAAAGCTTTCATTTGCTTGAGTGCTTCCAAGACTAGTGTGTTGTTTTTACTATAATTAAAAAAAGAGAAGAACATTCATATTCTAAAATTTCCACATTCAAAATCTCTGATTTAGTAGTTCAAGGTTTTTTCCCATATTTTATTTTGTCTATGTTTTAAACTATTCATTATTGCATAAACTTTTTATATAAAAATGATAATGAAATAAAATGATATTATATCAATTTTAAGAATGTGAAGTTCTAAATTCAATACATTTACATGTATTTAGTTATCCTGTAAAGTATTGTCTGTATCCGTATGGGCCGCCATAGATTTTACAGTTGAATTTTTTTAGTAGACTGTAGAACTTTTCTCTGATCAATTTCTAAGGGACTTTATTCTTAATATTTACAAAATTATATAAATACATGCTATATAATGCAACGTATTAAATTCTCGATCGTCTGCTTGTGCAATGGGAATTGACTCTGTACTCCAGTAGTGTGCTGCTGGTGTGATGTGAATGTATATTCAGAATATAAATAATGTTATACAGTCATGAATGTGCGATGGTTGAGCTTGCAATGTGTATGTTATGACATTAGTGCGCTACATTGCTCTTTTTCTCAATGTTACTATGTCAAAAGCACTTCAAACTTACATTTCTTTTCTGCAAACGCGATATCCTCTACTGGAATTTCCTCTGATCCATCTCGCTTGTTGGTTGCAGAGTTTCTAAAATAGTTGTGTTGGCGATATTTTCTTGTTTGATTATTATTCCGTTTAATCCCATCTCTGTCAGTGGATATTTTTAAAGGATTCGTACTGCCGTCTCCGTCGCTTCGAAAAGAGGCGACCTTTTCTCCTTCCCCTCTCCATTATTTGTTGTTGTTCGCGCCGACTACGGTATGTCGTAAATGACGTGGTTTTAACCATTTCTTTGTCATTTACACATTAAATATGGCAATATTTTGCGAATATAAACTAATTAATGAAGAATCAATAGGTTTTATTGTAAATTATAGTGATTTGAATTTTACGACATGTTGATATATGGAGACCCATTTGGGGTAAAAAATGATGAGAAGAATCCATCCTTAACCTTATGGATTTGTCTCAAAAGAGTTATTTATTCTATGAAAACAAAAAAATATACTGTACTGTTTTCCATTTATTCAATGTATCTTTAAACAAAAATACCCTCATGTGTAATAAACCCTCAAAGATGTAGTATATACTTGTAATATATATACAATAGGTATTATTTTGAGATAAGCTGTTCAATTCAAACATAAATCGATGAGTTAATGTCGTTATACCCCCACAAAAAAGTTAAGGGGTATATAAGAATCACCTTGTCCCTCTGTCTGTCTGTCTGTCTGTGCAATCATGTCCGGTCCATATCTATCTTATGGAGAAACATTGAAAGTGGTTTTTTTTCACACAAAGATTGTTTATGACCTGAGGCTTTGTTATGAATTTTCCCCAAGTTCATTTGGTGAAGTTCAAGGTCGCAGGAAGAAAAAAAAGGCGTAATTCTTATCCGGTCTATATCTTTCTTTTAAAGAAACTGTAGAACTTACTACTTCACACAAAGATTGCTCGTGATCTAACGGTATGTCATGATGTTCATCCAAGGTCATTTATGCAAATTCAGGTCATTAGAAGAAAAAAATTCATAATTTTTGTTTGCTTTATACCTTTCTTATTGATAAAGGTTGGAAGTTCCTACCTTGCATAAAGATTGCTTATGACTTGAGGGTGTGTCATGATTTTGACCCTAGGTCATTTATGCACATTCAAGGTTATATAAGGTCTAGTTTATTTTTGTCTAAAACTTACCCTCTATATAAATGTCATTTTATTTTTTTACAGACATCAATATGTCAGACAGCGAAACATTGCATTTGTCTTAGTCCACTGCTGCATCAAATTGGTAGGATATGCAAAAGTCTTCAAGGGAGAGGTACAATGATGCCATGCAAATGCTGACAAATGGCCACCTGGAGTTCCTTCGCTCTCAAGCAAGCCAACCTCTACAAGACTTGTAGTACTCAACCAGAGCATACTATGTGCGTCATGCTAAAGCTGCTTTTGAATTTATTTGTGACATCATAGCTCCTGGTCAAGGTCAAGATCTAGTTGACGAAGTAGTCTGCAGCTACAGAAGCAGCTCTGTGGTATCCCAACAAGATTCAATGGCAGACACGGTAGTTGAGGCGTATAAGAAAGCAGCAGACCATAAACTAGAACTCAGATTCTTTCCCTCCTTGCAAATGAATATAGCAAAGCCACATTGTTGGAAATGATTGAGGGTATGACAATCCACCAAATTGATATGGCAAGAAAATATGCAGCTACCTACTGGCCTGGGCATTATTTTGCTCCACCAAAAATTGTTCGAGTCAGAATATCCAAAGGAAAAATTCAGCATTTTATAGAGTTTATATCAGCTCCTATGTACCTCCATACATTGGGGTTTGGTTCCAAACATTTGAAGCTCTCGTCAGGATTGGAAGTCAAAATACCTAAAGTAATCCGTACAATGATTGCATCAAGACTCATCACTGCATATGTTGCATATTGCCAGGACAATGATATTGTACCTCCATCAAGAGTCACACGATATAAGATAGTAAAAGTGTGTGCAGCATCACATATGAAATCTTACATGGTATTGACAACCTTGCCAGTGAAGGAGAATCAGGAATTTCCATTATTGAGAAAGCAGTGGAAAAACTATCTGAATTAGGACTTGATGAGTTGAAAGTGAAGGATTTCAAGAATTAATTACAAGCTGTAAAATTGCATCTGAAGAATGATTTTAAGACAAACCTTATCACAAAAAGCACATGCATTGAGCACTGTATGCAATATGCTTTATCTGATTCCCCTTGCGATCATGAACATTCAGAGACCTGCTCATCTTGTCATCAAGTGAAAAATGTCACCACTGAAATTGCTCAGTGCCTTAAAGGTGACCAATGTGAAAGAGGAAATTCAACATGATGTAGACTTGTCATGCGAGAAAATAGTGAACTGGCGAAATCATTGCATAAGGACTGTGAATCAGGATGCATGTATGAGAGATATTCTGAACAACCTTCGGGAAGATCAAGGATTTATAATCATGGACTGGGCAATGAAATATTTGCCACAGACATTCAGAGAAACTCAGAGTGAATGGCTCGGAAAGCAAGGCATCAGTTGGCATGTATCATGTGTCCTCTTACGAAGAAATAGTACAGAAGATGATGAACCATCAGACATTCTTTCATATGTCCGCCTTCTTCAAAATGGAACACAGGGTTGGTTCACAGTTTCCACAATTCTTACCCACATTTTGCAGATGCTTCATGAGAGGCACCCACATCTGAGAGAAGTATATTTACACTCTGATAATGCTGGATGCTATCACTGTACCCCTTTTCTGGCATGCCTTTGGAAATTAAGGAACGAGTCATTTGTGACATTCAGAGAGTACAATTTTAGTGAAGCACAATCTGGCCAAGATTTGTGTGACTTGCGCACAGGGAGTTGTAGAATCCACATCTTAAATTACATCAATGAAGGTAATAATGTCACAAATGTCTTTTAGATGAAAGATGCCCTTGAGAGTCATGGGGGAGTGTGGGATACATTCACTTTCATCATTGATGTTGATATGAGCACCCAGCCTGTACTGTCAGGTCAGCTTCAGATCCCCATAAGCAAGTACAACAACTTCAATTTATGGACGGTGGTATTTTGGCATTCAAGTCTTACGGTTTTGGAGAGCAGCTTATTCCATCCGAAAAGCTTGAAAGTGTTACAAAAAACATGTTGGACATCCAAGAACATATGGTAAGATTTTAATCTTAAAAGTTACATTTGTTTCATATTGTTCAATTTTATCTTGGGATTTTTATACATTTGAGTGAACATGCATGTAATACTTCTATTTTTTCACAACATTTTATTGCAAACCCCAAACCACCCACTGAAAAACCAAGACAAAAGAAAACTACAAGTCAGTTGCTGTCATGTTGTGATCCTGATTGTGTAAAAGAGTTCAGAAACGAGAGTCAACTGCTAAACCACCTAGCTATTGGTAATCATGTGTACGACAATGGAGAGGCTGACAACATACTGGACACCTCGAAAAGAATGTGGGTGCAGGCATGTACCAAAATTAGATCTACTCAACCCAGTGTCAGCATTGAAACAGGTGATCGAAGTGTGGTTGATGAAGTCCCCTATGAAATACAGGCATATGCACTGAAACAAAGGAAGAAAAGTGCAAGATTTTTCAGTGCTGTGAAAAAGTTTTTGTTCGAGATTTTTGATGAAGGAGAAAAGACTGGTCGAAAGGCAAACCCATACACAGTAAGCAAACAGATGCGATCAGAAAAAGAGTCAGATGGGAAAATACTTTTTAGTCCATGTGAATGGTTGACAATCAGCAAATTAGAGGTGTTTTTGCCAGTTTTGTCACAAAAAAGCAGAAACTATCAAGTTCTACTTCACAGGCTAAGCGATTGAAGTTGCAGGAGGTCGGTGATGAGCAGGATGAACTTCTTGAAAATATCATCTGTAGTCTTCAGGCAGCAGAACATTTTGATACTCTTCAAGATAAAGCCAATGAACTTGAAGATTAAATGCATTTGACTGGGACATACCGGTATTGTGGAAATCATGTTTACGTAATTTACACAAATATTGATATTATGAATGATAGGTTAGCAGGAATACTGTAATATTGAGTTAAATGAAATCTCCATTATTTTCAAAAATATAAAATTTTACAATTTAAATTTGCTCTTTTATTCAACATTGTTGCAGAATAGGTTTTACTTTTGGATATCTTGTTCTTAAATGTGGTGAAGGGATAAATAATGATTTAAAATTGTTTGATTTTTTTCACTACAGAGAGAGTTGTGTACTCTCCAGTAATGACAGAAATTTTATGACACAGATTTAAGTTAGTCTTTGGCCATTCTTGAATGTTTCTTGTGAGTACATATAGGTAATTAGATATGCTGTATGATTATAAAAAGACATATGAAATTAATGACTACAGTTTCTTGATAATTATTATTTTAAATGCATATGTAAGTACCAAAGGTTTTCATATTTTTTGTACTTCTTGTACATATTCTTGTACACAATATTAATTGAGTTTTGTAAGCATCCTTAGCAATGTTTGTTACATGTAAATGAAATAGATAAGTTGGTATGCATTGATTATGAAATATGAAATCACTTTGAAATTGTGATTTTATGAAATAATTTGATGGTTAAAAACATAAGTTTGATAATATATCAATCTAGTCTTAACTATTGATTTTCTATGTTAATACATCTTCAATGAATATTGCTCTAATTATAATGTAAGGAATTGTAATACCTGTTTAGATGCAATTAATTATTCTAATAGAAATACTGTGTAAATACTTTTTAAATTTTTTTAAAGCTTTATATAAAGTGCAAATTATTAATTGTTGACCTTATCAAATAATATTTTTTTACAATATGTATACAAGACTCATTTTTTTTTTAATTAAGCTTAGCATTATTTTTTTCTTTTTTAGCAAAAATGACAACTTTTCAAATTTAATACATGTATTAAGAAAATAATGAAAGACAGTTGGTTTCTTTCTATGATATTGGTTTTTTTTTTTTTTTTATCTTTTTTTCAAAACATAATGCACAGTTACAAAAAAACAGATTTTCATGTTCAGATTATCAAATGATTTTACAATATTTTTTTATAAATAACAGAGAAACATGTAGTTCCTGTCTGGGTTAAAAATGGATTTGTTGTTAAAAATGATGTATATTTGTTTTAAGCATAGCTTGTTGATTTTTTCGTTTTCGAAGAATTTCTTTTTAATGAAAATATCCTATTTAAAGATCTTCCAGAAAATACAAAATTTACTTTTTTTCTAAAGTGTGTATCAGGTGTTATAGCTCTTTAGAATTTTATGAAATAAGATCAGTGAAATTCAATTTGTAGAACATTATGATATTGTAAGAGTTGTCTCTCTTAAGTGCCTTAAGACTTTAAAATTTTATATGATGGATACGATAAACACTCTTTATATATGTATGTGTGTCAAATATATCTTTTTATTGAAATTTGTTTAAAATGAAATATAGGTACTTATTAACTTGGTATTTTCTTCATGATTTTCACTTCTTTATGGAATTGTTGGTAAAGGCAACTAGAGGGTGCTATAATCCATATCAATTACCAAATTTTTACCAAATTCACAGGAAATGCTTAAAATACATTAAAATTGATAATTATGATAAAAGGAACTAAATTAAAGAACCTAACATGAATAGCCTTCTGCACGGTTTTCTCGTAGACCTGCTCTTAAGTGCAAAGGCTTTTCTGATCACATTTTGTCTGTCGTCCGTCTGTCTGTCTGTCCGTCTATCTCTCTGTCCGTAAACTTTTCACATTTTCAACATCTTCTCCAGAACCATGGGCCAAACTTGGCTTAAAACACCCTTAGGTACAGGTGATTCAAGGTTGTGCATATTAAGGACAACACCTTTTTCAAGGGGAGATAATTGGAAATTATTGGAAAATTTTGAGAAATTTTCAAAATTATTCTTTTTAAGAATAATTTGGCCAGGAAAGGTAAAACTTATGTGGATTAAGCTAGTGTAGAATCAAAGTTGTGAAAATCATGACCCCCAGAGGGTAGGGTGGTGCCAAAATGGGGGGGGGGGGGTTAATTTTTACATGAATTTATCTATAGAGTAAACTTTTTAAAAAACTTCTACTTAGAAACTAATCAGCCAGGAAAGCTGAAACTTATGAGTAAGCATCCTCAGCTAGTCTGAAAATCATGACCACTGGGGGTAGGGTGGAGCCACAATGGGGAGTTGAATTTTTATATAGGATCATATAGAGTAAATTTTTAAAAATATTCTACTCAAAAATTGATCAGCCAGGAAAGATGAAACTTATGTGGAAGCATCATCAGCTAGTGTATATTCAAAGTTGTGAAAATCATGACCCCCGGGGGTAGAGTGAAGCCAAAATGGGGGTCAAATTTTTATATAGGAATATATATAGTAATTCTTTAAACATCTTCTACTCAATAACCAATCAGCCAGGAAAGCTGACATTTATATAGAAGCATCTTCAGGTAGTGTAGATTTAAATTTATCAAAATCATTACCCCTTGGGGTAGGTTGGGGCCACAATGGGGGTCGAATTTTTACATAGGAATATATAGAGTAAATCTTTAAAAATCTACTTCTCAGAAACTAATCAGCCAGGAAAGATGAAACTTATGTGGAAGCATCCTCAGCTAGTGTAGACTCAAAGTTGTGAAAATCATGACCCCAGGGGGTAGGGTGGAGCCACGATGGAGGGTTGAATTTTTACATAGGAATATATTGAGTAAATCTTTTAAAATCTTCTACTTAGAAACTGATAAGCCAGGAATGATGAAATTATGTGGAAGCATCCTCAGTTACTGTAGATTCAAAGTTGTGAAAATCATGACCCCTTGGGGTAGGGTAGGGCCATAATGGGGGTGGGTCGAATTTTTACATAGTACATGTAATATATAGAGTAAATCTTTAAACATCTTCTTCTCAGAAAGTAATCAGCCAGAAAAGATGAAACTTTTGTTGAAACAGCCTCAGCTAGTGTAGATTTAAAGTTGTGAAAACCATGACCCCTGGGGGTAGGTTGGGGCCACAATGGGGATCGAATTTTTACATAGGAATATATAGAGTAAATCTTTAAAAGTCTTCTACTCAGAAACTAATCAGTCAGGAAACATGAAACTTATGTGGAAGCATCATCAGCTAGTGTAGATTCAAAGTTGTGAAAATCATGACCCCCGGGGGTGGGGTGGAGCCACGATGAGGAGTTGAATTTTTACATAGGAATATATAGAGTAAATCTTTAAAATCTCTAAAACTAAGTAGCCAGGAAAGATGGAACTTGTTCGGAAACATCCTCAGGTAAGGACTGGGTAGATTCAAACTTGTTGAAATCATGATCCCCGGGGATAGGATTGGGTCACAACGAGGAGGGGGAGGGAAACAAATTTTATAGGAATATATGGAGAAATTTTTTTTAAAAATCTTCTACAAAACCATTTGCCTAGAAAATCTGTAACTTTAGTAAAAGCAACCTTAGGTAGCGTAGATTCAAATTCCTTAAAATATAAATCTTGAAGAGTAGGATGGGGCCACATTCGGGATCCAATTTTACAAAGGAAAACATTTTAATTCACAAAAACCGAAATATATGATTTTACTTATATGCAAACATTTTGCCCATTCATGATTCTTTAAAATTATTAGGAATTTTGCTTCTGAACGATTCTTGGGCCTCACAAAGATGTTCAGAGTTTGTTGTAGGTTTATATCCCATGTATAAACAATTGTCTAGGACTTTGTTGAGAACTGCGATGCTCAACATATGATATGAATATAAAATCATCCTGTTAGAAAAGGGACTTGATTATCTACATGTACATGTATAATACTTGGTTGTCCAGATATTTTGTATTTTGTCTCCATTAAGCTGATTTTATCATGCCTATTGTTGCTCAGGTGAGCAATGTTGCCCATGGGCCTTTTGTTCTTTAATTTGCTAACATTAGTTACTGAATTATTTGATACCGCATTACTCATTTTATAAAAATACTTGTACATGAACCAATGGGATTTGATATAAAACACTATGATTGTTCAGAAAGAATTGTGATTTTATATAACAAAATTGAAATTTGATAAATTTCCTTCAGGTTTTCTGCCAAAATCTTTCTGAGGATTTTTCCTCAGCTAGAGCCTCTATGGATGCAATTGGAATTACATGTACTCAAGACATCCCAACACACATGGACACACAAGCAATGGTTTATAGCAGCTACAAAAGCCGTCATACTGTCAAAGCAGTAACTTGTGTGGCCCCAAATGGTGCAGTTACATACACTTCTAAGCTGTATCCAGGTTCTACTTCAGATGTTGCTATTGTTAGACATGGCAAAGTCCTCACAGGATGAATCTGTGCCATTCAGTCAACTGAAAGGTGACTGAAAGGTTACTAAAATGTGACTGAATGGCATAGTTATGCCATTCAGTCACCTTTCCAGACCTTTCAGTTAACATTCAGTTGACTGAATGGCAGAGGTTCATCCTGTGCCTACAGAAATTTAAGGCGGGAGACCTTATTTTGGCTGACAAAGCCTTCACCATTCATGATCAGTTACCACAAGGTGTCTGTTTGTAACATACCATCTTTTTTGTCAACAAGGGGTCACTTTACCCATCAAGAAGCAGCACTGTGCTACAAGATTGCAAGAGCCCGCATTCATGTGGAACGTGCCAATGAGAAGATCAAGAACTATGAAATTCTTCGCCACATCCCTGCCACCTACAGACCTATATCAACCAAAATTTTTCAACTGTTTTCATGTCTTGTAATCTTGCAAGCCCCCCTTTTGAAAGAAATTGCCTATTGAAAATCAGCACATACTGTAGTCAGATGTTTTACATGTATTTGACTTACAGTTAAGGAGGCTAGATGGTCAACAAATTAACTATCATATCTACATGTACCTAATTAGATGTTTTGCTATTAACTATTACGTAGTAAAGAAATTATCCGTATTTTTTACCTTTTAAATGTTTTAAAGGAGATCAATATACAGGCTGAAATTGGCCATGATCATCAAGCCATATTGACAAAATGCGATTATTGTGTTCATTTTTAATCATATAAACATTTATCTAAACAAAGATATACTGACATTGACATTGTTATTTTCATTTTGATTTATTCAATTAAATTCAGTTATCTAACAATGCTGGAATGAATATATTAAAGTATAAGTCTACTAGGTTTGCAATGTTTACAGTTCATTCAGGATTCTTCACTATTCTGATTACAACACAGTCTTCTGTTGTCCACACAAACTAGTCACAGCATGGTTTGTTACAAATGTGTAACTGGCCCTGTATTTGATGGTAATATGGGTGACTGATCTTCAGGCGAAGCGAATCTCCTTTAAGATCTGAAATTAAAGAAGAACACATGCTATATATTTATTAATAATATACCTCATAGACAACGCATGTAGATGTTAAAATCATCATCTCATCAATATTTTCACACACAGCTTGTAGTTTGGGTCTTACAAAGGTATACATTGAAAGAGAGATAGGTCTTAAGAGCAAATAAAACCATAGTCGTGTTATGAAATAACATTGTAACATGCAGGTTATTGTGCAAAGGTTGTAAGTCATAAGACAAGACTACCGGTAAATGTGTGCTCACCAATGAGAAATTCTTCAGATTTTGTGCTGCTTCTACTACTGTTGATCATGATGCTGAAAGTGGACATTTGACCTCTACAATGTCAGGGGTAATATATTTAGCTTCTGGCGTTTGGTAATGTACATTCACACTGCATGATGGGGGTCGCACAATTAAGCCATCTGGTGAAGCTCCCAAAACTCCAAATTTATGTAGCCAATTTCCTATTGTGGGAGAATGAAATGTTCTCGTATGAGTGCAGAAATAATTAACTAGCAATTTATGATGATCAATCAACATAGGGGTGCTCTGATACTCTACTTGGTGATCGTGTCAGGTGTTTAGTATAAAACTACATATTTTATGATCACATGTGCATATTATATAAAATATTAAATGGAAATAAATTATA
The DNA here is from genome assembly GCA_033439105.1 of Magallana nippona. Classification (NCBI taxonomy): domain Eukaryota; kingdom Metazoa; phylum Mollusca; class Bivalvia; order Ostreida; family Ostreidae; genus Magallana; species Magallana nippona. The sequence continues at coordinate 26,949,278 of CM065917.1, read as the reverse complement.
TCGGATATATTATTTCGGATCATATAAGCCTAAAATATCTGACATCATTTTCAATTTATTTCATACCTGTCTGCTCTACTGCTGCACCAAACTTCATTCTCATACTTTCGTACAGCATCATCTTCGTGAGTTATACCCCAGTCAACAGCTCCAATAGCTTCCAGGTTATATGCAGGCATCAATCGTTTTTTCAATGACAATGTGATTCTAAAAAAGAAAGAAAAATTATATTTACATGTAACCAAAATATGTCCTTGAACTTGTATAAATACCACATCAATAAATACAAAATCTCTCTTAAAAGGTCCTAAACACTCCGTAACTTATACTTTTTATGACAATATATCAAAACATGGCATTATAAACCTACTATATTGTGATATTCCTTAAATTCGCCAAATATGGCTGTCTGTCTCTGTAGTACAGTTGGTATAGCTTTTGACCAGCAGTGGTTTTTGTTTAATGGACCAGTAAATTTGTAAAATTGGATCCCCCCCCCCCCCCGAATTGAAATTGTTTTGTCATCTTGAAGTTTGGGCTTTTCGCAAAGGTAATGTTGACTCTTAAAAATTATATCCTGATCACCCACCCTCTGCACTTGGAACTGCACCAAAGTTGGAGGCTGTTATTCTGTATTTTCTTACAACAGACCACATTGGATTTTTTCTTTGACTATTTGTTGCTAAGGTTGTGCTTTTAATGGCATCCTCAGGCAAAATTAATGCACGTCGCAACCACACCATAGGGACATTCAAATGAACATACTCTGGAGATGTTAATATGTCTTCAATAACGGGAACAGGAGGGCCTTGCTCACACGGTTCTGGTTCTAGAATCCATTTAAGACCTTAAAATAACATTTTAGAAAGCATAACTTTATATAGGCACTGTACATGTATCAAAAATGCATTAATAAACCCTGCAAAGATATCAGTTGCATGCAGCATGCTTCAATAAGACATACATGCACTTATCACTTGAGTAAGAATATTCTTAACATCTTATATTTTCACATGTACATTGTAGTTTGTGTTTCCAAATGGAGGACATGATTTCATATCATGATGATAAATAACATGCTATACTATAATATACATAGTATTGTATGAACATAGTTATATGATAGTTTTATAGAAATGGTATTCATGTAAATACACAAAATAACTCATCGGTACTAATGCAAAATGTCTTTAAACATGAGTGAAGAGACCCTTACAATTTTAGTTTTGAAATAAAACATTTCATTGATTTAAATTCATCAACAACTATTACAGTTTTGAACAGACAATAGACAAAAAGTCTGGCGAAGCAAACACTATGAAAATCACTTTATGATTAATTTATAATAAAAATCAAAGATGTCAGCAACAAAATATTGTTTAACAAAACATAAAAATATAATCAAATGTAATTATAACTGAAACCAAAAATCAACATTTCATCTTAAAAGTTTACCAATAAACCTTCTTAGGTAGCGTAGATTCAAATTCCTTAAAATATAAATCTTGAAGAGTAGGATGGGGCCACATTCGGGATCCAATTTTACAAAGGAAAACATTTTAATTCACAAAAACCGAAATATATGATTTTACTTATATGCAAACATTTTGCCCATTCATGATTCTTTAAAATTATTAGGAATTTTGCTTCTGAACGATTCTTGGGCCTCACAAAGATGTTCAGAGTTTGTTGTAGGTTTATATCCCATGTATAAACAATTGTCTAGGACTTTGTTGAGAACTGCGATGCTCAACATATGATATGAATATAAAATCATCCTGTTAGAAAAGGGACTTGATTATCTACATGTACATGTATAATACTTGGTTGTCCAGATATTTTGTATTTTGTCTCCATTAAGCTGATTTTATCATGCCTATTGTTGCTCAGGTGAGCAATGTTGCCCATGGGCCTTTTGTTCTTTAATTTGCTAACATTAGTTACTGAATTATTTGATACCGCATTACTCATTTTATAAAAATACTTGTACATGAACCAATGGGATTTGATATAAAACACTATGATTGTTCAGAAAGAATTGTGATTTTATATAACAAAATTGAAATTTGATAAATTTCCTTCAGGTTTTCTGCCAAAATCTTTCTGAGGATTTTTCCTCAGCTAGAGCCTCTATGGATGCAATTGGAATTACATGTACTCAAGACATCCCAACACACATGGACACACAAGCAATGGTTTATAGCAGCTACAAAAGCCGTCATACTGTCAAAGCAGTAACTTGTGTGGCCCCAAATGGTGCAGTTACATACACTTCTAAGCTGTATCCAGGTTCTACTTCAGATGTTGCTATTGTTAGACATGGCAAAGTCCTACAGAAATTTAAGGCGGGAGACCTTATTTTGGCTGACAAAGCCTTCACCATTCATGATCAGTTACCACAAGGTGTCTGTTTGTAACATACCATCTTTTTTGTCAACAAGGGGTCACTTTACCCATCAAGAAGCAGCACTGTGCTACAAGATTGCAAGAGCCCGCATTCATGTGGAACGTGCCAATGAGAAGATCAAGAACTATGAAATTCTTCGCCACATCCCTGCCACCTACAGACCTATATCAACCAAAATTTTTCAACTGTTTTCATGTCTTGTAATCTTGCAAGCCCCCCTTTTGAAAGAAATTGCCTATTGAAAATCAGCACATACTGTAGTCAGATGTTTTACATGTATTTGACTTACAGTTAAGGAGGCTAGATGGTCAACAAATTAACTATCATATCTACATGTACCTAATTAGATGTTTTGCTATTAACTATTACGTAGTAAAGAAATTATCCGTATTTTTTACCTTTTAAATGTTTTAAAGGAGATCAATATACAGGCTGAAATTGGCCATGATCATCAAGCCATATTGACAAAATGCGATTATTGTGTTCATTTTTAATCATATAAACATTTATCTAAACAAAGATATACTGACATTGACATTGTTATTTTCATTTTGATTTATTCAATTAAATTCAGTTATCTAACAATGCTGGAATGAATATATTAAAGTATAAGTCTACTAGGTTTGCAATGTTTACAGTTCATTCAGGATTCTTCACTATTCTGATTACAACACAGTCTTCTGTTGTCCACACAAACTAGTCACAGCATGGTTTGTTACAAATGTGTAACTGGCCCTGTATTTGATGGTAATATGGGTGACTGATCTTCAGGCGAAGCGAATCTCCTTTAAGATCTGAAATTAAAGAAGAACACATGCTATATATTTATTAATAATATACCTCATAGACAACGCATGTAGATGTTAAAATCATCATCTCATCAATATTTTCACACACAGCTTGTAGTTTGGGTCTTACAAAGGTATACATTGAAAGAGAGATAGGTCTTAAGAGCAAATAAAACCATAGTCGTGTTATGAAATAACATTGTAACATGCAGGTTATTGTGCAAAGGTTGTAAGTCATAAGACAAGACTACCGGTAAATGTGTGCTCACCAATGAGAAATTCTTCAGATTTTGTGCTGCTTCTACTACTGTTGATCATGATGCTGAAAGTGGACATTTGACCTCTACAATGTCAGGGGTAATATATTTAGCTTCTGGCGTTTGGTAATGTACATTCACACTGCATGATGGGGGTCGCACAATTAAGCCATCTGGTGAAGCTCCCAAAACTCCAAATTTATGTAGCCAATTTCCTATTGTGGGAGAATGAAATGTTCTCGTATGAGTGCAGAAATAATTAACTAGCAATTTATGATGATCAATCAACATAGGGGTGCTCTGATACTCTACTTGGTGATCGTGTCAGGTGTTTAGTATAAAACTACATATTTTATGATCACATGTGCATATTATATAAAATATTAAATGGAAATAAATTATATCGGATATATTATTTCGGATCATATAAGCCTAAAATATCTGACATCATTTTCAATTTATTTCATACCTGTCTGCTCTACTGCTGCACCAAACTTCATTCTCATACTTTCGTACAGCATCATCTTCGTGAGTTATACCCCAGTCAACAGCTCCAATAGCTTCCAGGTTATATGCAGGCATCAATCGTTTTTTCAATGACAATGTGATTCTAAAAAAGAAAGAAAAATTATATTTACATGTAACCAAAATATGTCCTTGAACTTGTATAAATACCACATCAATAAATACAAAATCTCTCTTAAAAGGTCCTAAACACTCCGTAACTTATACTTTTTATGACAATATATCAAAACATGGCATTATAAACCTACTATATTGTGATATTCCTTAAATTCGCCAAATATGGCTGTCTGTCTCTGTAGTACAGTTGGTATAGCTTTTGACCAGCAGTGGTTTTTGTTTAATGGACCAGTAAATTTGTAAAATTGGATCCCCCCCCCCCCCCCCGAATTGAAATTGTTTTGTCATCTTGAAGTTTGGGCTTTTCGCAAAGGTAATGTTGACTCTTAAAAATTATATCCTGATCACCCACCCTCTGCACTTGGAACTGCACCAAAGTTGGAGGCTGTTATTCTGTATTTTCTTACAACAGACCACATTGGATTTTTTCTTTGACTATTTGTTGCTAAGGTTGTGCTTTTAATGGCATCCTCAGGCAAAATTAATGCACGTCGCAACCACACCATAGGGACATTCAAATGAACATACTCTGGAGATGTTAATATGTCTTCAATAACGGGAACAGGAGGGCCTTGCTCACACGGTTCTGGTTCTAGAATCCATTTAAGACCTTAAAATAACATTTTAGAAAGCATAACTTTATATAGGCACTGTACATGTATCAAAAATGCATTAATAAACCCTGCAAAGATATCAGTTGCATGCAGCATGCTTCAATAAGACATACATGCACTTATCACTTGAGTAAGAATATTCTTAACATCTTATATTTTCACATGTACATTGTAGTTTGTGTTTCCAAATGGAGGACATGATTTCATATCATGATGATAAATAACATGCTATACTATAATATACATAGTATTGTATGAACATAGTTATATGATAGTTTTATAGAAATGGTATTCATGTAAATACACAAAATAACTCATCGGTACTAATGCAAAATGTCTTTAAACATGAGTGAAGAGACCCTTACAATTTTAGTTTTGAAATAAAACATTTCATTGATTTAAATTCATCAACAACTATTACAGTTTTGAACAGACAATAGACAAAAAGTCTGGCGAAGCAAACACTATGAAAATCACTTTATGATTAATTTATAATAAAAATCAAAGATGTCAGCAACAAAATATTGTTTAACAAAACATAAAAATATAATCAAATGTAATTATAACTGAAACCAAAAATCAACATTTCATCTTAAAAGTTTACCAATAAACCTTCCTAGGTTTAATAATACTTAGTGCAAAACATCTCACTTTCATCAAAAGGTCTACGTAATGCACTTAAAATGGAGAGTACTTTATATAAATATATATTTGTTAGTTCTAGATAACTAAATTAGGAATAATTATTTTCATCACTATCTACATTACATAAACTGCTTCATAAAATATAACATACGAGTAATCTGGACGTGCAGAAGGAAACAATTCTTCCATTGTTTTGATCTCTGTTTAAAGTGCAGATTTTGGGTTCTTCAGCCACCCACACCTTATATCTGTCTTGCTGACACATTTTTACCTGTAAGAGAAAATAAGATCTAGTATATACATGTATAACTAAAAGATCAAACTTTGTTTAATAATCTAAAATGTATGTTATTTTTCTTGAAATGGGTCATAAAACTTAGGAAATGTAATTGATAATGATATCCTAAGCAAAATATCAGTCTCATGATCATGAAAAGTACATGGTTAGGATTTCTTACCCAGATACATGTAGCAGTGCTGACGCAACATGATGACAGGCATAGTTTTCCAAAGGACATTCACATGATGTGCCTCTGACTTCGAAGGAATCTCCAATATAATCTCCACTATAATATATAGTTTGTAAACAAGAAGAAAAGGTTATGAAATATACTTAAAATTTTTATTTTTGATGATCTGATAATTAACAATCAATATACACACAATACTTATGTAAAGTCAGTTCATATTTTTTTCATGAGGGACGAGGGGGTAGGGGTTACATGTAATATAAATTCTTTGAAATTTCTTAATAATAAAATTAGTAACCACGGTTGAAAACAGCTTGACCACCCTGCTAGATCTGTTTTCAATATTTCTTACATGTATATGCTGGAATAAATTAAAAAATTGAAAATAAGGCACAATCTTTTAAACTTTATTGACATCCCTGGTTGCCCCCACCCCTTTCAAATCAGCAGGATAAAACATGTAACGATGTACATTTTTAATGCGGGGTGGGAATATAAGTAACTATATTATATTTATAATAAATAACACGGTACATTTAAAAATGTCAGTGATATATTACGAGGGGTTCACGATGTAATCATTACCAAATATACAAAAAACATGTACTTATCGTGACTTTGTATGACTTATTCTTCATAGACGCCTGCACAAGCGGATGCACCATTTTGGTTTCCGGATCATGTAAAAACTTAAGAACAGGGTTACTTAGCACCGCGTTCTTCGACTTTCGCATGAGCTCGGGTTTTCCTGCTGTGTAGTTCGCCCGGTATTGTATTGATATCGCCATGTTTATCACCGGAGGTGCTTTACCGGAAGTGATGTTAAACGAGACTTGCTGCCCCTATTTCTCTGCCAGGTTTCCCTCTGTCGTTGTTTACGATATAAAAATGCGACTAGAACAACACTACCACGTATATATTGAACTTCACGTTTAGCACGTATCTATTGTTTGATGAATACTTAATTTGAAAAATGTTGCTAAAATCATGTGTTCTGTATTGATTTAACATACAGTTTTTCGTGCAAAGTGTTTAAAAGTTGGGAAGGTTTTCTGAGCACCGGACGAATAACTATTTAATCAACGAGAATATAGGATTCTAGCAGTACTTTATATTAAAATGAGATGTTTTTCCTTCAATTGATATTTTGTTTTCTTTTGTGAAATCAGTAGGGTTGTGTTGTTTTTTGACATTTTATATTAAAGAATATAGTAAGCTATTTACAGTTATCACGTGATAATACACAGAGTTGGTAGTAATGTACTATACACTGTATATAAGATATTTATGCAGCACATTTTTTTTAATTATTCGATATTTATAAATACTTCAGGGTTCAAACAATGTTCATTCGATAGTATGAAAAAAATCACAAGATTTCTCCTTTGAAACCCTCTCTCTAGCTTTATGGGTTCTAATAAACGGTTAAAAATGAAAAGTCTACAGGGATTTTGCATTGCAAGTGATTTGAAAGTACCTTGATGATAACATTGAAAAATTGTTAGATGTATTCCGTTGACTTCTGAATGGAGAAAATATGTCAACATTCCGCGGTATATATCTGCGTAAAAAAATCTGTTTTCGTTTCTTTGATTTTTTTTTCGAGTGAAAAACGATAATGTGTCAAAGAAGATATCTTGGATATCTTCCCTTTCATCGATTTCAATTGTACTTTTTACAGGTATGTGTATTTTTATTAAAAATCGTCCAAATTGCTGCATAGATATCTTGGGACATCCTTATTGGTCTGATTCAAAACAGTAATTTAATTTTACGATTTTGTATATTGTAGTCAAATAAGACACGATATTACCCATATAGTCGTTAACCCGCGATATGATGGCATATGACAACGCTTAATATTTTATATCAACTACATGCAGTAACATAAATGAAAACACAGTCATCAACTCATCATTAAAGAAAGAACTTTATTTCAGCTGTTTAACTGAATCTGATGAAAAGGTTACCTTAAGATACACATAATTAAATGGTCGGAAAGAGAAAAGTGAAATACAGTATCATTTAAGCTAAGACATCAGCAATGATTATTATTGGACAGGGTCTCCAAACACTTTAACTTCACAAAGTGTGAGATTGCCTGTTGGTATGGAGATCTTTACATATCTCCCCTGTGGTGATTTCGAACAGTGGATGACGACATTCTGTGACAGAGTACCGGGACCAGCAAAGAAACCACACGAAGTGTTGACATTTGATTCTGTCAGGCCTACTGTGACGGTAACATTGCGAAGTCGGCTTGACACATCTAGAATAAGTCAAATACCAGATATAAGAACAAAAAATAGAAAAAAAATAGATAACTGCATTTTTCAATTTGAATTTATTTCCTCATTCATTACTCTTATCGGCCTATATGATTTATTACAATATTAATAATTTTGCAACCGAAACATCTGCGAATAAAAAATAATTGATATAAATTAATAACATTCTTCTTGTAAAGGAGACAAACAGCAAATGAAGGAGGGGGGGGGGGGGTGTCAATGATTTAGTCAATTTCACGGAATCATCTGTCATGAATTAATACTTGATAATAATTCATACAATTCTTTTGGGAAAGAGAACAAAGTAGCAATTGAAAATTGTTTTGAAGGTTTATTCTCAACGATTTAGTTAAAGTTATGAACATTTACAGCAAATTTAAAGCAACCATGTTGTGTCCATCCACTTTATTTTTATTTTAAATTTTGTTAATTTAATTTGTTAGCTAACCCTCATCCTGTCCTATGCTGAATATTTTGACAGTGTAGATGGAATTCACAGACTGCAGATCCACTCTCCACCATGGATTCGTGTCGTCATAAGCTGTGTGTGCACAATTGGCTTTGACCACGTTTGTACCATGGTCACCATCTACTGCCAACTTGGCTTCATATGTTAAATACGTTGTTGACTGTTTGGCAGGTTTACCATATGCAAGTTCTACCAAACCTGTCAATTATATCACAAAACTGTTTAGTAATATGATATAATATACAGACTATATATAAAAAAGACAACAATTAATTTAATAGCTGTAAATCAACACTGTACTTTTCCCATGGCCTGTGTAGGCGATCTGTCATTTGTGCTTATGTACATTGTTTTACCAAGTAAATTTAATGCAATGTTACAACGTTTAAAATTTTGTTGAATGATCCTCTATGAACAAACGTTTTACATAAGAAAATATTTCGGATCGAAAACTAAAAAAAAAAGCCAAAAAAATTAATGGCATAAGAGTTGAAAATATATGATAGTTAAAGTCATAAAATATGTTAAAATCATGTGCAAATGTATAGTACTGACCCATACACAACTTTACACGAAAGCAGACCCAAAAAGCTGACACCAGGTCTTCATTGAGTCTGGTCGGGTTCTGCTTTTGAAACAAGTGGCCCAAAGGCCTCATCGCTCACCTGAGCAACAATGACCATATCTCTGATCAAAGCAGCTTCATGCGGCACACGAACAAGAGTTAAACTGCCGCATTGCAGACCTGGCAGACAGTGGCCATGATATTTTCAAGATGACAGATAGCTTTGGTGTTAGTAACTTTTTCTCCTACTAACGGTAAGTTGAACTATTTAGTATTGTTTGTGAAATAGTTGTAGTTTACCATTGCTAAAATAATATTAAGTATTTTCTGTTACATTTTTATATACTTGTTTTACGAGGTAAAGCTTAAACATAGGTCATATACTTGAGCGTTTATCTGTGTGCTCATTTTTTGAGTGTGTGCCTTTAACAGGGATAAATCAGGATATATCATGTACCTTGCCATTAAGTTTTAGGTGGTAGTCTATTTTTGAAACTTTGAAGGTTTTTATTGTTAAGTAGTGTAAAATTCATAACGCTATGCATTTATTATTATACACTGTTGTTTTGGGCCTAATATGGTGTGCTGATACGGCCATATTGTGATATTGGTCGCTAAACCTATGTTTGTGGGGAGTATATCAAATATGTAACTCAAAATACGTTTCATATTTATACATTTATCGCGTTCCAGGACACTCTTAAGCCAATCTATTACCTGTACCTTGCCACTGTCTCATTCCACTCCAAACATATTGCCATGCCACACCATTTTTTATCGCTGTCATTACAGATGTTTTCCGAGAAACCATCCAAAGACGCTAAATAACTTCAAACTGAAAGGTGTATCTTATTAAGTGTATAAATTGTATATACATTTTTTTTATCTTATGTAAAATATTGTAAATAGAATAAGTGTTGTGTTTTGACTGAACAGACGCAGCGGCTGTCGTGACGGTGTACCTCAATAAGGTACGTAGTGTGAGTATGTACTTTAAACCGATAGAGGCAGCGGTCGTGAAGAAGTAGAAGTTTGCAACAAAACAAAGCCACTGCATCCGATGTAGGATTCTTGCAAAAATATACACATTAAATACAAACAAAGACACGGACACCAAAAACCATTTCTAAATGTACTTCCACTTGTCATGGCTGTCACGCATACTCTAGGTATACTTACCAAGGGTACAAAATTCCCCAGCCCATCCATCTGCACACGAACACGAGAGACAGTCATCGTTCAATGAGAAAGTTCCTCCGTTCATACAAAAATCGAGTAGATTTTCATCTAGAAAACATAAAAAAAAAAAATGGATTTTCACTGGGTATGAGGGCAACATACGATTTATTAAACATATGATACCAGAATTAGCAAGTGCGCTATTATACCTTTCCCTACAGATGCAAATATAATTTCAAGAAGCAACCAACAATTCGTGTCGCAGAAACAACCTTGATTCGGTTGCTTTATTATTATTCTGTTTCAAAAGACCAAAACAAACCAACATAACATGATGGGCACATACGATAAGGCAGCTCTATTGCCCTCAGGGGAAAAAGATTCCACATAAATTCGGACAGGTCATTTAAGAATTAGATTGAAGGCCTGTGGAGTCAACTTTACAGTGTTTTTGCCCGAGTTTCATCCGTTACACGATTATAATTACATACATTCATACCCAGACTCACACGCCAACACAATTGCACATTCGGATTTACAAGTTTACATATCTGGATATTTGAACACGATTACCCTCCATACAATATTAGATATGGGTTCAGTAGGTAATCGGTATGAAATATGTGTTTTTGCATAAGATAATATAAGTTTGTTTCAATCAGCCGGGTACTGTCAAAACAACAGTGATATCTCAAAGCATGCTTAGTCAACCATTGTGTTATTTGTAGTAAAACATCGACCAATGTGTAGTATGTGTAACACGTGTCAACACAGTCAATTATTTGTTAACGGCTTTCTGTTTTATCTATATAATTAAAAATTTAGACTTATCTGATAGATAAATTAATGTGTTTTCTTTACTATATGAAACACAAGCATATTTACCCAACTCAAAAAGATGGCTAAAAAAAATCAAATGTCAATAGACACACACATACAACAACTTTGTCAAAATGCTAATGATTATACGGTGTAATGAAAAAGCTTGTAAAGATTGATAGCTTAATATCAAAATTTGTACTTCTGTCAAAATTTCATTGTTCCTCTCCTAAGTATTAAACATTGTTATGAAATCGAAAGTAATTACAAGTAATAATTATTAAAAGGAGGAAATATAATGTAAAATTATTAATGAATTCTAGAATTGGAGGTAATCAATATCTAATTAATTACTCTTAAAATCCAAATTTATTGCATTTTAATTGATAACTTCTGAAAATTATTGACGTTATCTCTGCATATATCAAATAGTGAAAGACAAACGCACATCGATATCAAAGTACTTAAGTACTGACGGGAGTTGATTTTATCGATTATTATTTATTTTAAAATCAACGATACGTTATTTTACAGGAGAAGTAGTTTCTAATCTGTATTTGAATTACGCACGTTTTTGTAATATACATGAATTCGCGGACTTTTCCGACAAGAATTTCTATATGAATCATGTTGTGTGATATTTAAAGATAGAATTACTTCCATCAAACTAAGTATCAGTAATCGAAATATTTTTTGGATCCAAGAAATATTGAACTCTATTCTCGTTCAACCCGACGCTCGGCTGTCGTCGTTAATTTCCGACAAGTAAGAGAGACTCTCTGCTTGTCGGAGATTTACGGAGACAGCCGAGCGTCGGGTTGAACAATAATATCAGGTTGACGAAATATACACGACTATAAAAAAATATCTAAATTGTTCGTACCATTTAAAATCTGATTATTTTTAAGGTATTTATAAACAATTTTCCTTGAAAAGCAATGCTTCAGTATACATCACTTATTTTCAAGAACTATGTCTTGTCAGCGGTGATGATTTGTGCTTAGGTCCAAACACTGTTACACTTCCAGTTTGCCAGAGTAACTGCATAAGAGAGTTGATTTAAATCAACTCACAAAAATATATACTAAGTGATATAATATAAACTAAGTGATTGCATGTAGAAACGTTAACAATCGAGGGTTAGATGGAGAGAAATATGAAAGTGTGAGAAAAAGGAGGTAGGATATCAAGATTTCTATAAATAGAAAGAAAGAGAGAGGAAGGGAATATATCATTTTACCTAGATGACAGTATGTCCCTAACCATCCATCAGCACACATACATCTGAATGACCCGTCATTGTTAATGCAAGTTGCTCCGTTTTCACAAAAATTTTCCAGACATTCATTAACATCTAAAACAACGTTTGAAATATAATAATCTTCAGTTTTTGACGAGGTATGAATGCAAAAAATAGTAAGAGAGGAAGGCAATAATAGAGGTGGATAAACATCAAACATTCAATTTAGATCGTCGAAGAGAAAGAAAAAAAGAAAAGCAATATAGTTCTAATAACAGAGAGAAAGGGAAAGAAGGAAAGAAAGAAAAATAAATTCTTACCATGGGTACAAAATAACCCACTCCATCCCTCTGTACAATCACACTCGAAACACCCGTCATAGTTGCTGAAAGTTCCTCCGTTCATACAAAAAATGTTTAGATTTTCATCTACAAAACAGAAAAAATAAAAATTTATAGATTTTGACTGGGTATGAGGGCAACATACGATATATTGAACATATGATACCAGAATTAGCAACTGCGCTATTATACCTTTCGTACCGATGCAAATATAATTTCAAGAAACAACCAGCAATTTCTGTTGAAAAAACAACCGTTATTCGGTTGTCAAATATTGCAGTGCTTTATTATTTTTCTGTTTCCAAAGACCCCCCCCCCCCCAAAAAAAAACAAAAAAACAAAACAAAACAAAAACAAAAACAAAAACAAAAAACAATAACATAACATTATGGGCACATACGATGCAGCACGTGTCCGTTTTCATTATCATCTTGAAAACAAAAACAATTTAAAAATGTATAGTTTTTGACATGGTATGAGGGCAATATACGATTTACTGAACATATGATACCAGAATTAGCAACTGCGCTATTATACCCTTCGCTACCGATGCAAATATATTTTCAAGAAGCAATCAACAATTCCTGTCGCAGAAACAACCGTGGTTCGGTTGTTAAATAGTGTAGTGCTTTATTATCATTATGTTTCCAAAGACCATAAAAAAAGAATACATAATTTTAAAAATAAGTGCTTTTCAATTGACAACTCCACACTTCTTAAATGTTATGTACATCGTTAACATCTTTCGGGGAAAACTCATATGTATCTTACAGCAGTAGTTTAGAGGATTGAAACTTTATCATTAAAAAAAGTGTTGTGGATTTTGATTGTCCCTCACAACGAAGAGATTTCCTATCAGGACTCAGAAATATTTGCTTGCAAAGAAGTGACAGTTTTGGTTTTCTTATCACACGAAAAAAAAAGGTTTGTCGAACATTCACAGATTTTCTCATGTTTTTAGATTCTATGCTGTTTTCTTTTTTAAATTTCTCTATTCTAGATTCCATAATATTTCACATTCACCTATGACGTTACCTCAAACAGTATAAGGAACCCTTATATGTGATCTTAGTCTAAAATTTAAAAATAAGATTGATTAAGTGCTTCAGATTGGGTCAAAGCTGAAAAATTCCTAAACGTTCTAATCCGATTATCATGGCCTTTTAGGTAATTCGTTCAGAGTAGAAAACTCAAGATAAAATCATGGGTCAAAAGATAATTTCTGACCCTTAGGAGACGTTTTAAGACCCTAAAATATTTATTATGTTACAGTTAAAAAATACTCAAACGAGTTAGTTTTCTCTGCATCAAAAATATAAGCATAAATATCCTTGACATTCTGCTTGGTATATGTAAGTGAGTATTATATACTAGTATGTGTTTGTATGAAACTTGTCTTTCAAAAATTAAACATTGACATGTGGTGATAACGAGCAGTGTTCAAATTCAAAAGTCCAAAGGAAAATTACAAAACAGGAGCAGGGCAAACACGAACCTCTTTAAAAAATATGAAATAAAGGTAGGATCAAGTGCCATAGAGGAGTGAGCATCCTCTGCTGACCGGTCAATATATCTTCATATACATATATGTTTGAGGTTTTTTTTTATAATCAAGATCCTCTATGGCCATCTGTTTGTATGAAGACGTATTTTTATATTTTGGGACTATTCATTAAACGGTTAATTGACTGTCAAATAGTTAAAGACTAAAAGGTTTAGTTTTATATGTACTTCTGTATTGCGACTAAAAAAATGCGTGGTGTTAAAACACAATAATTGAAAATATTTTTTTTTAAACTATTAAATATAATGATCTAAAATGAATAGACAATTTCAATTGTCTTTGAAACAAATTTTTAGTAGGACAAATAATGTTATATACATACCATTCCTTTTACGATAATTAGACGGGCTTCCTGCGTTTACTATTGCTACGATCAAAAACACCTGGAAATGAAAAAATACAGTATGCCAACTTATTGAGAGGAATAATAATATTTTGGTTCTAATTTGCCAGAGAAAGAGACAAATGTGTGTGTGTGTCAGTGTCACCAAGTGTGTTTGTCGTTTGTCGGGGTAAGTTAAGGAATTCACAATGCCTGACGTTTAGATAAAAATAAAACATGCCCCAATAAGGATGTATTAAATTAGAACAAATCATAGAGCAAGGTTTCCAGACATAATTCAATGCATATTGTCAATGATATATTAATTACAAAAATTAATGAAAGTGTATAATGTGCAAGAAATCCATAACAATAGAATAATGATGCTATCGATCGACAAAAATGCAGGGTCAGTGTTTCACCCAAACCCGTATCAAAAGATAATTAAGAACCCTCGTTTGCATAATTTACAAATCCTGAGCTCTCATAATTTGACATTTGGTTTAGATACGCAAAAATAATGTATATACCAGCACTTTTAATCTAGATCTGTCATTAGACAGTAATACCCGCACCAAGTGTTTGCCTCTAAATAACACTCTCTTGTACCAGTTTTAGTCAAAAAGAAGGCCACATGCAATTTCCGGTATTTTTAAAAATTATAATTTTCATAGATGCTGAGTTCACATCCCATAATACACATTTTGCTTTTATGTACAATTTGGGGTTGAACTGTGAATCTTAAATTAATCAATAATCTAAACGTTTCATGTCATAGAAAGTATGGTCTATATAATTATTACATTAAATTAAATTATGACCCCCCCCCCCCCCCCGCTACCCCCTGGCGGTTGCCTGCTTTATATATGCTTCATTGTGTGCGTGGATTTAGAGAAAGGGTGGGGGTGAGAAATCCAGAACCCCCCCCCCCAAAAAAAAAAATCATTTATGTAGTAAAATTACCAAAAGTAAACCTCAGACTACAACCCCCCCCCCTCCCCCGCAAACACAATTATTACTCTGATCTCCCCAATACCAATGGATAAATGAAAAATTAATCAGAATATTTTGATAACAATGAAAGCCTGTACATGTAATTGCAATAAAGAATATTGTAAACAGAGCAAAATAAATGTCATATTGCGCAATGATTTTCACTGCAGACCTGCTTGAACGATTTTAAAAGGTGGTATCAAACACATCTCGATATTTATGTAGATAAAAATGCGTTATTAATATTATATGTAGTTATATTCTAATTCAATTACTTTCAAAGTTTTAAATTTAAAAATTTTACAAATGAGAATTTGGCCCAAAAAATAAGATTTTAAAATTTTTGGAAACTTAAGGTAAATATAAGATAAGCCCCAGCAGGATTCAAACTCTCTACTTACAGACACATTGTTAACGCTCTAGCCCATTGCACTATGCTTTTAGGTAACATTATTTTGGGGGAAAATGTTATATTTTATGCTTTGTTTTGTTCAATAAGGAGTACATCATAATATGTGGGTGTCCCATACCACCTTAAAGCTGAAAATTGTGCTTTACATGGTTTATTACCTAATAAAATTGTGCAAGGGGTTTTCAAGAATAAAGTTATGAAAATACATGTTACAATTAAATGATCTTTGTCTGAAGTTACGTACATGTACACAACACAGGTCTACAGGTTGCATTAGCGGGTACTAGTTTTACCCAGCTCTTTGGTTAGATGGGCTTCACGTGGTGTATATGCATATGTTTTTTGATATGCAGAATAGGATTAATTAACATGAATAAACGTTTCTTTTGTGGTGGTCAGCTAAAGGAATTTGTATTGTGCTTATTGGATTATCATTATGATGTTGACCAATATAGGTAAGTATAATACATGTAGAAGCGCAATATTATGAGACACTGGTATACAAAAGAGTTGTTTTTCTTTCACTTTCTAAAATGTAATCTTCCTTTGCCAGCATACTGTATCATTATCTTTATTTAAATAAGCTTATCTACAGTTTATGTCATTTTAATTGCAGATTTTTTTTATTTTTTCATTTGCCAGACTTACACTATTGAGTTGACTCTATATTGACCATATTTTGTATATTAATACCATGTTTATATGAGTTATAATAGGGAGGAAGGGGAAGGGGCCTTAACCGTTCCCCATCCCCAGGATGTGTGGATTAGATATACATTTCTAGTGAGAATGAAGGCATGCTGCAGCTTTTTTTCCCCATTATAACCGCTACCCAATCATCATACACCAGTAATAGAAAAAAGAGTTAATGACTAATTTTCTTTGAAATTGCTTATTCTTTTTTGTCAAGAGATATGTGGTATGTCAAGATTTATGACTCATGAAAATTTGTGCATTTTAATCCTGATTGTTAACATACATGTATAATTATATAATTTAAAAAAAATGCATGTGATATTAAACTAGGGGTCATGCAATCAATTGCTGAATCGCCCACCCGTTATCTATAACTCATTTTGACTGATTAATTTGTTAACCATTTTGAAAATAAAGACATTTCTAAATACATGTATAACATATCATCAATATTTTTTGTAGATTGATTTTGTAACTATTTAGGATTCCTCTCTGCATATGCCCTAGAGTGATCATTCTGTCCAATTCTGCTGATCATGATCATACATTTAAGACAAATTGGCCCCTGCCCCTTGGGTTATTTCCCCACCCCCAGAGTCGTTTTTAAACAACCACCCCCCTCCTCTGAAATAGGAAATGATAATTCATTTTAATAACTGTTGAGATCCCAACCCCTAGACATTATTTATTCTTCCTCCTTGTGTCATTGCACATCAATTGGTACATGTATATAGGTTATGCCCCCTTTGAGATGCCCAGTGACTTTTCAGAGTTGGAACTAATCAAGTAAACGATCTGATTCATACGTAGTTAAGTCCTAGCCCTATCCCAATGTTGACCCTGCCTTTTTTTTCACAGCAAGCTCTAGGTTTTTGTTGACTGACTTTACAATTTCTACAATTACATATAACATTTTGTTTATCTTTAAGATTTAAAAGCAATTTCCAAAATCTCTTTATGTACATCTGACATCATACAGAAAAATACAAATCAAGAAATGATTTTGCTACTGTAACCCCCCCCCTCCCCCCGAAAACATGAATAGTTGAATAATTTTAAAATATCCTCAAAATCATCGAACTCCCCACTCCCAAACCATAAATATTTTTGTTTCTTGAACCATGACCATGTAAATGCAAATCTCTTTGTGGTATTAGTAGGTCATGGCCTCTGGGGGTCACCTTAACCCCACCCTCCCAAAATCAGAAATGATCAAATAACTTGAAAAAAATGCACCCCTAAAGCATAATTTTATATATTCTTCCTCCTTATGCATCTTATGGTACGTTATTTCAATCACAAGCTATAAGAGGAGGTCCAGGAATAAGTTTTTTTTTATGGGCGGAACATCATTTGGGAGATAGTATTGACCCTCAGAATCAAATTCTGTATGAATAGATAATGGACATGTATGCTTAAAACGGAAAAGTTAAAATTTGATGGGGGAGGGATAGATGACAGTCTTTTAATTTTTTCCTAAATTCTTATTTGCGACAGTGATAAAAATTATATTGAAATTTGACCTAAAGAACAAAATTTAGAAAAAAGATACGACGCACTATACACCCTCTCCCTAATTTGAAATAAAGGAAAGAAGTTTGTAATTATTCCCAGTCAGCTGCAAAAAAGATAATAAAGAACTAGAGTCGAGCTCGTTGCAAAGCAACGAGGAGGTCTTCCGTTGCAGCTTCTAGTCAAGAGAGGATTTTCAAATTGTCTTATTAAAAACACCCCCTTCTTCTTACACTTATCAGGATGTGATAGGCATTCATAAGAGGTCATCTTCACACATCCTTTATTTCTTACCAATCAGGGCTTTAGAAAATCAATTGGAACTCTTCGAAAGAAGACGGACAAATTAATTCATGCCTGTTTGCTATGTAACCTCCAGACTGCAGAGTATTGAAGAGTTACACCTCTCATAAAACAAATAAAGGCATCTCTGTGATAAGTTGGGGTATATTTATATTGAATGCAAATGTACAGGTCATGTGAAGATGACCTCTTATCGGTACCTATCAGACCCTGACGAGTGTAAGGAGAAAGGGGGAGGGGGTGGTTGGTGGTTTTAATCAGCCTGAATTGTCAATATGATAATAGTAAGTTCAGAAAGTCAGAATATGTCAGAAAATCGAAAACGATGCTCACTTTCATACTATTATTTTCATAACAGGCAAGTTCTCCGTTTAACTTCCTTCACGGCTATATCAATTTATGATTATTTAAAACGCACGTCATATACACGTATGTACAATTATTTAATTATTCAGACCAGAAAATCAAAACGATAAACACGTTCATGTACAACTGATGACAGGATACAAACTAAGCCTATATCATAATGTACATGTAATCAATACAAAATCCACTGCGCTGATGCATGGAAAACTGTGTTATGTTTCATAAACATTTCCTTGTACTCATACTTACATCTCTACCGCTAACACGTGGAATCGTTTATGTAAAGTGCAGTGTTAAAATTAAACGATTGACACGAACACAGATTGTAAATAAACGATGACGCCTTCTCCCCCCTGAGGGGGCGCTATACGAGAGGTACTTAGTTGAAGGGGTCACTCTCCGTATAATGTTTGGCCATGCAGGCACTCAGCGTCGTTTTTGAAAGGGGAGCATATTTATTCGAAATGTTGACAAGCAAATAAAAGAAAAAAAATCTCAAATCTCAAAATCCTGATCCGTGGTGGTGGTAAGCTTTAACTTCTATTCTTCTTATATGACTTCGTTTTAAATATGCTTATAATTTTTTGCTTTACCTAAAATGTGCTTGTGGTTTGGGGGTGTGCAGATGCCCCAAAATTTAATTTTTTAAATGTAAATTTCAGGGAAATTTTGTTTGAAAGAAAAAGTGGCGAGGGGGGAGGGAGGGGGCAGAGCTCCCACTGGATCAAAAAACAATTATCGCCACTTTAGTGCGGCACGAAGAAAGACCTATGTTTGACAATTATTTGTATCATAATACATATACAAGTAAATGTTTTAGTTATTAATACTTAAAACTATTTAAATTATTTTTTAATCAAATTTGTGTGTGTACATTTGCACTCCTCTCATTGACATGTGGCCATTTGTATCACGAAATAATTTCCAAGTAGTATTGTATCAAAGCTTTTGAAAGGTTAAGATACTGAATTTCTACAGTTCTAAGTTTGAGGGGAAAACCCCCAACTTTTTAAATAATGAAACAAAAATACCTTTTTGGACTCATACACACAAATAAGAAGATGGAGTGAAAGCCACAAAAACATTATTTCTTCTGTTCTTGACTATTTCAGAGTTGTTACAAGTTTACAATATCCCATTTTGACAAGCCAGATGTAAAAATAAAATATTCTGCTGCGTTTTAAGTCGATTAAGTTGCATTACAACCTTATACTACACACTTCAATAAAATGTTTTTTTATCAACTAGATGAAATCCCGCGCAAGTGCAGGAATTTACACTTATTCACATTAATAAGATACAATGGTTAAGATGTTGAAATAGATTTTTTTGTTCATTTTTGTATGTACTGTGTCAGAAAATGTCTTAATTGCTTTATTAACCTATTCTTTAAAATTGAAATAAAAAAAACCCAATGACATGACTGGATATTTAGAGGAGCGGACAAATTGCCAAATTGTTCATGGTTCACAAATTATTAAGATTAACTAACAATCTGTTGTAGTGTTCAAAATGTTTGTTATTTAAAATACGTGAAGGCTTATTTATTTGCATATCTTAAACCAAAGTTGACATCTAAGGTATATGCCCGATGATTAACTTGCCCTACACGTTCAACCATGATGTTAATTAGTCAACTCGCATTTTGGGGCATCGCGTCAAATTGGCCCAATTTATTTGTTAACCTTTTTATTACACCAACCAAAAATGTCCGATCTAAGGTATCTGCCAGCGATGCATGACGAACTCGTCCTACACTTTCCGTCATCATGTTAATTAGTCATACCGCGTCCTTAGTGACCCTGGTGTGGAAAGTTCTATCCATCAAAATTAGAATCGCGCATTCACGAAACGATTTGGCTCATTTTATTTATTCAACATTTGTCAAATATCCATTTCTATGTATACCCAAAATAGTTTTCCAATAAAATATTCACTTTTTGCGCAATCATTCAATATTATTTCATTGCAAGTAAATATTTTAATGCAAACTTCCACTGACTTGGATCCACCGAAGCGTGTCCACCACCTTACTCTCATTTTTGCTATTTCGGGCTGGTTTATCGAAAATGAAAGTAGGTTTTTGTTTCATTTAACAATAATTAGTTATTAGGTAAAATTCAATTGATTTTACATGTATCGGTTAAAATCTCGGCGTTGTATTGATTTAATCTACAATTGGTCTTGCATATTTAGTTTCAGAATGATGGCTTACTTTTATTCCATTGATGGACAGGTTTATATCTGATTTTATGCACTATCGTTTAAATCAATGCTTAAACAACTGTACAAGTAAGAGAAATTCATCTTTTCATGTTAAACCAATATAGTTGAATTGAAAATAAAACAAACAATTAAATAGTGGTGTTCGTACATATTATCAATAAACATGCACGTGCGATAAGTAGAAGCACAAGAAGCTTCCCTGGATCACTTGTCCTTTCGCGCAGGATCTCCTCGGCCATGTGCGAGGGATGGTCATCATTTAAAGGTTTAATCTGTGTGGGGTATTTTGTTCATGTTAAACGTTATTTGTACAGTTTTAAGAATATTTTAAACTTACAAACCCACCATTGATTTATGCCTGACGATACTTCTGATTTGGAATAACACCGCCTTTGTTAGTTTTCAGAAGAATTTCTCTATTTAAACTCTATCTTTAATTAAATCAATTTAAGATGAGGAAACTTTTATTGCATAAAATTAAAACTGTTCTTGTGATTGCTGCTAAATAAACTCATATATGTAAGACGCGAGTCTTGTGTATAAGATAACCGCTGACCACCAAGTAGTCCAGCTGCGACCGATCTCCTCGGTCACGATGGAGGGATGGATTACGCTCAGAACCCAGCAAAAGTTGAAATGTTTGCAGCATAATGACTAAAATGTATAAAACAGAAGTTACTCTTTTTTACCTAATATTCCACAATAGATCTATGTCTGATAATGCTTCAGATTGGGAATGACATTGCTTTTTATTAATAAACAGAACGATTGATCAATGTAACACTGTATCGTTTTATTCAATTTAAGAATAATAAACTTTTACATGTAATCAATTAAAACAATGCTACATGTATGTGCTTGAGGCTAAATTAACCTATATGTGTAAGACGCGAATGTAGTAGATAACCGCTAACCGCTAGGTATTCCAGCCGCGATCGAGCTCATCGGCCGACGGGCGAGGGATAGGTTACGTAATGGTACACATACGAAGCTCAGATCCCAGATAGATTTCAGATGCATGCAGTATATAAAATGTATTTCATAGAAGTTATTTTTTAATCCGTAATTTGTGTTTTGCTAGAAAAGAAAACGATTGTTTATATTTTCTGTCTCGTTTTTAAATGAGTGCATTATAAGAACTTAACAAAAATGACTTAAAGTCCTCAGATAAAAGCATGTATACTTTAAAAAAAAACTTTTTTCTAATGAATTAAGGCATCCCGTATCAATTGGTACAATCTGTGTTAATTTTGTCAGTTGTACGCACAAATACTTTCGTCGTTAATTATCTTTGCCAAATTGCCGCGAGTACTGTTTTACGTGTATTACTTTTTATCCTCAAATTATGCAATACCCGAACACAGAATCAGTTTCATGAGATTAATAAGATCACAAACCATATTTTTGCAGCGACGCACATATCGAGAAATTGACTGTTCTACCGCTATAAAGCAAAGACTTTTTAGAGATCTAAATCCCTAATTGAAGGGGCCAGCCCCCTTTTCATGGTATCAAATGAAAGTTCTTAATATTTTGCACCAATATATGTGTTAAGAAAATATTTAAAGCTAAAAAGTTATACAGAAAAATAGGAGCAAAATTTACATTTTTTGAAACAAATTTCGATTTGATTTTTTAAGTAGTATACGAGGGTAAATCAAACATATAAAACTGGTAGGACAACGTTCAATGTGTCTACATTAAAGATTTGTAATTTAAAACTACTTTCTACGAAACAACTCGGAGTATTTGCAGGTACACGAGACCCACTAAAAAATACTTAAAGGGGAATAACTCGAAACAGGAAATAGCGGTTTCATAATGTTTTTGTGATAGTGAGCTATTGACATTTCCAATGGACCTGAAAATTTGAATAAAACCGGATGACAAACAAGCGAGATATTAAGGTTTAAAGAAACGTCTAGAAGAAAAAGAAGAAAAATAATAATGAAGAATTTCTATCAGAATCAGTACAAGGTCTTCCGTTGGAAACGGAAGATCTTAATAAATAAACTTTTCTATAACAATCTGGATAAGTTTAGAATTTTCGATTTTGAACTTTAAATGTACACATGTACATGAAGCATTGTATCATATTAATGAATAAAGTTGCAATAATTCCCGCGCTTGTGCGGGATATCATCTAGTGTAATCGATTTTTAATCGTTTACTTTTTTAAGTAAACGTGTCCATGCCTGAATTCAATATTATACATCAATCAATTTGCGCGTTGAAAGAATTTTTAAAGTTTCATTCTTTCAGGATTTTCATAAAACACTGAATGAATGAGGAATTACCAGACTTTTTTAAAGTAAAATTTGTAGAAGTTATTTTCATGCAAGTTAAGTTCTCTACGATCAATTTAAGTAATATTTAACACATCATTCTAATCAATAAGCAGTGTCCTCTCCATGCACTGATTACAGAAAATCATATTCACAACGCTTTAGTAAAACATCAATATAATTTACGATGGAATAACGTTTTCTTCTTGAGAAGTCTTCCCACATTAAATCGTTTTTAATATAGTAATAAATTCTTTAAATGCTACGATATCGTAGCGTATAGCATAAACAAAACTTTACATTCAGAGTAATGAATATGAAAAAATAAAAATAAATCTAATTTAATAAATTTGAGATTTCCAAAAATTCAATGTTTAAAAAAGTTTTATTTTGAATTTAATATATATATATATATATATATATATATATATATATATATATATATATATATATATATATATATATTGTTTTAATGATTTCACTTTTTCATTAACCAATTTTTGAAGTAAGCATTAACACTTACTATAAATAGTAACAATATACATATACTACCGTCAAATTATTTGATCCAATTATCATAAAAACAAAGAATGTTGATAAACATATACTACCGTCATCCAGAATAACGCCTTCTGCATGGTTGATCCTCTCACGAGATATTGCTCTACTAATTTTCACTTTGCCATTACAACTTTTATACAGAAGTTTAAATCAGATAATTTGATTATTATCCAATCAGAAGGTGACAACATGAACAACGCATTTTAATCAATGGAAGGACCTGAGGCAATGTCAGAAAATATGTTGCACTGATAACACTCATTTTTTTTTAAAATACTAGTAAAAGATAGAATATCAAATATAGAACGATACATATTTTCGAATATGGCAACAGAATATTCTAAAACATTTACAAACGAGAAACGAGTATGTCCACTAATCAAAACATCAATGTTTATCCCCATTAAGGATCTACAGGGATGGCGCCTAAAATATCCATTCATTTGTGTCTAAAAAAAAATGAAACACAATTTTAGAAAAGCATAAGAACAAAAAATGTTAGTATTCTTGAGACCTTTCTAACGATATCAAGAAAAAAAGGACTGGTCCCTTTAAATAGGGGCCAAGAGAATCGTTAAGCCTATTACAAATAACTTAAACACGATCAGAATTTGTAATGCATTGGAGAAACAAAGTTGTTGATCGTTACCATATCTGTTTGAAAAAATCATTGCAACGCCCATTAATGACGTAATTAGGGATTTATATTCATTATCTGAAAGTGGGAGGTGGGGGGTGGGGTAATTCTGGAATTGTATTGATATTTCATGATATTATTAAAAAAAAACAGAAATCGTACGGAAGATCTACTCCTTACACGTAACGTGATCGTATCTAGTTACATGTATATTTCAAAATAATGCACTTTCCCCCAAAATAATTCATGGCGTGAGGGGATTCTCCGCTTAGCGATACCTTTGTATATATGATGTTTTTCAATATAAATTCGAAAGGTTATTGTTTCTTTCTGTTAGGTGCACATAAAAAATAATTAAACTAAAATCGGTAAGCTGTAATAGCGATGTAATGAAGTTGTTAATGCCGCAATACTTAGATGGACACTGTGCATGACATTTGGCTTTTATACCTTCACTTTTGCATTGCACCGTTTCAGTATACAGAAAAAATCTGTCTGGTTAATTATAACATTTCAATTGAAAGAAATGATAACGCTAAACATTTACCATTGCTGAACTGTTTTATAATCTTAGGCCGTATTATTAAGTTCATTAGAATGTGTTATAAGATCTTGCATTTAAACCCCCATTATCCAGTCTTCTTATCCACAGTTAGTAAAGCGACGTATTACACATAGAATTCGGTACAAAATCCAACCTGTATTAACTTTATGTCTTCTAAAGAATATTTTTTCCCTTATATGTTATAATGAAATTGTACATCCCCGGTAATTATAATAACAGGTAATACAATGTAAGTGTAAAACAGACCATTCAAGTGTGAAAAAAATGGCTAGGTGGAAATCAGAAATTCACAATTCTGGCTAGGTGGGAATAGACCCCGGCTGATACCAGGGTTAGTGCAATATTTTAAATATCTGCATACATGGCAAGTCTAAATACATGCGCGTGAATCAATAATAATGAAAGAAAGAGAAAACATTTTACCGACATGTTAGCGCTTTCAAGGTATCATCTGATGTGATGAACGTTATTTCCATTTTAAGATCTTTAATTTATGTAAATGTTCGGTTTATTGTATGTTGTTAATGTTAATGTCAACTAACACACAAATCTTACAATCAGTTTATCTGTACGATAAATATTGACAGACGGGAGACGTTTTGCAAGTACATATTCGCAATAAAAAACAAAATAATGTTTGTATTTTTTTCTATTTTCTACTCTTATGTTACAAAACTTTGACGGCGCATATGTCCTCCATCATTTCATATCTTATTCTAGCCAGTATGTCCACATTTCTAGCAGAATAGTTGATGAACTTATTAAAAATATTCTTGAAAATTCAATTAATAAAGTTCAGCAGGAAAATATAGGGGCAAAACTGGAAGTAAAAAGGAATGTAACAGCAATAATTGAGGTAATTTAATGTTTGGGGTGTCCTCTTCTGTATGGGAGAGAACAAGAGTCCCAGTAAATGCCCGAGACAGTTGTGGAAAGATTTTCACAATATATATACGAGGTTGTCCAAAAAGTTCGTAGAACACATGTAATTTTCTTTAAAGTAACTGTGCCAT
This sequence comes from Magallana nippona, assembly GCA_033439105.1. NCBI lineage: Eukaryota > Metazoa > Mollusca > Bivalvia > Ostreida > Ostreidae > Magallana > Magallana nippona. Next base: position 26,923,099 of record CM065917.1, on the reverse strand, counting down.
TTTCAGAAAAGTATTATAATATTTTCATACAAGGTATAATAATGCATATGTATAAAAATCAGAGCTATGTACAATCTTACATAGGAGTTATAATTATATATACATTGCCTATACAGGCCGCACGGCCCAGTTTGACGTTGAGTTATAACGCCGTTTCTACAGCATCGAAGTCCTGGGTTTACCCGACATTGATATGCTGCATTCACAGACTCGCCAGAGAGTACAATCGCACGCTCTAACAAAAATCGCTTGGGTCACTTTTAGATAAGTAAACTCGAACTATTTCGATGTCTTTCCTGCTTCCTTCATCATATGTTTTGTTTCTAGCAGTGTCTTACCTCAGTCGACACAATTTTATAATGGCGCGCTGTTCCGTGCGGTCAGCCGACGTCACTTTCTTTGGCGCTTTTAAAGACACGTTCTTGTAACATTTTTTAAAAGTCCTCTACTTGTTTGAAAACGTAATCATATCTAAAAAGTTTGGACAATCTTTACACTGGGCCATGCGTACTTTCCGCGACCTTTTCATACATTAGAAATTTAGTTAAATTGTATCGAAAACATTTAAAACCACTTTGGTTGATTTGCAATTTAATGACAAACATTTCGATATACACTATTATGTAAACCCATTTAAAATGACAAAAATGCGATTGTCCACGAACTCTGTGGACACTCCTCGAACAAAATTCGTCCGCAGAAATTTCGGAATTCGCAAACAGAACCCTCTGTCAACACTGGTCTTCAATTTATTGACGGAAAATTGGATGAAGTTGAAACTTTCATGACAAATTAAATAAAAAAAAACTTAAACACAATTAAGAAAACTCTCAAAAGATGGAAACCTGTTTAGAAAATTTCTAAAATGATGGAAAATGAACACCACAACGTGCATGAAATTCCTTGCGACGAATAAGATCAGCTGTTAGCCATGTTTCTTTTGTCAGTGAGGCAGAAAAACTGATGGTCAGGAGTATGAACCGAGCTCTTTGCGCTCCATCATCAGTAGCTTGGACAGAAAGTTAGGTAGACAAAAATATGGACACAAAATAATGGAAAAGCAAGATGATTCTTTCCGTTTAACTAGCGATGCCCGAAAAGCAAATTTAAAAAAATGAAAAAACAAGGGAATGGCAATAGTCCAAGCAAAGCAGACGAAGAAATAAACATTTTGTACGAAAAGAAAATATCGGTGACTTAATAAGATATCGTTTAAAAAATAGACAGTACATAGAACATTGCTCTATATTTCTCTTTTTTCAGAATTTCTAATTTGTAATGTTTGCGTGTCTTTTAACCCTTAAAAAAATATACAGGCGTTTGTAAGACAAAACTCTACTAGAGTAAAGTGATACATATATTTTTCATTTGAATTTTATTTGTCTGTTCTTTCCCCTTAAAAAAAGGAAAGAAAAATAAATTGATATATAAAACCAATTAGTATTTAAAATCAAAATGCATTTTTCGAGAAAATAAGCATTTAAATGATTTGTTTGAAAATGAATTATTTTAAATACAGTATTATCCTGCGCCACATGAATTTTGTTGGTATGCACGTTTTTTTTTTTTTCGAAAAAGATAGCTTGAAAAGACATATTTTCGTTTGCGCTAAAGTCCTCCATGAAAGAAGTGATATTCAATAGTAAATACTATATTTTAAAGTAAAATAATTTCTGTGTATGTGGATTAGTTATACTCAATGGTAGCTTTTTTTTATTCACGGCTGTTACTTGTAAAAAACATTTGGTGTAATTAGTCGGTACTTCATTGAAAGCTATATTTTAATGTTTGGAACATTAATTACCATCTGTTGTTTCTCCTTAATGTCCATTTCTAATCACACAAAGGGGCTCAAAGTTTGATGTAGGTTTTTATGTTTAAGATCTTGAGAACTAGCTGTAATGCTCAATATATGATATAATTTTAAAATTACGTATTGTTTTGGACGAACCAATTATTTGCTGGTACAAAAAACTTATTTGTTCGAACGATTAGGATTTGTTCGGACGAAATAGGATTTGTTCGAAAAATTAGAATTTCTTCTTGTTATTGATATAATTAACGAAGACACTGTAATATAATCATCGCACGAGTTTATGGTTTTACTGATGACTTCAAAACTTCTAAAGTTAAGGTATTTTGCCAATAAACTGCAAAAAGCCTGCACCAGAGTAACTGGTTACACCTTTGGTATTTCATCACGTGTGAGTTGATGTATGTAATCTATACTTGAATTTCAACTGATAAGTTATCATTGAGAAATAAATTAAACCTACTTTCATTTTCGATAAACAAGCCCGAAATAGCAAAAATGAGAGTAAGGTGGTGGACACGCTTTGGCGGATCCAAGTCAGTGGGAATTTGCATCAAAATATATGCTTGCAATGAAATAATTATTGAAAGTTTATGTAAAGAGTGAATATATTTACTGGGAACTTATTTATGGTATACATAGAAATTAAGATATGACAAATGATGAATAAGTAAAATTCTTGAATGCGCGATTTTATTTTCATGGATAGAACTTTCCAGATCGGGGTAACCAAGAACGCGGGATGACTAACTTTAGGGCGGAAAGTGTAGGGCGAGTTTATCATCGGGCGGTTGCTTTTGATCTGACGACTTTGATTTAAGATATGTGAAAATAATGTATATACTGGCGTTTTTAAAATACACATATACTATTTTATACCACTACATATTGGTAGTAAACCTTATATACATTAATTTGTGAACCAGGTTGTTTTAACAATTAATCGATGATGTATGCATAAGACGGGCAAGTTGAATTGGTCGATGAGGGGAGGATGACAGTCTTTTTTCCTGAAATTCTTATCTGGGTCAGTAATAAAAGTTAAATTGAAATTTGACCTAAATAACAAAATTTAGAAAAGAGATACGACGTACTTAACACTCGCTCCCTAATTTGAAATAAAAAAATGTAAAGGGACATAGTCACGATTCTATTCAAAATTTATTTTTCTGTTTTTTTTAATTTTTGAAAAATGCTTCAGTATCTTATTTCTAGTAGACTACCAAAGTTTGAGTGTCGGTCGTCGGGTTATAACCGGGGTACAGAGCTCACAATTTTTTGTCATGTAAACAAAACTCAGATCATGTTTTTTTGTTTAAACTTTGAATGTTAAATAAAATAGTTATAAACGTCCGACACATTCACTTTAGTTCTAAACCTGGAAATATAAACAAATAGAAAAATTAATTTGACCGAAATCGTGACCACACCCCTTTAAAAGGAGATGCTCTTAAAAAAATGAAGTGACGGCCGGACGGGTAAAAAACAGTATACCAGATTGTCAATGACGACATATTTCTTCAAATTTGTGTTTACATGGATCCTAAGTAATACAATACTTTGTAATTCATGTTATCTAGATGTTTGAAGAGCGTAAATGATCTTCTTCACAAAATAGTTTAATGTTTCATCCAAATTCCGTGCAGCGTGTGAGGAACGTACAGCTGGTGTAGTAGTGCGTTTCAGGGTCTGTAAAATAAAAAACACCAAGGATCAATGCAAATGGCATTAAGAAAGCAATAAATAAATGACTGTTTATAGGAAAAAATGTATTTTTCAGAAATTGCAATTATTCTCCAGATGATACTTCATTGAAAGCTATATTTTAATGTTTGGAACATTAATGACCATCTGTTGTCTCTCCGTAATTTCTCTTTCTGTCTTTTTTGCGTTTTATTCATTTTCCCCTGTCATAAAAAACCGTTAACATATACCACCAGTTTTGAAATTTTTTTTTTTTATCTTTTTTTTTTTTTTTTGGGGGGGGGGGGTTAAAATTACAACATATGCTTTCTAGGGAGAAATATGTACATTATATCTTAAAACTTAATGTATGAATCATTTGAATACTGTTTAATTATATATATGTGAACTGTAATTAAATATTTGTGTGTTGTTTTTATTCTGATAGTTCAAAATTCAATAAATTAGATATCGAAAAAAATATACATTTTTTTCATGAATATTTTATAAAATATAAGTCCAATTTTAAGAATAAAACATGTTCAGGAAAAGGAGGAGTTTGTCAAGCAACTTATTTTGACATCTAATTATAAATTTCGTAATAAGCAAATACAATGCAAAAAAGTAGCTACAATGAATCGAATTTAACCAGTTAATATCAAATTAATTTCTTTTTTAATTCACAAAATCATGTGGACTTTGGTGAATTAGTCCGACGAAAGAATGGGATTTTAATTTTTTTTAAATGGTTTTGAGTAAATCAAGACAAATTATACGGGAGGTCTCACGCATTTTAAGTCATCACTTACATGTATCATTTTTAAATTTCATCCGGAATTTCACACGTAAACAAACCAAGTTGTTTTTGATTTCGATTGCAATTCTGTCTAAAAAGCTGATGACCTATGATTTCATCCGGAATTTCACACGTAAACAAACCAAGTTGTTTTTGATTTCGATTGCAATTCTGTCTAAAAAGCTGATTACCTATGTATCTGTCATACTATGTTTCGAACAATCTAAACATAATCAATGTTGCGGAAGAAGTGCACAAATCAAAGGGCAAAAACAGGATAATTTTAAAGCATTTTGGCCAAAAAAGTATATCTATACTACTAAAATTATGGACTTGAATTTTTATGCTTTAATACAGGTAAATGGGATTGTCTTCAATTGCTTTAGATGTTATATACATTCTAAGTATTTCAATTATGCCAATCGGGGATCTTTTTTCACTTGCGTTGGTTAATTAATAAGCAACAAAAATAAATCCTAAAATTCCAGAATTTGAACTGAAATAAATTTGAACTTTCTAATCGCTAAAACCTGAGATTCCGGGTCACATTGATTTTAGTAAATTGAGTGGATCCACATTTGACGGTTTTAAAGTTAACAAGTTCTACAAAGGACCTTGCTGTCTATCAAAGATTATGAAATTGTTGAATTTTACTAGAGTACATAATAGAATTATTTCTTTAGGTTTCTCTAAAAAATGCACGCGTACGCTATAGATTCGCGGGGCTTGTTGTAAGGCAGAATTGTACATAACATGAAACGATTTTTTTTTAGTTCAAACAAATAGTGTTATATACATTCAAAAATTAAATTCAAAAAATGAAATCATTCTCTGCACATATTCTTTTTCGAAAATACTATTTGAAGTGTTGGTGTGGCGTTATCAAACCGATGGATTTAAGAGTTTGGATCATATTTTAGTTGAAAATATTGTTTCGTAAACTGTGACGAAAAGCGGTCAAAACATGCTGAAAATATCCCACATGCGCACAAAAATTGTGTGTGCGGGGAGGGGGAAGGGGGGGGGTTAGAGGCGAAGATTATATCTAACTTAGGGGTGGGAGACTCATTTCCATGATTTTCGCCTTTAAAGTTGAATAAAAATAAATCTTTTTGAGAGAACCCGTGGGTTGTAGAAACAGCATGGTTTCAGCAGTATTTTAATTATTTCCTTCTTCACAGGGAGAGATTATCATTTAATTTCAAACTTTAACTAGTATATACTGAATTTGTTTAGAATAATTCGAATATAGGTGTCTTTTTGGTATATCAACCTTTGACATGATTTAGAGCATTCACACGCATGTGTGTATCGTTGGCTTTGCTGCCGACGATTCACAAAGCATCGATGAGTGATTCAGCGAGCGGCCGATGTAAAGAAGACTGATACGCAATATAGTTGCTATATATTATACAAATCACAGCTAGTTTAGTATGCATTGAAGCTCTGCAAGATACCAAGCACATTTTAATTTATTCCTATTATTTAATAATCGATCGTCTTTTTAGAAAATGTTCCAAAAATATTTTAGGATTTTTTTTTCATGCTTGGCTTTTGAGTTTCAACCTGTTTAATATTTGCAGATAATATCTGGCAGTTTTTGTGCGCTTTCGGGCATCATTATTACACAAAACTCAGCGTTTGAAAGCTATTTAGACATCATGCAATTTTTCGCATGGGCTCTCAATGAGAGTTTTCATAAATACGTACGATAAGTGTGTGGATTCATTATTGAACACTGCACAATGATACAGAGATCTTTAAGCGGACTATTTGCTTTTGAAGAATCATTTCATCGTTTCGGTGAGTCTACACCGTCCGTGTAAATTACCTTTAACATGCCGTGCAGACATGTATGCAAACCGATCGACTACATGCAGCTAACTTATCGCGCACTAAGCTGGACTATATGAGTTTAGTGCGATACATACATGTATTATGCCATTTACACAAGCACCGGACTTATATTTTATTCAGTTTAGCAAATTTGTGATGACCACAGAATCATAATTCAAAAAACAATCCACAGCATACACTCATGTACATATCACATGTAAGCATCGTAGGTAAAAAGTAAACTAAGCTTAAAATTCGTGCGAAATCGAATATATTAAGATTATAGCGAGTAGTAGTTTTTGAGTCAGTATTATACGTAAGGTACAAGTAGCCTGTGTATTAGATAACCGTAAATCGATAGTCGATCCAAGCTCGATAGCTCTCCTGGGCCATATGCAAGGGATGAATTACGTTAACATAAACACAAAGCTTACTGGAAAGGGTTGATTTAGAAAGTCATTGTGGTTATCCTATGCTTAATAGTTTTTTTTTTTATTTATATCATGTCCTTATTTATTAAAACAGATGAATAGATCTAGATAGAAATATTTTTCACATATTGCTTTAAAGGCTTGCATTTGTTAAATATCTTAAAATAACTTAACAATAGAAAAATAAATATTCAAAACGAGTGGTGCAAAAAGCAAGGAACACATTAAAAATCTTTTAAAATTATTTTTTAGAATCCTACATAGTAAAGAACAATGTTTTTGCGACGTTATTTTAATTTCACGCATAATTGAATTGATCGTTAATTTGCCAAATGAAAGCGGGTACCTGTCTTCGTGTTTTGCTTTTTACTCTCATATTACGCAATACCCGAACAAAATAACACTTTCATGAGATTATAAAGATCACAAATACCAACTTTTCCAGCAAGTCGTTGACCATATTGAAATTTTTACCGTGTTTCGAGTTATGAAGCAAATACATGTAATTTCAAGGGCTCTAGATCTTTAAATTTAGGGTAAGCCCGTTTTGTGCGATATTAAACGAAAGTCCTTGATATTTTTCACAACTTTTATTAAGGTCTTCCGTTTCCAACGGAATACCTTACTATTATTGTGCGGGCGAAAATTTTTATTTTTTTTTCCTAGACGCGAACTTTGGGGCTTCATATCTTGCTCATTTCTGAACGGTTTTTGCTCACATGTTCAGGGCTAATAGATTTTACAAAACACTATCTACAATATTTCAAAAACTTTAAAATTCCTTTATCGTTAACGAGTTATTCCCCTTTTGAAAAAAATAAGGGCCTTTGGTTTCCAGACAAAGGCTCCGAGACTATGAAAGCAGGGAATAGGAATCCAACGAATTTAAATAACAGAGACATTGAAGTTGTGCACATCGGATTTTGTTTTTGGATTACGTTTTTTATTTATAAAAAGGTAGGGGTCAAAAAACAGGATTCCAAAAAGTGCGGAAATTTAGACATATTTTTCTTTGTATTTTTTTTAAACGAAAAGTATTTTGTTAAGACATGTAGAATAAAAGTTGTGCAGAATGTGAAGGGCTTTCAGTTGGCACCAATAAAAAAGGGCTGCCCCTAAAATAAGGGCCAAAAGCCTTTAAAAAATGTTGCTAAATAAGTCAAAAACGGTTAAGATTTCGATATGGCTGTCGCTTGAAAAGTTGTTTGTTGGGATCTTATAAATGTCGTTACAATGTTACTTTGTTAGTGTTTTGTGTAATATGAGTGTAAAAAGCTGTACATGTTAACATGTACTTTTCATTTGGCAAGTTAACGAAAGTCTTTGTGCGTACAACTGACATAAAGTTACCACTGAAAGTATGCCGGTTTATACAGGAGGCTCTAAATCATAAGAAAAATATATATTTTTATGTATGTATATTTTTAAATATGCTTTTATGTGAGGAGTTTAAGTCATTTTTGTTCGTAAAGTGTACAATCAGTAAAAACGAGAAACAGAAAATAAAAACTGTTTTTCTTTTCCAGTAAAACACAAATTACAGATGAAAACAAATCTATGCAATACATTTTTAATTATCATACTGCATGCATTTAAAATCCATCTGGAATCAGAGCTCTGTGTGTGTGTGTGTGTGTGTGTGTGTGTGTGTGTGTGTGTGTGTGTGTGTGTGAACCATTACGTAAGCTATCCCTCGCTTGCGGCCGAGAAAATCGGTCGTCACGGCCTACCTAGCGGTCAGCGGTTATCTAATACACAAGAGTTGCGTCTCTCATATATGAGTTTATTTAGCCGCAAACACAAAAATTGTTTTAAATTTGATCACACATAAAAGTTTAATCTTCTTAAATTGAATTACACGATAGAGTGGCAATTAAGAAATCGTTCTGTTAATTAATAAAAACAATGTCATTCTCAATCTAAAGTAATATTAGGCATAGATCAATTGTTAGTTTTAAGTTTAAAAAAACATAACTTCTATTTGATATATTTCATTCATTATACTGCAAACATTGTTCTGAGCTGCGTAACCTAGCTATTTGGCCGCGGGTGGCACTACCAAGCGGTCAGCTGTTATCTAATACACAACATGTACTTGTTTGAGTTTATATAACCGCAAATACAAGAACTGTTTTAATTTTATGTTATTATAAATTGTTCATCTTAAATTTATTTAATTAAACATTAGAATGTAAATTAAGAAGTCGTTCTGAAAATTAATAAAAGGGATCCGCGGTAGCTTCGTGTTCTTCTGCATGTACCTTATCACACGTGCATGTTTATCGATATTTTGTACGAACACAACTATTTGTTTATTTTATTTTCATTTATATTGGTTTATGATAAAAAGAAAAAATTATCTTACTTTTACAGTTTATTTAGCATTGATTTAAAGGTTAGTGCGAAAAATCAGATAGAAACCAAGTGCCATCAAATGAATAAAAGTAATCTATAACTCCAAATCTAAATATGCAAGCCGAATTGTATACTTAAAAGATTAAATATAATACAACGCCGATATATTACCCGGCATGTGTAAAATTGACATGTGTTTAACTTAAGATTAATATAATGTAATTACCCATGATTATTTCCATTAATTAATGCTTAGACTTTTTACAGACTTCAACACTTTTTAGACAATATTCAAACTTTGCCTGGACAACCAGTCATGTATGTATATATATTAAGAAGTTTTCTTAGGAGTTGTACGAAAATTTAGCAGGGTTTACATAGTAAAAATCATACATTCTTCAAGCGTTCAAAGCAGTTTACAAATCAAATCAAAGTTCCGTTTTACAATATTTAGTCAGCCCGCGGGCTGACTAATTAAATTAGGATACAACTTCAAATACGGTTGCGTAAATTGGAATTCTGGGAAGGAATTAGACAGTTCATGTTTGAGAAATTCGAATTAGTTATGAAACTAATAAGATTCTAGGTCAAACTCCGCATCGTCAGTCACGCTGACTTTCCACGGGTATCGTCTGCAGCCACGGTCCGGAGTCCGTATACATGTGTTTATCTCCCAGACTCTGTTAGTAATTTTGGAGAGGATATACATGTATAATGACAGTGGTTTGCGATGAGGGACGATGGATTTCAGAAAGCAATCTTTGTAAATTTACAGTTTAATAATACAGCATGCACAGTTGCTGTAGATAACTTTATAAATAGTATACCGCTACACGCTTGTCTCCTCACATACAGTTGTAAAGTGTACATACTCATTGTACACCCGCAAGTTATGTGGATATATTGTATTTCAATACTTTTGAACTGAAAATTAATATTCCGCTGGCTGACTTTCTTAGCTTTTTAAAAAGCTAACCTTGTTATGGTGTTCCGATGGGGTCACTTCCACCTTCGCACTTTCGCCCTTAGGGCGAAGATGCGAGGATGCGAAGGCGAAAGCGCGAAATTGCGAAGGGGAAGGGGCGAAAATGCGAAGTTGCGACGGCGAAGATGCGAGGCGAAAGTGCGAAGGTGAGAAGCCGAAGGAGCGATACTACTATCGCTCTTTCGCCATCGCAACTTCGCACTATCGCCCTCGCACCTTCACCTTCGCTTTTTTATGTTTTGGACTTCACTATCGTTTAAAGATAATTTCATCTGTATAAATTGACATCTGCGGCACTGTATAAATTGACATCTGCGGCAAATAATGAACTTTTGATAATTTATTTTCAACAGCCTGCGCAGTTCCATATTTTTTTCTAGGGGAGGGGTCCGAAGGATAATCGTATTTGCTGTGGGGAAGGGGAGGGTTCGGGGCATATTTTTGGTTAATTTACTATGTGAAATTCATATTAAATTTTCCAAGGGGTGGGGTCCTGACTCCCTCCCCTCCTTTACTGTTTGAAATTAATAATATTGAATTTACGAGGCGGGGGTAGGGGATCCGTAAATGAACAAGGAAGGTAGCATAATGAAATTAAAATGTTACAGGCGATTATATAATGAATAGGCATAACCGGCACTGGTAAACATGTGTGTCACATAACAAAGTAAAGATTAATAAGCATTCATAGTAAGAACAATGGCCTAGCGCATGCGTACCAATAAGATCCGAGAGTGTTCGGCAAATCTCGGGCGAGTACGCATCACCTGCATCAATTTCTATGTAAACGACGGAGATTTGCTGAATGCAATTAAAAAAGGCGTAGGCAAAAGTGCGAAGTTTCTATGTAATCAACTGAAACATGTTATGCAATCAAAAAAGGCGAAGGCGAAGTTGCGAAGGCGAGAGTGCGAAATTATGAAGGCGAGGGAGCGATAGTAGTATCGCTCCTTCGCCTTCGCAACTTCGCACTTTCGCCTTCGCATCTTCGCCGTCGCATCTTCGCTCCTTCGCCTTCGCATCTTCGCACTTTCGCCTTCGCACTCTCGCATCCTCGCCCTAAAGGCGAACGTGCGATGGTCGAAGTGGCCCCATCGGAACACCATACCTTGTACATGTATGCGGTAGGTGCTTGCACGATGAAAAAAATTGTGCGTAATTGAGAGAATTCAGTGAGTATTTTAAGAATATTCACATTAGTTTTTAAACAAGTTTTGTTATGATTCTAGCGGTCACTCACTTCATCACTTTTGTAGTTCTTCTTTATGGTTGTTTGTTTCATTGGAAAAACAAACTCATTGCTGTGCTGCTGCCCCCCCCCACCCCCAGTGTTCAAGCTTTTCAAAATAGGCGAACAGAAATCGAAAATTGAAATGTGTCGAAAATTAATGTTTGGTGACTCCTTATGTGTAAAAGTTTCTCCTGGTGTGTTTCACTTTGCAATCTGTTTGTTTATTGGGCCAGTCTGTGTTAATTCAATCACCCCGTGCGACCGAATATCTCGTGACGCTTTTGTTCACACAGCCCTGGACACAGACAGCCCTAGGCAATTTATGGCTGCAGATCATCAATTGTTATGAAATTGAAATACACTTGAAAGGGATATTCACTGCAGTGGTCAATTGTTGAATATAAGTTTAAAGTTTTAAATCAAAGATCTTAAATAATAATTATTTGTTATCATGTTTAGAAGTTATGAAATACGTTATGCAATGCAGTTGATCGCCATAGAAATCATCACAGTACTGCAAGTGTCGACAGTTTTCTTATTTCTTTGAAAGACCTAAGAACATAATTCAATTGACTTGCAGATTAGTGACACAGTTGCCTCCTAAAATATTTGCACTTCTCAAAGTTACAATTAAGTGATATATATATGTGTTCTTCAAGGGATTTTATTTACTGTTATATGCACATTGATACATGTAAAAAAATGTTTATTGAAGATGTGTATTGTGAGGTTGTAATGCAACTTAATCGACTTAAATGGGGAGGCAAGTCAAAAACATATTCATATTAATAAAGTTGTTTAAATTATCACATGTGGTCATGCTGTTTTGAAAACAAACTACATAATTAAGCTATAATGCACACTTAAAGTTAGAGAAATCGTATTTACTAGAGGCTGACATTATGAAGAACTCTTTTGTATAAAAAAAAAACATTATTTTGACGTCACACATCTATTCCAGTTTGGTTTACATATACAATGTACACAGTGCTCTGAATAAAACGCTGGTTTATGCCATTCTGTTACTCAAATAACTGCACAAAATTGATAATTTTAGGTTCACACGTCAATCTAAAGAATTAATACATGTATGCATAAATAAACGTATTTTTATTAAATAAATGAGAGCTGTTAACCTGCTCCATTCAAAGTTGAAAATCACCTCGTAAAAATTTTTATTCCACGTCACTTTCTTCGCTAGCTGAATAAGTGTGTTATACTAGCATAAGTCGGAATAACCATGTCGGAATAACGTCGGCAGACAACTTCTACGACACTTGGCATCCGTTTTGCTCCTTTTGACGTTGGTTTGTAATTTAGTGGAAAGTCAAAGGTAAAAGAACGGTCTCAAATCCAATTGTTTCAAATTTCCAGAACTTGTCATTTAGAGCGAATATCACGATTTGATAATAATCATGCTATGTTGGTAAAACAAACCGGAATAGATTGTGTGACGTCATAGATTAAAGTTCGCTGGCAGCTCCCATAGCGGCGGGAAATTCAAATTAAGCGATCAATTTTCTTGAGTTATTCATTGTTCCGAGGTTTTCAATAAAAATAAATACGATTTGCAATTATAGAAGATGATAATTACAACCCCTACCACCACCGCGGATTACGATTTTGAAGATTTAAATTTGGTCATCACTTCAAATACGATGCTGAGTGCCTGCATGGCCAAACATTATACGGAGAGTAATTCCTACCACTGAGCACCTCTCAATAGATAGAATGTTCTATTGTTAAAATGACAGATGTCCTAGGACCCGGTTTAACGATAGCATTCGTCCCATATACTCGCAAATAAATACGTAGCAAATAAAAATAAATATTACGCTGTATTTTTTCTAATTTTTCATATGATTTTTCTCAAATACCTTTAATAGTGCTCTTTTATAGTCCGATTTTACCACATTAACTGCTTTTGCAACGAAATCAATGTCAATTTTAATATCACGTTTGAAAATTCGCTGTTTACGGTTGTTATGTTAATGATAAATTCCGAGACATTCCGAGTGTGATTTCCGACAAAATGGCAGGCAAATTCAAACGTGTATATGAACAAAATGCCTTGGTACGACCCATTAAATGGATATTTTGTAGACTTAACTACATATGCATGTTCCAAAAGGTTTGTAATGTATGAAAATGTGTTTTTCCCCTGCAGATTTTGTTTAACAGACTTAAAATCGACGCTTTGCGGCTGCTACATTCTAAGTATATGGGAAGAATTCTTACTGTGACCTGAGCGTAGATTATTCTTTCTAACATCTCTTATAGTAGTAGCGCGTCATCAGGTGGAAGAAGGCGTTATCGTTTATTTACAAATGGTGTTCTTTTCGATCATTTAATTTTTACTCTGCACTTTTCATAACCTATTCCATGTGTTAGTGGTAGAAGTGTAAATATAAGTACAGGAAATCGAAATGTTTATGAAACATTACACTGTTTTCCACGCATCAGCGTAGTGGATTTTGTGTTGGTTACACTATGATATAGGCTTAGTTTGTATCCTGTCATCAGTTGTACGTAAACGTAATTATTGTTTTGATTTTCTGGTTGAAATGATTAAATACATGTACATATATGATGTGTTTTTATAAGTTATCATAAATTGATATAACCGTGAAGTAAGTTAAACAGAGAATTTGCCTGGTATGAAAATAATACTTTGAAAGTGATAGTGATAGGTATATATCGATAAGAGGTCATCTTCTCATGACTTCTACATTTGCATACAATCTAAATATACCCCCAACTTATCACAAACATGCCTTTATCTGTTTTTCAATACTCTGCAATCTGGAGGCTATTTTCTATGAAAATAGGTATGTATTAATTTTCCTCTTTTGTCTCCTTTTGAAGAGTTTAAATTGATTTTCTAAAGCCCTGATTGGTCAGAAGTTAAGGTCGTGTCAAGATGACCTCCTATTAATACCTGTCAGACCCTGACAAATGTAAGGAGAAGGGGGTGGTTTTATTAAGATTGCTTGACAATCCTTTCTTGACTTGAAGCTGTAACGGAAGACCTCCTCGTTGCTTGCAACTAGCTCGTCTCTAGTTCTATATGTGATTAAAAAAGTTTTCAAATGAAAAAGTTACGGAGCAAAAACATGAGCAAAATTCAGCAGTTTTTAAAACATTATATTAGTTTTTTTAAGTGGTTTAATAAGGACAACCTAAAAAATGAAACTGGGAGGACAACGTTCAATATCTATATATAACCCACACCAGGTTGTTGAATATAGCATGGTTATGATATCGTCACGTTGCATATTAGCGACGTCATGTCGTCGGGTATCTTTAAGAACTTGGCAATTTAGACGGTGGAACGTTGTTTTAAGCCATACTTAAGTCGAAAAAGATTCATTTTCTTTTCGAATTAACAGAATACAGTTTAATTCTTTTATTTCAACAATTTAAAAGTTTCATGAGCCAAAGTCGGTAAGATCTAAGTCGAGATGTTTACCCAGACCTAAATAAAGAATCTAAACAACATATACTTCCGTCAAGTCAAAAATATCGGCCTTTTCTATCAAGCTAACAACATATTGTTGAGATTATTTTTTTTATCATTTACACAAGTTAGATTTAACAATTTTCGAGATTCACAATCAAAAGTCATTATACCATGCTACATGTACAATCGCACCTCTTCGGGCCTTTCCGGCAGAGCTCGGAAAAACACCTCGAATGTATTACCTAGGCGTCCATGACAACCCTCCTTTTTATAAAACTTGATACAAATACAACACATTTTACGATCTGTTGGGATGTGAGCTAGACTTCATTAAAGTCAATAATATACCCTAAAATATTTCACAGAAAAGACATACAAGGCTGTCTAGCCGATATTTATATCGATTGGAAGCGAATCCATTTTATATAAAATTCTAATATCCGGTAATGTTCATATATTCCAGGTGTTTTTCCGAGCCTGCCGGAAAGGTCCGAGAAGTTGCGATTGGCTACATGTATATACCGATTCTGTTTTTGTAAAAATACAATGTCATTTAATGGAATTTTTGTTAAATCACACCTGGCGTTTTTCTTTAATTAAAGGATGTCACTTGGCTTTTTCCTTCGAGAAAAACAGAGGTTTTATTCTGGTTGAGAGACGTCTAACGTCTTACAGAATGCTTTGGAACTGATGGAAAATGTGTGGTTCAAGTCATTTAAACATTTGTAAGACATTCTTACTAAAATATTAGTTACGCGTAACTAAGTATTACTTCACAAAATTCATGATATATCAATGCTTTTGAGTAATGTCTTAAAAATAAGCCCAAATGAAATTCAAGAAGACTATCTATACTTATAAATTAAGACATTTTGCCAATAAACTACGAAAGTAACTGCTTACACCTTTGTTATTTTAACACATGTGAGTTAATGTCCGTAAGCTATAATTGAAATTAACTTTGATAAGTACACAATGTAATTATTATAAAATAAATTAAAAACCTACTTTCATTCTCGATACCACAACCCGAAATACCAAAAATGAGAGTAAAGTGGGGGACACGCTTTGGCGGATGCAAGTCAGTGTGAATTCGCATCAAAATATGTACATGTACTTGCAATGAAATAATGTTGAATGATTACTAAAGAGTGAATATATTTATTGGAAACTTATTTATGGTATACATAGAAATTGAGATTTGACAAATGTTGAATAAATACAATCGCAACTTCTCGCACTTTTCCGGCAGAGTTTTTCCGAGCCTGCCAGAAAGGCCCGAGAATATGCAATTCTATTTTCATCACTCCCAGTTCCTCTAAATATTTAGCCATGCAGATGCCTTTTGATTTCAATCTTATAGAATTGGTTAACTCCATTATCAGCCGGAAGAACGAACCCCATGGGGCTGATATTGGTTGAGAGTTGATTCGAGTGTGATCCAGATTTTGCTAAGTATTGTTGTGTTTATCATATTTTTGATAAAGAACTCGTTTATATTTCCTACTAAAAACTTTATCCAGCTTTATCCTATTTCTCCCATCTCAAAACTGGCGCATTTTTGACGCTCAAACCATTGTGACGTCCTCTAAAAAATATGTCCATGTTATAACGTCATCAATATACTATATAGTAGGTTTTTCGTGGGGGTAATCTGACTATAAAAAGGAGGGAAAACCACTATATAGCTGGCTTTCCGTGGGGGAAGATCTACTATATAGTCATTTTCAGGAGGGGAAAACGTGTTTTTAGCAATCTTTCCGGGGGGGGGGGGGGGGGGGGGGGGAAAGATGGTTAGGGGAAAAGGCACTTTATAATACCGGATTGCACAACATTTTTTAAACATTTTTTAAACGGCCTAATTGACCGGGAAAACTACTGCAATGTATATTACTATACACATTCGTAGCATAATAATCGTTTAGAAGCATACACAAAACTTGATAAAAATCGGACCTAGAAGCTTTGACATTAAGATTTACATGTGTAAGACACTTTATTTGTCATGTGCATGATCCTGTGCATGAATTATTTTCACTACTGGTTTAATTCTTCAAAATGATTTCCAACTCCATTCACAACTGTTCTCATTCAAAATCACATAAAATTTCAAATTTTGAGTCGATATGATAAAAACATTTTGAATTCCGGATCATCTTTAACACGCAATAGCGAGCTTATTTTTTGCTGAAAGATTCAAACTTTCAGCACATGTTCTATTTGTTTTATTGAACTGTTTTTAAAAAACAAAATTACCAAGATGACGAAAATTAATTGAATTTTTTTTAATTAATTCAAAGACCATTTTTATTTCAGGAAAAAAGTCTGGCCTGGCCTCTCAAATTAGGGCCAAGAGTGGTCGAAAGTCTTTTCTTCGTACCTATACTATATACATGTATTAATTTTGATATGGTACGTTGTTAACGGTTTTAAAGGACAATAAATCCAGAATTTTGATCATTTTTATTAAAAAAGAGAAATATATGTGAACTTGTAGTACAAGAGAAGATGTTTAGAACTATGTACTATATATGCTATATGTATAACAATAGACAGCCCTCCACATTTCGCTAATAGGAGATAAAGGATCGACCTCAACGTTCTTTCCCAGATACATGTATCTCAATAATGGTAACAGATTTCTAAACACTTTTTGAACCAAATGCATTTAAAACAAAAATTAATATCCTTTTACATAACAAAGACTTAGTCCCTCAAATTATGAGCCAAGTGATTTGAAGACATTCGTGGCTTATAATTTCTGACTATTTTGTAACATAAATGATGTATTTAACAATGTACAGTCGTCAAAATTGTTAGACGGCCCCGATAAAAAGTCGGCCCTAAACAAGTTCTTTCCCAGATATTTCAAGAACGGTAACTTTCTCAAGGCTTGTTGAATAAAATTTGTATAAATAAGTCCTTTAATTTGATATCAAGAAAAATGGACAAGTCATTAAATTAAAGTCAAGGTCCTATCACACCTGATGAGAATCGGACGGAATACCTCCTCGTTGCTTGCAACGAGATCGTGTCTAGTTAAGGTCTTCCGTTTCCAACGGAAGACCTTATTGTTATTGCTTTGTTTCTTTTCCTCTATTATTAAGGTCTTCCGTTTCCAACGGAAGACCTTATTGTTATTGCTTTGTTTCTTTTTCACTATTATTAAGGTCTTCCGTTTCCAACGGAAGACCGTCTTGTTATTGCTTTGTTTCTTTTTCACTATGATTATTATTGGGTTTTTTTTCTGTCACGTTTTCTCAAAAACGCTTCAGCCGATTATGATGAAACTCTTAGATCTTATTCCTGACAAAATTTGTAAGAAAATTACACGAGGTTTTTTCGGTCGTCACTTCCGGTCCCGAGATATTAAAGATTTTATGTTTTTGCTTGTTCACGATTTTTCTCCAAAAGTATTTAAGATAGAACTTTCAAATTTTCGGGGATGGTAGAAAGTGTCCTGCCGCAGTGCACTTAGCATATCCGAACGTCCACCGTCACTTCCGGTCGTCACAGGAAGGAAACAAACAAGAGTCATTTTTCAACTTTTTTGTTTTGAATTTTTTAAATATTACTATTCGATAGAGACGCTTTAATAACGTCAGAATATGAAATTTGTTTTAAAATCGATCCACGCATTCTCGAGATTTTGAGATCCAAAGTCCTGAAGCGAGAGTCCCCGTAGCTCAGTCGTTAGAGTGGTGGACTTTAGCCCAGGCGACCCGGGTTCAGTCCCCGAGTGCCGAATGTTTTTTTTTCTTTATTAATTGTGTTTTGTTTAACGATTTTATCTTTAAAACGATGGATTTTAATGTTTTCCGTTTTAATTTTATCATAAATCAAAATTATACCGGCTTTTTTTCAGTACAAATATAGAACCCGTTTCAAAATACCGTCAATTTCCCGCATTGTAACAGTCTTGTTTCTGTCAGCAGCTCGCTAAATTCAGACGCTCGTCGCATTGCCGGCATCAAAGACATGCCGCCGAAGCACAAATCTCATTGACTGTATGCACAAAACATTTAGCAATGCGCCCACATTTCACGTATTCTACAGGACTTTAAAAGGAGGACTGTTTAGTATTTATTCAGATATATAGATACATGCATGCATGTATATATGCGTTTATTGACATATGTTGTTTATATATTGATTTCCTGAACACTATAAGACACTATAAAATCTTTCTCTCTCTCTCTCTCTCTCTCTCTCTCTCTCTCTCTCTCTCTCTCTCTCTCTCTCTCTCTCCAACGTACGAATATTTTAGTATTTGAATAAGAACTACTACAGGTAACATGTTGTAATGTGGCTAAAGCCTAAATGTACATTTGACGTTTAAAAATTATATATGTATTTATTTCTAGTTACGGGATATTGTCTTTGGATTTAAATGATTTGAAATTAATTTTTTAATGGTTGTCTTCTTACTGATTAGAAATCAATGCTAAAAAGTCAATTTTTATTATAGACGGTGTACTTTCTCCTTCTTTGTATATGTATACAGATACATATCTGTTGTCTGTCTTGGATTAAGAAAAACCTCCGAAGTTTAAACACTGAACTATACACACCACCGGGTGACTGCGACAAGGTGTTGAACTGATCACCTGTGTATGTGTGTTTGAGCCTAGGAAAAAACACGTGTAAATACCGATCGAAGATATACACTGTTAAAACAAAAAGTCTGATTTTTCACTTTTGATAAAAAAAATAATTACGGCAGGGTGCATGGGGATTATAATCATTTAAAATCTGTCTGAAGTTTATAATTATTTACAAAGGACTACATACAGGTAATGCTCGCCCAAAAGTGGGATTTATTATGTATCTGTTTAGTGATTAAGCATCGAGGTCAAAATTCATAAATTTCGTATTTTATTAACCGATTGCTTAACACTGGTCATATAGACATAACACTAGGGTATCGAATGGATTCGGGAAAATGGGGGGTAAATAACCATACTACATTTGTAAGATGTAGGTTATTTTATCTGCCGACTTAGCAGAATTTTTTTGTCACACAGTGTTAGTCGGCAAAGACTTGAGACAAAAGGAAAGAAGAAGCAGATTAAAAGATAATAAATTTCTTTATCAAATCGATGTCTGATTAATTCATATTTCTCTCTCTCTTTCTCTCTCACACACACACACACACACACACACACACACACACACACACACACACACACACACACACACACACACACACACACACACACACACACACACACACACACACACACACACACACACACACACACACACACTTGTAAACACATGAAACTCACTACACTTGACTTTTCACCAGAAAGTCACTACATTATTTTCTAAGGGTCGTGAAGAAAAAAAATGAGCAAATTTATAAAAGACTGTCTACTCTTATTAGCCTACGGGGTTGATAATTCGTAAATTCATTATATTAAAAAATTGAGTTTTCCCCTGAACCCCACCACACCAAACCACGTGACCCACCAGTTAGAACACATGATTCTCACTACATTGTCAGTTTTGAAATACACACATGAAAATGACTACTTACATTAATTTTACTTATTTATCCCATCTTCTTATGATCAAATGCTTTGATACACCATACAGTCATTCTCAGAATTGCTACTCCATAACACTGGTCACGTTGTTAAAAAATTAAGTTTGCCAGATTGTTTTAATAATTTGGTTTTCCAAAAGAACATCATCTATGATGTTTTTCCTGAAAAATACTCCCACATACCTGTTGTATTTAAAAACCTAGGTCAGATTCTTTGCAGGGGGGGGGGGGGGGTTAAATCACAGTAACGGATGTTAATCTTATCAAAGCAGTGCTTTATTCCAGCAATAAATAAACATATAGTCAAAAGATTCACTAATTCTATAACTATTTCAAATTATAAAGATGTTTATTTATGAAACTTTGAATAGTATGAAAATTTGGTTTGAAACTGCAAAAATATCGAATGCGCAGCACGAATGGAAATGGAGGAAAGTTTGCTTATCTCAAAGTATGTTAAT
The DNA here is from genome assembly GCA_033439105.1 of Magallana nippona. NCBI lineage: Eukaryota > Metazoa > Mollusca > Bivalvia > Ostreida > Ostreidae > Magallana > Magallana nippona. The sequence goes on along the minus strand of CM065917.1, from coordinate 26,902,500 downwards.
GATAATTACTTTAATTTGAGAAACATAGTTGTCTCTTAAAAGCGAATTTATGTATGCTTAAAATCTCTATGAAAGGATATTGTTCATGAAAACATAAAATGAAAAGACTGTTACAAAATTGAAAGTTAAATGGATGTTAAAATCAACTTCAAAATACATTTGTTATTATAATACAAGATACTAATGATATTATTATTAGTTTGTAGAATAATGGTAATTGACAGAAAACATATAGTATTTCCTTTTCCTATTCATATATTTAACCTATCCTTGATTTTTCTTTCCCGATATCGGCGGTTGTATTTAATCAAATCAGGTTCATTTTACTACTAACAAATATATATTCATATTATCGATTTAACCATTTTGGAATGCAAATTTAATTGACGAATTTATATGACGTTTTCAATATCAGGTATTACAGGTATTGATTAGTCTTCATTACATTTACAATGTAACATGAACGTGAGTGGAGTGGATTCAGAATTCTTTTCGGGGAATTAATATTGAAATGTGTCTTTTTCTATATAAACAATAAAAACACGTTGCTGATAAAAACATAACTTAATTGAATCTTTGTGTGATAAAGCCAGCAACGGGCGTTGTATTATAACTTCTTGAAATAATACAAAGCTCCTTAACATCCGTTACCTTTACTCATTTTTAAAAATACTTCGAGTCAATGAATATTTGAATATTTTTACAAAAAAAATATACATGTATATACACAGCTTTCAATGGTTGTCGTTATTATGATTTGTATATACAATGTACATATACTCAATTATGTACATTGTCAACAAAAAAAAAACAATCATGTATATTTTATATAATCGATAATCGGATACCGATATATACATTGATTAAGATATAAACTTTAAATTAAAAATGTTGTGACCTTTCAAAAATTGTGCTGTTGTGGTAAATTCGTTCTTACTCGCGTTTGTTACTTTACTTTCATCATGTTTGCCTATATATTTGAAAATTCCCGATAAGTAATATTCGTTACGAAAATTAAAAAAAAATAGTAACGCTTGTTAACGGTAACGCTTGTTAAGAAAAAATATAATATTTTATTGTTTTTCTTTACATGATTGCTTTTTTAGTCCGAAAATCGCCAAAACATAAAGCTATACAACTATGCAGAAGATATATACGGTGGTATTATTCAGAGTATTGTTTACGCCGAGAAAAAGCGATAACGCTTGTTAGTCCTTAATCATATGACAGTGAAGAGAATCGGATAGATGCCGAGTTTTTCTACAATGCAAAGCCATAAAGAATAAACGGACTTAATACCTAAATGCCTAAAAAATAGATATATTCATATGAAAATTGATTCACATAAGATCCGTTTTAGCTTAATTTCTATCGGAGGGTAAGTTTTGGTAACGCTTGTTAATGCTAACATTGCGACATGCTTTAACAATCCTTGATTCAAAAAATATTGACGAGTGGCAAAAACTTTAGTCTCTAAAATAGGTATATCCCTCCAACTATTTTTAAAATCGGTAGGACAACAAAGTAGTGCCTTTAAGCAAAATAGTTCCTATACTTGCAGAGTGGATATACATTTATTGGGACATTTTAAATCAGAATGCTTGACACCTGTCAGAAAAAAGGATTTGCAATTTTAAAAGCAATTGTCAAAATCGAATTATCATTCGAAGGAAAGAATTGAAATTGTTTGAAGTACACCCTTTTCAAAACTGTGAAATTCCCTACTTTTACTTTCATTTTCAGAGTTTTTCAATACAGACGCATTTTGCGGGAAAACGAATCTGACTTCACACCACGAAATTTTAACGGGGGAGAGACAATTTGATGAGCTTTCATTCAAGAGGTCCCTCGTTGCTGAACGAAAATTAGGGCCGGAGCTATGAACCCGAACGTTAACATTACCGCCTATGGAAAATGCATTAGTGGACTATACCCAAATGTTGGGGTTGTATCATATAAAAAAAATCTATATTTTTCTTTTTTTTTTTCTTTCCCGACTTCGATAGCAGAAAAATGGACAACCAGTATCAGTAGCCTACATAGCGACATATGGAAACCACCGTGATATCTATAATTCGGCTGTTAAAATAATAATCTTGCATTTAAAATATAACGTAATTTATTGTACATAGATTGGATATGAACCCCTTAAATCGTTTATTGCAAATATCATGTGCATGACATAATAGAATATTGAAATTAGCAACTCATGAAGATATCTGTTATCTGTTTGTACAGCTACTTGAGTTATATTGACAAATTCATTTAGAAATAGAGATATTTGTAACGAAAAGCACAAGTAGCTGGCGGGATTAAGAAAGATATCTGAGTAATTGTGTCGTAATATCATGTGCATGACATAATAGAATATTGAAATTAGTAACACATGAAGATATCTGTTATCTATTTGTACAGATACTTGTGTTAAATTGGCAAAATCATATAAAAATAGAGATATATGAAACGGAATGCAATAGTAGCTGACGAGATAAATAAAAATAGTAACTAGTTGCCAAGTTTTCTTTCATCTCGTAGCCAGTTACTAGTAGCTAGCTTTTCTTACTCCTCGTAGCCAGTTACTGGTAGCCAGTTACTAGTAGCCAACTTTGATTTGATCTCGTAGCCAGTTACTAGTAGCTAACTTTTCTTACTTCTCGTAGCCAGTTACTAGTAGCCAACTTTGATTTGATCTCGTAGCCAGTTACTAGTAGCTAACTTTTCTTACTTCTCGTAGCCAGTCACTAGTAGCCAGTTACTAGTAGCCAACTTTGATTTGATCTCGTAGCCAGTTACTAGTAGCTAACTTTCCTTACTTCTCGTAGCCAGTCACTAGTAGCCAGTTACTAGTAGCCAACTTTGATTTGATCTCGTAGCCAGTTACTAGTAGCTAACTTTTCTTACTTCTCGTAGCCAGTCACTAGTAGCCAGTTACTAGTAGCTAACTTTACCTATCTCTAAAATTCTGTATTGATTTAAGATACAGTTTTCCGTGCAAAGTGTTTAAAAGTTAGGAAGGTTTTTTGAGCACCGGACGAATAACTATTTAATAAAGGAGAATAGAGGATTCTAGCAGTAGTTTATATAAAAATGAGATGTTTTCCCTTCAATTGATATTTTCTTTTGTTTTTTGGAAACGGTAGGGTTGTGTTGTTCTTTGACATTTTATATTAAAGAATATAGTAAGCTATTTACAGTTATCGCGTGATAATGCACAGAGGTGGCAGTAATGTACTATACTCTGTCCCAAGATATTTATGCAGCACATTTTTTTTAATTATTCGATATTTATAAATACTTCAGGGTTCAAACGATGTTAATTCGATAGTATGAAAAAAAATCACAAAATTTCTCCTTTGAAACCCTCTCTCTAGCTTTACGGGTTCTAATACACGGTTAAAAATTAAAAGTCTACAGGGATTTTGCATTGCAAGCGAGTTGAAAGTACCTGGATAACATTGAAAAATTGTGAGATGTATTCCGAGTGACTTCCGAATGGAGAATATATGTCAACATTCTGCGGTATAAATCTGAGTAAAAACTCTGTTTTCTTTTCTGTGATTTTTTTTTCGAGTGAAAAACGACAATGTGTCAAAGAAGATATCTTGGATATTTTCCATTTCATCGATTTCAATTGCACTTTTTACAGGTATGTGTATTTTTATTAAAAATCGTCCAAATTGCTGCATAGATATCTTGGGACATCCTTATTGGTCTTATTCAAAACAGTAATTAAATTTTACGATTTTGTATATTTTAGTCACATAAGACACGATATTGCCGATAAAGTCGTTAACCCGCGATATGATGGAATATGACAACGCTTAATATTTTATATCAACTACATGCAGTAATATAAATGAAAACATAGTCATCAACTCATCATTAAAGAAATAACTTTATTCCAGCTGTTCAACTGAATCTGATGAAAAGGTTACCTTACGATACACATAATTATTTGGTCGGAAAGAGAAAAGTGAAATACGGTATCATTTTAGCTAAGACATCAGCAATGATAATTATTGGACAGGTTCTCCAAACACTTTAACTTCACAAAGTGTGAGATTGCCGGTTAGCATGGAGATCTTTACAAATCTCCCCTGTGGTGATTTCGGACAGTGGATGACGACATTCTGTGACAGAGTACCGGGACCAACAAATTGACCACACGATGTGTTGACATCTGATTCTGTCAGGCCTACTGTGACGGTAACATTGCGAAGCCGGCTTGACACATCTAGAATAAGTCAAATACCAGATGTAAGAAAAAAACAAATAGATAACTGCATTTTTCAATTTGAATTTATTTCCTCATTTATTACTCCTATCGGCCTATATGATTTATTTATTAAAATATTAATAATTTCGCAACCGAAACATCTGCGTATAAAAAATAATTGATTTAAATTTATAACATTCTTCAGCAAATTAAACCTTTTTTTAAATTAATAACCTTCTTGTAAAGGAGACAAACAGCAAATGAAGGAGGGGGGGGGGGGTCTCAATGATTTAGTCAATTTCACAACGGAATCATCTGTCATGAATTAATACTTGATAATAATTAATACAATTCCTTTGGAAAAGCAAACAAAGTAGCAATTGAAATTGTTTTGAAGGTTTATTCTCAACGATTTAGTTAAAGTTATGAACATTTAAAGCAAAGTTAAAGCAACCATGTTGTGTCCATCCACTTTATTTTTATTTTAAATTTCGTTAATTTAATTTGTTAGCTTACCTGCATACTCATCCATTCCTCTGTTGAGTATTTCGACAGTGTAGATGGAATTCACAGACTGCAGATCCACCCTCCACCATGGATTCGTGTCGTCATAAGCTGTGTGTGCACAATTGCCTTCGACCACGTTTGTACCATGGTCACCATCTACTGCCAACTCGGCTTCATATGTTAAATACGTTGTTGACTGTTTGGCAGGTCTACCATATGCAAGTTCTAACGAAACTGTCAATTATAATACAAGACTGTTTAGTAATATGATATAATACACAGACGGTGTAAGACAACAATTACTTTAATAGCTGTAAATCAACACTGTACTTTTCCCTGGCTTGTGCTGTGTCATTTGTGCTTATGTACATTGTTTTACCGAATAACTTAATACAATGTTACAACGTATGACATTTCGTTGAATAATCCTCTATGAACAAACGTTTTACATAAGAAACTATTTCAGATCGAAAACCAAAAAGAAAATTAATGGCATAAAAGTTGAAAATATATGATAGTTAAAATCATAAAATAAGTTAAAATCATGTGCAAATCAATTACGTGTATAGTACCGACCATACACAACTTTACACGAAAGCAGACCCAAAAAGCTGACACCAGGTCTTCATTGAGTCTGGTCGGGTTCTGCTTTTGAAACAAGTGGCTCAAAGGCCTCATCGCTCACCTGAGCAATAATGACCATATCTCTGATCAAAGCAGCTTCATGCGGCACACGAAAAATATTTAAACTGCCCCATTGTAGACCTGGCAGACAGTGGCCACGATATTTTCAAGATGACAGATAGCTTGGGTGTTAGTAGCTTAGAATATATAATGTACCTTGCCGTTTAGTTTAACGGTGTTATTCTATTTTTGAAACTTTGAAGGTTTCTATTGTTAAGTAGTGTAAAATTCATAACGTTATGCATTTAGTCTTCTTATACACTGTTGTTTTGTGCCTAGTATGGTGTGCTGATACGGCCATATTGTGATATTGGTCGTTAAACCTATGTGTGTGTGGAGTATATCAAGTATGTAACTCAAAATACGTTTTCATGCCAATCCATAACCTGTACCTTGCCACTGTCTCATACCATTCCAAACATATTGCCATGCCACACCATTTTCTATCGCTGTCATTACAGATGTTTTCCGAGAACCCATCAAATGACGCTAAATAACTTCAAACTGAAATGTGTATCCTATTAAGTGTTTAAATTGTTTATATATATATTTTTATCTTATGTAAAATATTGTAAATAAAATAAGTGTTGTGTTTTGATTGAACAGACGCAGCGGCTGTCCTGACAGTGTACCTCAACAAGGGGACGTAGTGTGAGTATGGACTTTAAACCGATAGAGGCCGCGGTCGTGAAGAAGTAGAAGTTTGCAACAAATCAAAGTCACTGCATCCAATGTAGGATTCTTGCAAAAAGATACACATTAAATACAAACAAAGACACCGACACCAAAAACCACTCATTTCTAAATGTACTTCCACTGGCCATGGCTGTCACGCACGCATACTCTAGGTATACTTACCAAAGGTACAAAATTCCCCAGTCCATCCATCTGCACACGAGCACGAGAAACAGTCATCATTCATTATGAAAGTTCCTCCGTTCTTACAAATATCGAGTAGATGTTCATCTAGAAAACATAAAAAATAAAAATTTACAGTTTTGACTGGGTATGTGGGCAACATACGATTTATTAAACATATGATACCAGAATTAGGAACTGCGCTACCGATGCAAATATAATTTCAAGAAGCAACCAACAATTCATGTCGCAGAAACAACCTTGATTCGGTTGTCAGATAGTGCAGTGCTTTATTATTATTCTGTTTTCAAAGACCAAACAAAAAACAAAAAAACACACACACACAACATAACATTATAGTCACATACGATGCGGCATGTGTCCGTTTTGAAAATGAAGCAGCTCTATTGCCTTCAGGGGAAAACAATTCTGCATAAATTCGGACAGGTCATTTAAAAATTAGATTGAATGCCTGTGGAGTCAACTCTACAGTGTTTATGCCCGAGTTTCATCAGTTACACGATTATAATTACACATATTCATACCCCGACTCACACGCCAACACAATTGCACATTCGGATTTACAAGATAATATATCTGGATATTTGAACACATTTACCCTCCAAACAATATTGAATATGGTTTCAGTAGGTAATGGGTATGAAATATGTGTTTTTGCATAAGATAATAAAGGTTTGTTTCAATCAGCCGGGTACTGTCAAAACAACAGTGATATCTCAAAGCATGCTTAGTCAACCATTGTGATATTTGTACAGTGAAGTAAAACATCAACCAATTTGTAGTATGTTTAACATATATCAGCACAGTCAATTATTTGTTAACGGCTTTCTGTTTTATCTATATAATTAAAAAATTAGACTTATCTGGTAGATAAATTAATGAGTTTTCTTCACTAGATGAAACACAAGCATATTTACCCAACTCAAAAAGATGGCTAAAAAAATTCAAATGTCAATAGACACACACATACAACAACTTTATCAAAATGCTAATGATTATACGGTGTAATTAAAAAGCTTGTAAAGATTGATAGCTTAATATCAACATTTGTACTTCTGTCAAAATTTCATTCTCTCCTAAGTATTAAACCGTGTAATGTAATCGAAAGTAATTAGGGTCTTCCGTTTCCAACGGAAGACCCTATTGTTTTCGTTAGGTTTCTTTTTCTCTATTTTTCACTATTATTATTAAGGTCTTCCGTTTCCAACGGAAGACCTTATTGTTTTCGTTCGGTTTCTTTTTCCCTATTATTATTTTTTTTTTCTTACAAAATTTGTGCACGCGATTTCTCGGAAACGACTCAATCGATTTTCATGAAACTTTCAGATATGATAGGTATTGATGTGAACTTAATATACTTTTTTTTATTTTGATGACGTCATTTTCTTTTTTGAGATAATGACGTTTTAGCAATTTTCAGAGGCTCGGCTTGTCCAGGGATCTTCTCTTAAACGATAAAAGATATTGAGTTTAAACTTTCAGAGATTGTAGACAAGAGATTGTAGATATGCCATTTGGCATTCATTTTTGTCATGTTCAAAAAGCGTTGAAGCTCGCCTGATCCCGAAAATTAAGACTAAAAAAACGTCGTAATTTTTCATGGTTTTCTTCGTTTATCTTTTTTCTGAAAAATATTTTGTTAAGACATGTAATGCAAAAAATGTTATTATTTATAAGAGCTTTCGTCTGATATCAAGAAAAAGAACCTGGCCCCTTAAAAAAAGGACCCAGATGGGTCTTAAGTCTTTTATCTATAGCCCTTTACTGAGCGATATTTTGTAACATGTTATAGAAGCAGAAATGTTTATCTTACAGTTATGTATCCAATTAATGTTATGATTTTCTCATGTGTTACGTAATTAGGGGTTTTTAGGGGTCAGAAGTCATAAACTTTGATCACCTATATATCAAAAAGGAAAAATATTTTGAAATGCAATATAGAAGAAGAGATGCTCAAAACAATGTACTTAACAATATGCAACCTTCAAAATTTTGTTCAGCGGCCCCAATAAGGAGATAAGGGACCGGCCCCTAAAATGTTCTTTCTCAGATATCTCAAGAACGGTAACGAATTTCTAAACACTTGTTGAACAAAATGTCTTAGAAATTAAATGACCTTTTATTTGATCTCAGGAAAAAGGGGCTGGCTCCTCAAATTAGGGACCTAGAGGGCTCTAAAGTCTTTTATCTATAACCCTTTACTGAGGGAATTTTTGTAATCGATTATTGAGGCAAATATGTTTATCTTACCGTTATGAAGCCTAACAATATAATGATTTTTTCTTGTGTTATGTAATTAGGGGTTTTTAGGGGTCAAAAGTCCAAAACTTTGATCAACTGTATCTCAAAAAGGAAAAATATTTTGAAATGCAGTATAGAAGAAGAGATGCTCAAAATAATATACTTAACAATATGCAACCTTCAAAATTTTGTTCAGCAGCCCCAATAAGGAGATAAGGGACCGGTCCCTAAAATGTTCTTTCTCAGATATCTCAAGAACGGTAACGAATTTCTAAACACTTGTTGAACAAAATGTCTTAAAAATTAAATGACCTTTTATTTGATCTCAGGAAAAAGGGGCTGGCCTCCCAAATTAGGGACCTAGAGGGCTCTAAAGTCTTTTATCTATAACCCTTTACTGCGGGATTTATTGTAATCGATTATTGAAGCAAATATGTTTATCTTACCGTTATGAAGCCTAACAATATAATGATTTTCTCTTGTGTTACGTAATTAGGGGTTTTTAGGGGTCAAATGTCCAAAACTTTGATCAACTGTATCTCAAAAAGGAAAAATATTTTGAAATGCAGTATAGAAGAAGAGATGCTCAAAATAATGTACTTAACAATATGCAACCTTCAAAATTTTGTTCAGCGGCCCCAATAAGGAGATAAGGGACTGGTCCCTAAAACGTTCTTTCTCAGATATCTCAAGAACGGTAACGAATTTCTAAACACTTTTGAACAAAATGTGTGTAGTTTAAAATGACCTTTTATTTAATACCAAGGACAAGGGGCTGGCCCCTCAAATTAGGGACCTAGAGAGCTCTAAAGTATTTTATCTATAGCCCTTGACAACAGGATATTTTGTAATAGATTATAGAAGCAAATATGTTTATCTTACCGTTATGTAGCCAAACAATATAATGATTTTCTCATGTGTTACGTAATTACGGGTTTTTAGGGGTCAAAATTCCAAAACTTTGATCACCTATATCTCAAAAAGGTAAAATATTTTTACAAGCAGTATAGATGAAAAGGTGCTCAAAATGTTCTACTTAATAGTATGCAGCCATCAAATTTTGGTTAAACGGCCCTAGAAAGGAGATAAGGGGACAACCCCTAAAGCAATCTTTTCCAAATATCTAAAGATCTGTACCAAATTTCTAAACACTTGTTGAACAAAATGTGTTAAGAATTAAATGACCTTTCATTTGATATGAAGTAAAGGTGACTGGCCCCTTAAATTAGGGGTCAAGAGGGGTCTTAAGTTTTCAAACCAAAGCTCTTACACCTGAAAAAAAATACTCTCTGATATCCAGAATGAATACCCCCTTTTCCTCTATTTTCAATTTATGTTCAGCTGTTTTATAGTAAAATCAAGATCTTACATGTATCTCAACTTCTAAAATCGGACGGAAGACCTCCTCGTTGCTCGCAACGAGATCGTGTCTAGTTATTCTTTTTTTTCTTAACACTTTTCTTTAAACTCAAATATCTCAGACCTGGTACAATGGATTTTTATGAAATTTTTGTAGATTATAAAGAATATCAAGATCTTTTATCACGTACATTTTTGTCGATGAAGTCACTTCCGGTCGGCCGATATGTTCGTTTTGCTTTTTTTAAAAAGTGATTTTGTCCTCCCTTTTTCTCAAAAACGATTAAAGATAGAAAATTGAAAATTTCAGGAATGATAGATTTTTGAATTCTTAGATGCCATCAGGTACAAACATGATCGTCCGTCACTTCCGGTCCGCTCAAAAACGGCATTTTCGAAAAATTGCGTTTTAAAACTTTTTCAAATTTAAAGATTTGAAATTTTTTTCATCAAAATATATTCTAAACGCATCCAATTTTAATATGAACAGGTTATCCGTCACTTCCGGTCGTCACCGGAAGTGATTTCAAAATTTCGATTTTTGGAATTTGAAAACACATTCATTTTGTAGACATTTTTATGCTAAATACAAAACTGAAAACCGTTTTAAAATCGGACTATGCATTGCAGAAATATTGCAGTTTAAAAATGACTTTTTCCAGAAATCTTAATTTTGCAATCCAGGTCTAAAAATCAGCCTTCAGTTTGATCAGTTTGATTATATCAAAGTCGTTACAATAAAATTTTGTTCGGGTATTGCGTAATACGAGAGTAAAAAGCTTGACCTAATTGTTAACACGTACCTGTTTTCATGTGAAAAGTGCATATTTTTGTCTGCATAACTGACACAAGTTACAACAGAAAGTGTAATAGCTTACCTATATGTCGCTTTAATTAATGTTTTTCTTACAGGTTATAGGTGAGGATCATTAGTCACTTTTGTTTAGTTTTTGTAATGGACAATCATTCAAAACCGCGAAAGAGAAAGTACATAGTCGCGGACATACATTCTTATTCTATTCAAGTGAAACACGGAACAACTCCTACAAAAAAAATGTTTAAAATTTGTTTAAAAATCATTTTTAGAAGCCTGTGTTGTATGTGAAATCACGTACCAATTCCTCGCCCGCGACCGAAGAGATTATTGATCGGCTGCTAGCTAGCAGCCACCGGTTATCTAATACACAACATTCGCGTCTTGCATACATAAGCGACTTACACAAAGAACTATGGTATAAAGATATATTAAGTGTAAATTAAGGAGAAAAGAGTAACCTCTTAACCCATAAATTTAATGGTAGCTCTGTTATTTGAAAAACGGGGTCTTTATGCGTATAACTGAAATAAAGCTACCGTACACAGTGTACCAGCTTACATTCGGAAAGTGTATAAACATTCTCATTCTCTTCTAGTGAAACACATTATGTATAAAAGAACTAATACTATGCAATACATTTGAGTCGCATTTAAAATCTAGCTGAATTCCGAGCTGTGTATGTGAACAATTACGTATCCGATCCCTTGGCCGCGGCCAAAGAAATAGGTCGCGGCTGGACTAGCGAGCGGTCTGCTGTTATCTAATACAATAAGATTTGCGTTTTGCTGTGATGCACACATGGGTTTATTTACTTAGCTGCAAACACAAAGAATTCCGATTTTAACGATATTAAAGAGTAAATAAAAAGAATTACACCTTAACCTACGAGGTTACGATGTTTTAGTTTCGTAATTTAAAAACGATATATAGTATGACTGTCATTGAAAAAAGGTGTTCTATGTGATCTTGTCTATGTCATAAAATAAGTTTTATTGTTGGGAAAAAATTCCGTTATCAAACTGCAAACATTTAAAACCCACCATGTTGGGTGTACATTTATGTAACACATCAATCGCACATGGCCGAAAAGATACCGTGCTAGTGGACAAGCGATTCGCTGTGGTCTAAGACACAGGCTTCTCGTGTTTCTACGTTATTACACGTACTGTTCATTGAATTGTTTTTATTTTCAATTATATTGGTTAAAGATGCATCAACTTTTGATTTAGCATTGATTTAAATCACAGTGCGTAAAATTAAAAGAAACTGCCATCAATGAATATAATACAACGTTTTACAGTCGTACGAGTTGAAAAATAAATTAGTCTCTTTCTGACATTTTTGCTGCTGAGAATTTAATGCATTTACACTTCCCACATCTAGGCGATATTCACAACATGATTATTCCAACACAAACATCTTATGTATCTGTAACCTGTGATAATTCATTTGGCTAACACAATATTAGAAGTCTTTTTATGAGTTAAGTGTGTGTGTGTGTGTGTGTGTGTGTGTGTGTGTGTGTGTGTGTGAGAGAGAGAGAGAGAGAGAGAGAGAGAGAGAGAGAGAGAGAGCATGCATGAATATAGCAGGGTGTAGTAAGTAAAGTGAGTTGAAAACGCGTTCGAGATAAGGCAGTTTAAGTGTTACAATGTTACATGCTTGCGGTAGGTGCAGGCACGATAAAACTTACCGATGCCCGCTAATACGGAAGGAATTGAAAAAAACAGTAATTATTTCTTTAATATACCAATGGATTTTTTTAACAAGTTTGATTTACATTAAGACCGTAAAAGAATAACGGTCACACGAACACTATTGGTTTAACCTCTTCTGAATGGCAGTCCGATTCATTAAAAAGCATACTCATTGCTGATTTTATTCTTTCATTTAATTAAATTACATTTTTTTGTTACTGATTATCAAAGAACATGTGAGTTTTAAAAACAGTTTATCAACATTCGGTAAGTAAAAGTTTTGTTAAGATTCGGATAGTCGAAGAGCGAGTAGAGGACACATGGTTATAAACTACTTATAAACTACTATAAACTACTTAGAAGATTACGGAGATTTTCAAATCAACCGGACTTCTGCATATGCGTTGCACGTACACTCGAATACTTGATGCATTTATATTTTAATAAAACGTCTGTATGCTGTATTATTATTTTCTTTCTGATCGGGACTGTTCTTCCCAAACAGAAGCGCACGGCGATCGCGTAATGAATGTTCTGTATATACATGCTTATATATATATTTTAAAAACTTTTTTAACGTTTAATTCAGCAAAATTGTAGAGGTCATGGAGTCAAAAAGCAAATCAAATTAATTTGTCAATTAGGCAATAGTACTTATCCAATGCCTATGATTAATAACTTGAATAAATATGAATTTACAAGCCCCCCCCCCCCCCCCCCCCCCCCCTTGTTAAGAGCTTCCGTGTCTTGTATTCGTTTTGTTCTTTTATTAACGATTTTTGTACACGCAATTTCTCGGAAATGGCTCAAATTTTGTTAAACGGCCCTGATAAGAAGATGAAAGGATAGGCCCTAAAATTTCCTTCTCAAATATATCAAGAACGGTCTCAAATTTCAAACACTGGTTGAATAACATTCAACTCATTTTGTGCAAATTCTATATGTATGAAATGGCAATTTTCTTGTAGCTTAAATAATTTTTAAAAAAATAATAACAGTATAATTTTTTCAATAATTACGCTTTGTGAAATCTAAAAAAATTCTTAATTTATTACTAAAATTAATAATTTTAGACGGCCCATGCAGTAAGTATTGCTAACCGAGCCTTTCATTCAACAGCACATTGATTGTGAAGATTCCAGCGTTGTTTACAACAAAAGGATAAAAAGACCACATATTGTGACATATTTGGCTGTAAAGGGTTTAAAACAGATGGATATAAAACACAAGTGCGAATATATCAAGTAAAGATAAAAATGATTAATCTACATTTGTCATAAATACATCACTTTATCATAAGAATATTTTAACATTTAGGTCCGCCGAAAATTTCCATTTCCCTTCATTGTTTGATTCCTGATTTGAAATAACGTTTCGATGTCGTACCAAGTGGAGAAATTTCTTAAAGCTGCATGTTCCGATTTTTCGGCCATTACAGTATCAAATAATGTTACCATGCAAACCAAATGAATTATCTTAGAAAGTTATAGACTTTCGCCTATTTACACAGAATTGATTTTCTTTCTAACGTTAGAAATAATCAAAGTAAATAAAAATAATTTGGGGGGGGGGGGGGGGGGGGGGGGGGGGGCTACAAAAATACCCCAAAAATACATCATGGAAATGTTTAAAAAAGGTAACCGTTTGATTTCCTCCCCCGAATGATTGGGTTTATTCAACCTGCATGTTATGCATCGATTGTAAACAACGTAAACTTTAGAATTATTAGTGAACAAATGTACACTGCTTTATTTTTTCAAATAGCCATGCTGTTTATTTTATTTGTTAAAATAGATCATATAAACAAGGACAGATGTCAAAGTCGTAATACAATCATACTCGCTTCGACGTATGGGGCGAGTATAAACACGAGGCGAAATAACGCGAAACCCTTTTATGTCGTTTATTTTGTAAATAAATTTTGTACATTGTAAAACTTGTCTTATCTGGCGGAGTTTGGTTCTGAAAAATTAGGGTAGATTAGACAACATCCGGTTTGGAGGACACTGTTGCAAATTATTTTCAGTATTTAATGCATTAGGTCTTGATCGTCTATTCTTGCAAAATTTTCAATTCTTCTGAAATATATTAGACCTAATCGATCATGATTACGGTACCAATTTTCATTTTTTTTCTTGGAAAACAATTAGTCCATAAGGGAGTTCATACAATTGTAATACTTTTTCAATCAAATTATCTTAATTGATATTTTCAAGTATTCGATTAACCTGAAAAGTCCGACACAAGATAAATGCATGACATTGGCCAACAGGTGGCTGATTACGTAATGGCGAGGTTGAATATTTATATAGATGAGGATTTAATAAAGAATGGAGCATTCTGACAGAATAAAATGTAACTCTGTAAATGTAGCCGTACAACGGGGATAACATACGATATCGGCAGTCTTACTACCGCGGTATCCTAAATCACGGCCTGAAAAAAAATGGGATGAACTATAATCTCATTATCTAATTTTGGCAAAAAAAATGCGTATTTATTTATAACAAGACTTAACATTATATACTGAAATAAGTTACTAGTTTGGATCTACTATAGTATATTCACATTTGTTTAAATCAATAGCAACGACAGGAAAATTGCCGATCGATCGATAAGTGGCTGGATTACGAGAGATAACTCTCACTACTCATAAGCAGTCAATTCTTTACATCGCGGCCGGTTTACAGAATAGACAAGATCCGGGTTGCACAGCATTTTTTAAACATAAAATGCTTGGAAAATGCCAAGGGACTGAATAATGTCGCCGGATTAGACAACATGCCGGAATGCACAGCATCCAGGTTCAACAAGTTTTAATATGTACATCATTTTTTCATTGAAACAGAGACAATTTCAAATTTTAAATTTGAGTCGATATGATAAAACATTTTGAATTGCGGATCATCTTTAACACGCAATTTGCAAGCTTATTTTTTTTGGGCAGTAAAAGGATTCAAACTTTCAGTTTTTATGCACATGTTCAATTTTTTTAATTGAACTGTTTTTAAAATAAGAGCCCAGAATGGTCTAAAGTCTTGACTTCGTACCTATACAATATACATGTAATAATTTTAATATGCTATGTTGTTAAGGATTTAAAGGACTAGAAGTCCAGAATTTTGATCATTCTTTTTTAAAAAAGAAAAATATTTGTGAAATTGTTGTACAAGAAAAGATGCTTAGAACTATGTACATTTATATATACTATGTGTATAACAATAGACAACCCTCAAAATTTCGCTAAAAGGAGAAAAAGAATCGACCCCAACGTTCTTTCCCAGATACATGTATCTCAATAATGGTAACTGATTTCTAAACACTTTTTGAACCAAATGCATTTAAAACAAAAATAAATTTTCTTTTACATAACCAAGGTCTAGTCCTTTAAATTATGAGCCAATTGATTTGAAGACAATCATGGCTTTTAATTTCTGAATATTTTGTAACATGAATGATGTATTTAACAATGTACAGTCATCAAAATTGTTAGATGGCCCGATAAAAAGTCGGCCCCAAACAAGTTCTTTCCCAGATATCTCAAAAACGGTCACTTTCTCAATGCTTGTTGAATAAAATTTCCATCAAATAAAAAAAAAGTCCTTTAATTTGATATCAAGAAAAATTGACAAGCCCCTAAATTAAAGGGCCAAAAGAGATCTAAAGTTATTCATCAATAGCTCTTGCACTTCATAGAGAAACGTCTCAGATCCTTTAAATGTAGCCCCACCCACATTTCCATGTTTCGTTTTAGTAAAAGTAAAGGTCTTATCACATCTGATGAGAATCGGACGGAAGACCCCCCTCGTTGCTCGCAACGAGATCGTGTCTAGTTACAAGTAATAATTATTACAAGAAGGAAATATAGTGTAAAATTATTAATTAATTCTAGAATTGGATATAATCAATTTGTAATTAATTACTCTTTAAATCCAAGTTAATTGAAATTTCAAATATTGAAAGACAAACGCACATCGATATCAAAGTACTGAAGAACTGACAGGAGTTAATTTTATCGATTATTATTTATTTTAAAATCAACAATGTTATTTTACATGGCAAGTAGTTAAGGACTTCCGTTTCCAACAGAAGACCTTTCTATTATTGTGCTGGTTAAGATTATTTAGGGTCTTCCTTTTCCAACGGAAGACCCTCTTGTTATTCTTTGGTTTCTTTCTATTATTATAATTTTTCTTTTTCTTTTTTTACTGACTCTTTTTCGGCTTCATAACTCAAAATGTTTTAAAACCGATTTAAATGAAACTTTCAGAGATTATGTGCAAATATTATGCTTCGAAGATGTTGAAGTTTCCCTGACAACGTCACTTTCGTTTTTACGTTACGTCGTTTTTAAAATTTTAAAAAAGTCATTTTGTCAGGGGCATTTCTTAAAAACGCTTTAAGATAGAGGCATGAAATTTTACGTGTATATAAATTTGTCAATTTACCTGTGCAGTAAGGCTGGAAATGAAAATCCGTTTCTTCCGGTCGAAACCGGAAGTGAATCAAATTTTTCGAAAATTTGAATTTTTTGATCAAACCAAAAACGTAGATGTGTTTTGTAGAGCACATTCAGTTGAATGCAACACTGAAATCCATTTTAAAATTGGACCACGCATTTCAGAGATATTGGGATCAAAAATTGATTTTTCCGGAAATTTTGATTCTGTTGTCAAGACTAAGAAAATAGTCTTAAGTTCAAAGTCAAATTAACTCTTACCAAAACTATTTCGATAATTGCATGCTGGTCATAAAACCGAACTCTGTTGTTAATCAGCGTGTGCATTGAAACGATATCGTTAATTTGATGGATTCTTACGTTGAATATGTGATAGTGGTTTAGAAAATAGTGACTTTTTTACTGGAATCAATAAAAACGAAGCAGGGGGAACACAATGTTCCCGATTTTGATAGCGAAAAACTATTGAAAGTCGCTGGATAAGAAAGACTTTGCTAAGATTTGATAAAAGCGTAAGCTGCAATATAAGCCGTGGCTAATCGTCACGGAAAGTTGTTGAATAATCGAACAACACGTACCCTGATATTGGATCATTGAATGAAGAGTTTGTAAATATTTCAATAAACCTAGGCCTATTTATGATAATTATTCACTTGCAAAATAAATGCATAGATGCAAGTTATACATTTGTACTCTGCATATCAAACACAAACATGTTTGTTTTAATCGAAATAATTATCGTACGATTCGCCACGTCAACGCGTCTTGTTTTGATTGCGAACAGCTGACAGCGATGTGTCGATATTTTCATAGAATGCATGACTTGCAAAACTTCGGTAGTGGAGAATGCATCTCAACTATCGTTTGAGAGAATATAAAGGTATGTTTTGATATAGGATATGTCCTGTTGACTTTTTTTTCAAAATATTTGCACTTTTCAGTCTAACTCGAGATTCCTCTGACTCTAACGTTCTAACCTCCGCTTTTATTTTGTGACGTGCGTTACGATATAAAAGCGGGGATTAGAGTAAGAGAAATCTTGGATTATTTTCAGTCCAGTGTATTAACACGTGTATGTTTTGCACATCGCTGTTTGGAATTTTTATTTGTTATTTTGCTATATGTGTATGTCTTATTTTGTATTGAACTACACACCATACACTGTAAAACAGTGCTTTTGAATGGTGGTGGGGGTCCCAAGGTACACAAGTGTGGAAAGCTGTAATTAGTGTAGTTTATCTTTTATACATAGTTTCATTTTTAGGTAACCTTTGCATCCATATCACATTTTCATTGTATGTAAACAATTTTAAATTAAGACAAATATAATTGATAATGTGCTCAGATGGCTTTCTCTCTCTCTCTCTCTCTCTCTCTCTCTCTCTCTCTCTCTCTCTCTCTCTCTCTCTCTCTCTCTCTCTCTCTCATGCTTTCAATCTTGGCAAAGCGTCAGAGAGCAACTTAATTTTGTAACAGAAATATCTCTGTCTAGTAGGAAAAAAAATCAAAAGTGCATTGAATTTTGAAATAAGCGTATACATGTAATATCGATCCCTGATTTATTTCATAGTGCAGCCGAATAACAGAGCTTTGTAAAATAGTTCATGAAATTTTATGCGCATTATGCATAGTATTGATTTTAAAACATGTAATTGATAATAACACCAAAAAAAAATCCTCGCTAAATTTATTCCCCCCCAAAAATACACAGTAGAATTGACAAAACATAGTATAGCAGAAGCTTATAATTTGATGCTGTTTGGATGGATGATATACATTTGTAGTTTTTGAATTGAAATATTGACTGTCGCACTAGGGCTGAAACAATACGCCCCCCCCCCCCCCCCCCCCCCCCCCCTCACGATACAACACATGTTGCAATACTTTTACCACAATTCAATATTTTCAATACGATACATTTTGAAGAAGAAACAATTGAAGAAAGGAAAAATTTTAGGCAAGTCAAACTTGCAATTTTAATGTAATAAAAAAAATGTAAACGGATAATTAACTATGCATTAAATAATGATGAATACAATGAATAGAACAGAGCTAACTTTTATGGATTAGTCATTTGTTAAAAGACTTTAGTCGAACTGCTTTTATGTAATGTTGAAAGGTCACACATTCTTTTAAATTTCAAAATTTCAAAGAGGAATGGCTCTCATCAGACACGTATTTCAGATCACTTGACCCCACACTTATTTAGTGTTTCGGCGATGCTATGATAACAAGGTTAATTGATAGATTTATAGCTGCAAATCTGCCTTTATTGGGAGTTCATTTGCAAATCTTAAATACAAATCATTTGATCAGGAAGAAAGTAAGCATATCGACCATATTTCACTAACGATAGAAGGCAGGTGGATTCTTCAGTTTGGCAGGTTTTTATGATTATTGTTTGTATCTGTCACAACAGATACATCGCAATCGCCCCTTTCATTTGTATCCATCGAAATTTGTAATACCAAACCAAATGTAATAAACCCGATTTAAAAAAAAATGTATCGAACTGAAAATCAAAGCAATGAATCGAAAATTGAATCGGACACAAGTATTGAACAGTATCGATATTTCGGTGAATCGTTTCAGCCCTATGTCGCACTATGAGTAAAGCAAACTCTCTCTTTGTGTCTCTGTCTGTCTCTTCTCTCTCTCTCTCTCTCTCTCTCTCTCTCTCTCTCTCTCTCTCTCTCTCTCTCTCTCTCTCTCTCAATTTGATATGTGTCTATACACAATTTTTTTTTAATGTTATGATATTATGACTTGATATGAAAATTTTTGTATTGCCTAAATGTTAAAGTCATGTATTGGGATATGTCATACTTATTACACTGCATGGTCAGTGTATTTTTTCCAGAAATACTATGCATATGTTAATGTAAACACAGCTATTATGAGTATGTTAGCACAGCTAATATATTTTTTTTTAAATTTCAGCCCAAACTGGACTCTTGTTACCACATGGCGGCCACATGGCTTTTACCTGTTGATTCTTGTGGTTTCAGCTCTTGAGGTTAACCTGTCACCTCTACCCACATGCATATTCCTTGTGTTCTACAAACTTTTTACCGGTAATTCAAATTAAATTGGATAATGCATGAACAATAATGGAACTTTAAGAAAGCATCATGCCTTGTTGTGGTTTGTGTTTGATAAGAAATTATGACAAACAAAATTATGGTTGTTTAAAGAAACTTACAATTGTTAGTTGTGAAAATTAGTTTTTCAATAAAAGTATGCAATTATGTTTCCTATATTTTGTATTTTATAATGATATTTAGATGTGTTTACCAATGATATTTAGATGTGTTTACATAATGGAAAAATCCCCCCCCCCTTTCCAATTGTCTCCATTAAGATTAGAAGTAGGATATGTAAATGTACATTTTACATTGAAATAATATCTGCTATGATAATTACTTTTGAAATGAAAAAGAAACAACATATTTTACCTTTTTAATGTATATATGGATAAAAAATATAGAAAAACATGTCAAATTTGAACATTTTTCATGGAATTCTCATCCGTCGCCAGCTTCCTGGGTGTGTTTGAATTTACTTTTAATTTAAGGCAGATGTCTAACTTGTAGGTCTTACTGTTTTAGCATGGTTAAAAGGAGACTAGAGACCAGAATAGATTAGATATTCACTAAATATGATTGTTAGCTTATTTTTTTTTCACGGAAACAGGAAATGACATGCAGGACAGCATGTCTATTTGTTAATAAAAATGTTACAAATCATCCAATAAACAAACAAAAATCAATTTTTAGTATCATTGATGATTGTTTTCAAATATGTGTGAGAAATGACTGAAAGAAATTGCCACAAGTTTCATAAAATTAGGTAAAAGATTTCAAACCATGACTTTTTATGAAAATCAAAAGATAGGGGGAGGGTATACATGTAAGAGCATTTCTAAGTGATGTGATGTTTTTATCATGATAATATCATGTAGATGTATGTAGTATTGAATAAGGTTTTTTATTAATGGAGGTTGAACAACAATTGACCTCTAAAAGGTCAGGTAAAGATGATTTACTATAGAGAACCCTATGAATCTGTGTTGAATAGAGGAAAGTGGAAATGGTGGGTTCACTTAAATGGCCATATTTTTCTTAAACCTCAATGGAATTGGCAATATGTGGTATACTTTTTCTCAGAGTTGCATTAGCTTTCTAATTCTAAGACAAAATTACTTTTCATAAAATGTTAGTGTACTAAATTAAAGGTAGCAAGGGACAGTTTCGGATATAGTACCTGTTAAAATTTTTGAGATTTGCTGTATTTGAAGGCTTATGAGTGTTGCTAAGATTCATGAAATGAGTTTTAATGATTATCATTTAGGTAAGAAGTAGGTCTCTTGTTGGAATTAGTATGCAATATGAAGGCCCCTAATGTTAAGTACATGAGAAGCAGCAGTAAATTGTGAAACTTGCGGCTATACTGTGGAATCATTAGAATTCGTGGTAGCTCAATTTCCATGGTATTCGTGGGTAGCCCTCCTCAACGAATTAACATCTTTCATGAAAACAAATTTTAAAAGAGTGAGTTTTTTTTTACTGAAACTGAAAACTGATAGATCCACGAAATTAAATTCCCACGATTAAGCAAAAAAACCCACACTCCAAGAAAATTGACCCCCCCCCCCCCCCCCCCCCCCCCGCGAATTTAAATGATTTAACAGTAAATGTTGTGTTGACTTTACACAGTGAAATTGCAGGTTACCAACGGGATGTAAAATACCACAAAATGTAGGTGGATGGGACATAGTAAGCTATACATCGATAAGTTTTTAACGTGATAGTGTAACAAACACACAGTACGAAAGGTAAACCTTTGAAAAGCAGTGTAGAGGAAAATTTGCTTAGAATAATGTCTTAAACAAAAGACTACCTAAAAGTTTTTTGTTGGTGAGGTGTTTAAAGGTTGGCCCTTAAAACACAGTTGTTCAGATATGTCTAAAACGGTCAACATTTCTTTAACATTTGTTGAAAAATATGTTTATATTTACGAGACCTTTTATTTGATATCAACAAATGGGGCTGGCTCCCCAAATTAGGGACCAGGAGGGCTCTAAAGTCGTTTTATATTAACTCTTTCCTGAGCAATAGTTTGTTATTAATCTTAAACGCAAAAAGAGCTTCTTAAGCTTAATTTAAAACTGAAATCCGTTTTAAAATCGGACGATGCATTACAGAGATAATGGGGTTTAAAAATTAATTTTTCGGAAATTTTGATTCTGTGTTCTTGGTTAAGAAAGTAGTGTTAAGTTCTAGGTTAAATTAACTCGTACCTAATAATTAATTACTAAGTCGTACTAAAACACATTCGCATTTTTTTGTTAATTCGTTCTTGAAATCATAAAGATTTTGTTAATTCGTACTTAGTCATTCGGATTTTGTTAAGTCGTACCAAATATTCTTCAATTTTTTTTTATCTTTTTGTTTTGGGTTACTTTTGTTATTGGTTTAAGAACTCTGTTTCTTACAGGAACTTCTAGCTTTACTTTCGACATTTACGGAAGACATGTAGAATAAAAGTTGTGTAGAATTTCAAGGGCTTCATTTGACTATTGAAAAAGGGCTGGCCCCTTAAATAAGGGGCCAACAGCCCTTGAAACTCTTTGCTTTATAATTCAAAAACGGTTAAGATTTCGATATGGCTGTCGCTGGAAAAGTTGTTCATTGGGATGTTATCAATGTCGTTACAATGTTATTTTGTTAGGGTATTGCGTAATATGAATGTAAAAAGCTTCACTTGTTAACATGTACCTGTTTTCATTTGGCAAGTTAACGAAAAGTCTTTGAGCGTACAACTGACATAAAGTTATCACAGAAAGTGTACCTGTTTATACAGGATGCTTTAATTCATTAGAAAAGGTTTTTTTTTAAAAGTATATATGCTTTTATGTGAGGATTATAAGTCAATTTTGTGAAGTTTTTAGAGTGAAAAATCCTATAAAAACAATAAACATCAAATATAAACATTCTTTTTTAGTAAGACACAAATTACGGATTAAAAAAAACTTCTTTGTTATACATATTAGTTATTATACTGCATGCATTTGAAATCTTTTTGGAATCTGAGCTGTTTTTATACCATTACGTAACCTATCCCTCGCCCGCGGCCGAGGAGATCGGTCGCGGCTGGACTACCCAGCCGTCAGCGATTATCTAATACACAAGATTTGCGTCTTCATATATGGGTTTATTTAGCCGCAAACACATTGAATTGTTTTAATTTTGATTACATATAAAAGTTTATTCTTCTTAAATTGAATTAAACGATAGAGTGTTAATTAAGAAATCGTGCTGTTAATTAATAAGAGCAATGTAATTCCCAAATAGAAGGAACATCACACATAAATCAATGGTTGGTATATATGTAAAAAAAAATAACTTATGGTAATATATTTAGGTCATTTAATAATACTGCTAGCTTTCTAAATTATTCTTTGTTCACCTATCCCTCGCCCGCGGCCGAGGAGATCGGTCGCTGCTGGATTACCTAACGGTCAGCGGTTATCTTATACACAGGATTCGCGTCTTCATATATGGGTTTTAAGCCGCAAACACAAGAACTCATCTGTTTTAATCTTAGAAGTTTCTTCGTCTTAGAACGATAAAGTGTAAATTAAGAAATCGTTCTGAAATTTAATAAAAATATATTACTCCAAATCAGAAGCATCGTCAGTCATAGATCAATGTTGGTTTAGTAAGACTAAACAGTTCTAAAAACTGTACAAGTAATGTTTAGGATTAGCACAAAAACCCACAAAGATTAAACCTTTAAAGACCGAGAAATAAGCTCCGTCTTAAAATTTATGTGGTCAGTGTACCCCTGTCAATCAACTGAATCGAGGCCTCAGATTGGTTGATAGAAAATGCATTATTGACATTCGTTTACTCGTCCTGTGTATAACCAGGCTGAAGCTAGCAGCCACTAACAGCAGCCACTAAGCCCGTAGAAGCTAGCAGCCAATAAGGAAAATCATCAAAGTACTGAGAGTACTCGAACAGAAAATATATTATACTTAATTATCGGAATATTTTAATTAATATCAAGAAGATTTATGCAAGAATAATATCTATGAGCATTGACAACTTCGAAGGCAGTAAAGCTCACCTGGATAAGAATTATAAATGAGTTTGTGTCTAATGAAATTCAATCGAATATTGGTATTTGTTTATACGTATGCTTAAAAATTGATCCCCGAGTCTGTTTACTTTTCTCCGGAAATAAAATGCTTTGAAAATAAAAAAGTCCTCATATAATTACAAATATGGGACGATCAGAAATCTTTGGCATTTTTCAACATTTCACAATGATATAGGGGTAAAAAGTGGTCCATTATCTCCCTTATCTTTGAAGTGTGCATCAAACGGATACCAGGGCAGTGTAGGGGACCCATAGGGCTATCATTCGCCGGTCTCAAATTTGGGCTGTAGGGGTACCACTAAGTGGCTCCCAGGGGTTCGGGCTCATTTCAGGGGTTTATATACCAGGGCAGTGTAGAGTGAGATATAAACCCCTGAAATGAGCCCGAACCCCTGGGAGCCACTTGGTGGTACCCCTACAGCCCAAATTTGAGACCGGCGAATGATAGCCCTATGGGTCCTCTACACTGCCCTGGTATCCGTTCGATGCACACTTCAAAGATAAGGGAGATAATGGACCACTTTTTACCCCTATATCATTGTGAAATGTTGAAAAATGCCAAAGTTCGGGTGAGCTAACTGGACCCTTTAAGGGTTATAGGCGCCCTATAACGCTTAATATGAATACCTCTTGGGGTCCTCTACTAAACTCCAGTGTTTCCAAGTTCCTGTGATCAAACTCAAGTGAGATATAAACCCCTGAAATGAGCCCGAACCCCTGGGAGCCACTTGGTGGTACCCCTACAGCCCAAATTTGAGACCGGCGAATGATAGCCCTATGGGTCCTCTACACTGCCCTGGTATCCGTTTGATGCACACTTCAAAGATAAGGGAGATAATGGACCACTTTTTACCCCTATATCATTGTGAAATGTTGAAAAACGCCAAAGTTCGGATGAGCTAACTGGACCCTTTAAGGGTTATAGGCGCCCTATAACGCTTAATATGAATACCTCTTGGGGTCCTCTACTAAACTCCAGTGTTTCCAAGTTCCTGTGATCAAACTCAAGTGAGATATAAACCCCTGAAATGAGCCCGAACCCCTGGGAGCCACTTGGTGGTACCCCTACAGCCCAAATTTGAGACCGGCGAATGATAGCCCTATGGGTCCTCTACACTGCCCTGGTATCCGTTTGATGCACACTTCAAAGATAAGGGAGATAATGGACCACTTTTTACCCCTATATCATTGTGAAATGTTGAAAAATGCCAAAGTTCGGGTGAGCTAACTGGACCCTTTAAGGGTTATAGGCGCCCTATAACGCTTAATATGAATACCTCTTGGGGTCCTCTACTAAACTCCAGTGTTTCCAAGTTCCTGTGATCAAACTCAAGTGAGATATAAACCCCTGAAATGAGCCCGAACCCCTGGGAGCCACTTGGTGGTACCCCTACAGCCCAAATTTGAGACCGGCGAATGATAGCCCTATGGGTCCTCTACACTGCCCTGGTATCCGTTTGATGCACACTTCAAAGATAAGGGAGATAATGGACCACTTTTTACCCCTATATCATTGTGAAATGTTGAAAAATGCCAAAGTTCGGGTGAGCTAACTGGACCCTTTAAGGGTTATAGGCGCCCTATAACGCTTAATATGAATACCTCTTGGGGTCCTCTACTAAACTCCAGTGTTTCCAAGTTCCTGTGATCAAACTCAAGTGAGATATAAACCCCTGAAATGAGCCCGAACCCCTGGGAGCCACTTGGTGGTACCCCTACAGCCCAAATTTGAGACCGGCGAATGATAGCCCTATGGGTCCTCTACACTGCCCTGGTATCCGTTTGATGCACACTTCAAAGATAAGGGAGATAATGGACCACTTTTTACCCCTATATCATTGTGAAATGTTGAAAAATGCCAAAGTTCGGGTGAGCTAACTGGACCCTTTAAGGGTTATAGGCGCCCTATAACGCTTAATATGAATACCTCTTGGGGTCCTCTACTAAACTCCAGTGTTTCCAAGTTCCTGTGATCAAACTCAAGTGAGATATAAACCCCTGAAATGAGCCCGAACCCCTGGGAGCCACTTGGTGGTACCCCTACAGCCCAAATTTGAGACCGGCGAATGATAGCCCTATGGGTCCTCTACACTGCCCTGGTATCCGTTTGATGCACACTTCAAAGATAAGGGAGATAATGGACCACTTTTTACCCCTATATCATTGTGAAATGTTGAAAAATGCCAAAGTTCGGGTGAGCTAACTGGACCCTTTAAGGGTTATAGGCGCCCTATAACGCTTAATATGAATACCTCTTGGGGTCCTCTACTAAACTCCAGTGTTTCCAAGTTCCTGTGATCAAACTCAAGTGAGATATAAACCCCTGAAATGAGCCCGAACCCCTGGGAGCCACTTGGTGGTACCCCTACAGCCCAAATTTGAGACCGGCGAATGATAGCCCTATGGGTCCTCTACACTGCCCTGGTATCCGTTTGATGCACACTTCAAAGATAAGGGAGATAATGGACCACTTTTTACCCCTATATCATTGTGAAATGTTGAAAAATGCCAAAGTTCGGGTGAGCTAACTGGACCCTTTAAGGGTTATAGGCGCCCTATAACGCTTAATATGAATACCTCTTGGGGTCCTCTACTAAACTCCAGTGTTTCCAAGTTCCTGTGATCAAACTCAAGTGAGATATAAACCCCTGAAATGAGCCCGAACCCCTGGGAGCCACTTGGTGGTACCCCTACAGCCCAAATTTGAGACCGGCGAATGATAGCCCTATGGGTCCTCTACACTGCCCTGGTATCCGTTTGATGCACACTTCAAAGATAAGGGAGATAATGGACCACTTTTTACCCCTATATCATTGTGAAATGTTGAAAAATGCCAAAGTTCGGGTGAGCTAACTGGACCCTTTAAGGGTTATAGGCGCCCTATAACGCTTAATATGAATACCTCTTGGGGTCCTCTACTAAACTCCAGTGTTTCCAAGTTCCTGTGATCAAACTCAAGTGAGATATAAACCCCTGAAATGAGCCCGAACCCCTGGGAGCCACTTGGTGGTACCCCTACAGCCCAAATTTGAGACCGGCGAATGATAGCCCTATGGGTCCTCTACACTGCCCTGGTATCCGTTTGATGCACACTTCAAAGATAAGGGAGATAATGGACCACTTTTTACCCCTATATCATTGTGAAATGTTGAAAAATGCCAAAGTTCGGGTGAGCTAACTGGACCCTTTAAGGGTTATAGGCGCCCTATAACGCTTAATATGAATACCTCTTGGGGTCCTCTACTAAACTCCAGTGTTTCCAAGTTCCTGTGATCAAACTCAAGTGAGATATAAACCCCTGAAATGAGCCCGAACCCCTGGGAGCCACTTGGTGGTACCCCTACAGCCCAAATTTGAGACCGGCGAATGATAGCCCTATGGGTCCTCTACACTGCCCTGGTATCCGTTTGATGCACACTTCAAAGATAAGGGAGATAATGGACCACTTTTTACCCCTATATCATTGTGAAATGTTGAAAAATGCCAAAGTTCGGGTGAGCTAACTGGACCCTTTAAGGGTTATAGGCGCCCTATAACGCTTAATATGAATACCTCTTGGGGTCCTCTACTAAACTCCAGTGTTTCCAAGTTCCTGTGATCAAATTCAAGTGAGATATAAACCCCTGAAATGAGCCCGAACCCCTGGGAGCCACTTGGTGGTACCCCTACAGCCCAAATTTGAGACCGGCGAATGATAGCCCTATGGGTCCTCTACACTGCCCTGGTATCCGTTTGATGCACACTTCAAAGATAAGGGAGATAATGGACCACTTTTTACCCCTATATCATTGTGAAATGTTGAAAAATGCCAAAGTTCGGGTGAGCTAACTGGACCCTTTAAGGGTTATAGGCGCCCTATAACGCTTAATATGAATACCTCTTGGGGTCCTCTACTAAACTCCAGTGTTTCCAAGTTCCTGTGATCAAACTCAAGTGAGATATAAACCCCTGAAATGAGCCCGAACCCCTGGGAGCCACTTGGTGGTACCCCTACAGCCCAAATTTGAGACCGGCGAATGATAGCCCTATGGGTCCTCTACACTGCCCTGGTATCCGTTTGATGCACACTTCAAAGATAAGGGAGATAATGGACCACTTTTTACCCCTATATCATTGTGAAATGTTGAAAAATGCCAAAGTTCGGGTGAGCTAACTGGACCCTTTAAGGGTTATAGGCGCCCTATAACGCTTAATATGAATACCTCTTGGGGTCCTCTACTAAACTCCAGTGTTTCCAAGTTCCTGTGATCAAACTCAAGTGAGATATAAACCCCTGAAATGAGCCCGAACCCCTGGGAGCCACTTGGTGGTACCCCTACAGCCCAAATTTGAGACCGGCGAATGATAGCCCTATGGGTCCTCTACACTGCCCTGGTATCCGTTTGATGCACACTTCAAAGATAAGGGAGATAATGGACCACTTTTTACCCCTATATCATTGTGAAATGTTGAAAAATGCCAAAGTTCGGGTGAGCTAACTGGACCCTTTAAGGGTTATAGGCGCCCTATAACGCTTAATATGAATACCTCTTGGGGTCCTCTA
This sequence comes from Magallana nippona, assembly GCA_033439105.1. NCBI lineage: Eukaryota > Metazoa > Mollusca > Bivalvia > Ostreida > Ostreidae > Magallana > Magallana nippona. Next base: position 26,873,934 of record CM065917.1, on the reverse strand, counting down.
CTAAACTCCAGTGTTTCCAAGTTCCTGTGATCAAACTCAAGTGAGATATAAACCCCTGAAATGAGCCCGAACCCCTGGGAGCCACTTGGTGGTACCCCTACAGCCCAAATTTGAGACCGGCGAATGATAGCCCTATGGGTCCTCTACACTGCCCTGGTATCCGTTTGATGCACACTTCAAAGATAAGGGAGATAATGGACCACTTTTTACCCCTATATCATTGTGAAATGTTGAAAAATGCCAAAGTTCGGGTGAGCTAACTGGACCCTTTAAGGGTTATAGGCGCCCTATAACGCTTAATATGAATACCTCTTGGGGTCCTCTACTAAACTCCAGTGTTTCCAAGTTCCTGTGATCAAACTCAAGTGAGATATAAACCCCTGAAATGAGCCCGAACCCCTGGGAGCCACTTGGTGGTACCCCTACAGCCCAAATTTGAGACCGGCGAATGATAGCCCTATGGGTCCTCTACACTGCCCTGGTATCCGTTTGATGCACACTTCAAAGATAAGGGAGATAATGGACCACTTTTTACCCCTATATCATTGTGAAATGTTGAAAAATGCCAAAGTTCGGGTGAGCTAACTGGACCCTTTAAGGGTTATAGGCGCCCTATAACGCTTAATATGAATACCTCTTGGGGTCCTCTACTAAACTCCAGTGTTTCCAAGTTCCTGTGATCAAACTCAAGTGAGATATAAACCCCTGAAATGAGCCCGAACCCCTGGGAGCCACTTGGTGGTACCCCTACAGCCCAAATTTGAGACCGGCGAATGATAGCCCTATGGGTCCTCTACACTGCCCTGGTATCCGTTTGATGCACACTTCAAAGATAAGGGAGATAATGGACCACTTTTTACCCCTATATCATTGTGAAATGTTGAAAAATGCCAAAGTTCGGGTGAGCTAACTGGACCCTTTAAGGGTTATAGGCGCCCTATAACGCTTAATATGAATACCTCTTGGGGTCCTCTACTAAACCCCAGTGTTTCCAAGTTCCTGTGATCAAACTCAAGTGAGATATAAACCCCTGAAATGAGCCCGAACCCCTGGGAGCCACTTGGTGGTACCCCTACAGCCCAAATTTGAGACCGGCGAATGATAGCCCTATGGGTCCTCTACACTGCCCTGGTATCCGTTTGATGCACACTTCAAAGATAAGGGAGATAATGGACCACTTTTTACCCCTATATCATTGTGAAATGTTGAAAAATGCCAAAGTTCGGGTGAGCTAACTGGACCCTTTAAGGGTTATAGGCGCCCTATAACGCTTAATATGAATACCTCTTGGGGTCCTCTACTAAACTCCAGTGTTTCCAAGTTCCTGTGATCAAACTCAAGTGAGATATAAACCCCTGAAATGAGCCCGAACCCCTGGGAGCCACTTGGTGGTACCCCTACAGCCCAAATTTGAGACCGGCGAATGATAGCCCTATGGGTCCTCTACACTGCCCTGGTATCCGTTTGATGCACACTTCAAAGATAAGGGAGATAATGGACCACTTTTTACCCCTATATCATTGTGAAATGTTGAAAAATGCCAAAGTTCGGGTGAGCTAACTGGACCCTTTAAGGGTTATAGGCGCCCTATAACGCTTAATATGAATACCTCTTGGGGTCCTCTACTAAACTCCAGTGTTTCCAAGTTCCTGTGATCAAACTCAAGTGAGATATAAACCCCTGAAATGAGCCCGAACCCCTGGGAGCCACTTGGTGGTACCCCTACAGCCCAAATTTGAGACCGGCGAATGATAGCCCTATGGGTCCTCTACACTGCCCTGGTATCCGTTTGATGCACACTTCAAAGATAAGGGAGATAATGGACCACTTTTTACCCCTATATCATTGTGAAATGTTGAAAAATGCCAAAGTTCGGGTGAGCTAACTGGACCCTTTAAGGGTTATAGGCGCCCTATAACGCTTAATATGAATACCTCTTGGGGTCCTCTACTAAACTCCAGTGTTTCCAAGTTCCTGTGATCAAACTCAAGTGAGATATAAACCCCTGAAATGAGCCCGAACCCCTGGGAGCCACTTGGTGGTACCCCTACAGCCCAAATTTGAGACCGGCGAATGATAGCCCTATGGGTCCTCTACACTGCCCTGGTATCCGTTTGATGCACACTTCAAAGATAAGGGAGATAATGGACCACTTTTTACCCCTATATCATTGTGAAATGTTGAAAAATGCCAAAGTTCGGGTGAGCTAACTGGACCCTTTAAGGGTTATAGGCGCCCTATAACGCTTAATATGAATACCTCTTGGGGTCCTCTACTAAACTCCAGTGTTTCCAAGTTCCTGTGATCAAACTCAAGTGAGATATAAACCCCTGAAATGAGCCCGAACCCCTGGGAGCCACTTGGTGGTACCCCTACAGCCCAAATTTGAGACCGGCGAATGATAGCCCTATGGGTCCTCTACACTGCCCTGGTATCCGTTTGATGCACACTTCAAAGATAAGGGAGATAATGGACCACTTTTTACCCCTATATCATTGTGAAATGTTGAAAAATGCCAAAGTTCGGGTGAGCTAACTGGACCCTTTAAGGGTTATAGGCGCCCTATAACGCTTAATATGAATACCTCTTGGGGTCCTCTACTAAACTCCAGTGTTTCCAAGTTCCTGTGATCAAACTCAAGTGAGATATAAACCCCTGAAATGAGCCCGAACCCCTGGGAGCCACTTGGTGGTACCCCTACAGCCCAAATTTGAGACCGGCGAATGATAGCCCTATGGGTCCTCTACACTGCCCTGGTATCCGTTTGATGCACACTTCAAAGATAAGGGAGATAATGGACCACTTTTTACCCCTATATCATTGTGAAATGTTGAAAAATGCCAAAGTTCGGGTGAGCTAACTGGACCCTTTAAGGGTTATAGGCGCCCTATAACGCTTAATATGAATACCTCTTGGGGTCCTCTACTAAACTCCAGTGTTTCCAAGTTCCTGTGATCAAACTCAAGTGAGATATAAACCCCTGAAATGAGCCCGAACCCCTGGGAGCCACTTGGTGGTACCCCTACAGCCCAAATTTGAGACCGGCGAATGATAGCCCTATGGGTCCTCTACACTGCCCTGGTATCCGTTTGATGCACACTTCAAAGATAAGGGAGATAATGGACCACTTTTTACCCCTATATCATTGTGAAATGTTGAAAAATGCCAAAGTTCGGGTGAGCTAACTGGACCCTTTAAGGGTTATAGGCGCCCTATAACGCTTAATATGAATACCTCTTGGGGTCCTCTACTAAACTCCAGTGTTTCCAAGTTCCTGTGATCAAACTCAAGTGAGATATAAACCCCTGAAATGAGCCCGAACCCCTGGGAGCCACTTGGTGGTACCCCTACAGCCCAAATTTGAGACCGGCGAATGATAGCCCTATGGGTCCTCTACACTGCCCTGGTATCCGTTTGATGCACACTTCAAAGATAAGGGAGATAATGGACCACTTTTTACCCCTATATCATTGTGAAATGTTGAAAAATGCCAAAGTTCGGGTGAGCTAACTGGACCCTTTAAGGGTTATAGGCGCCCTATAACGCTTAATATGAATACCTCTTGGGGTCCTCTACTAAACTCCAGTGTTTCCAAGTTCCTGTGATCAAACTCAAGTGAGATATAAACCCCTGAAATGAGCCCGAACCCCTGGGAGCCACTTGGTGGTACCCCTACAGCCCAAATTTGAGACCGGCGAATGATAGCCCTATGGGTCCTCTACACTGCCCTGGTATCCGTTTGATGCACACTTCAAAGATAAGGGAGATAATGGACCACTTTTTACCCCTATATCATTGTGAAATGTTGAAAAATGCCAAAGTTCGGGTGAGCTAACTGGACCCTTTAAGGGTTATAGGCGCCCTATAACGCTTAATATGAATACCTCTTGGGGTCCTCTACTAAACTCCAGTGTTTCCAAGTTCCTGTGATCAAACTCAAGTGAGATATAAACCCCTGAAATGAGCCCGAACCCCTGGGAGCCACTTGGTGGTACCCCTACAGCCCAAATTTGAGACCGGCGAATGATAGCCCTATGGGTCCTCTACACTGCCCTGGTATCCGTTTGATGCACACTTCAAAGATAAGGGAGATAATGGACCACTTTTTACCCCTATATCATTGTGAAATGTTGAAAAATGCCAAAGTTCGGGTGAGCTAACTGGACCCTTTAAGGGTTATAGGCGCCCTATAACGCTTAATATGAATACCTCTTGGGGTCCTCTACTAAACTCCAGTGTTTCCAAGTTCATGTGATCAAACTCAAGTGAGATATAAACCCCTGAAATGAGCCCGAACCCCTGGGAGCCACTTGGTGGTACCCCTACAGCCCAAATTTGAGACCGGCGAATGATAGCCCTATGGGTCCTCTACACTGCCCTGGTATCCGTTTGATGCACACTTCAAAGATAAGGGAGATAATGGACCACTTTTTACCCCTATATCATTGTGAAATGTTGAAAAATGCCAAAGTTCGGGTGAGCTAACTGGACCCTTTAAGGGTTATAGGCGCCCTATAACGCTTAATATGAATACCTCTTGGGGTCCTCTACTAAACTCCAGTGTTTCCAAGTTCCTGTGATCAAACTCAAGTGAGATATAAACCCCTGAAATGAGCCCGAACCCCTGGGAGCCACTTGGTGGTACCCCTACAGCCCAAATTTGAGACCGGCGAATGATAGCCCTATGGGTCCTCTACACTGCCCTGGTATCCGTTTGATGCACACTTCAAAGATAAGGGAGATAATGGACCACTTTTTACCCCTATATCATTGTGAAATGTTGAAAAATGCCAAAGTTCGGGTGAGCTAACTGGACCCTTTAAGGGTAATAGGCGCCCTATAACGCTTAATATGAATACCTCTTGGGGTCCTCTACTAAACTCCAGTGTTTCCAAGTTCCTGTGATCAAACTCAAGTGAGATATAAACCCCTGAAATGAGCCCGAACCCCTGGGAGCCACTTGGTGGTACCCCTACAGCCCAAATTTGAGACCGGCGAATGATAGCCCTATGGGTCCTCTACACTGCCCTGGTATCCGTTTGATGCACACTTCAAAGATAAGGGAGATAATGGACCACTTTTTACCCCTATATCATTGTGAAATGTTGAAAAATGCCAAAGTTCGGGTGAGCTAACTGGACCCTTTAAGGGTTATAGGCGCCCTATAACGCTTAATATGAATACCTCTTGGGGTCCTCTACTAAACTCCAGTGTTTCCAAGTTCCTGTGATCAAACTCAAGTGAGATATAAACCCCTGAAATGAGCCCGAACCCCTGGGAGCCACTTGGTGGTACCCCTACAGCCCAAATTTGAGACCGGCGAATGATAGCCCTATGGGTCCTCTACACTGCCCTGGTATCCGTTTGATGCACACTTCAAAGATAAGGGAGATAATGGACCACTTTTTACCCCTATATCATTGTGAAATGTTGAAAAATGCCAAAGTTCGGGTGAGCTAACTGGACCCTTTAAGGGTTATAGGCGCCCTATAACGCTTAATATGAATACCTCTTGGGGTCCTCTACTAAACTCCAGTGTTTCCAAGTTCCTGTGATCAAACTCAAGTGAGATATAAACCCCTGAAATGAGCCCGAACCCCTGGGAGCCACTTGGTGGTACCCCTACAGCCCAAATTTGAGACCGGCGAATGATAGCCCTATGGGTCCTCTACACTGCCCTGGTATCCGTTTGATGCACACTTCAAAGATAAGGGAGATAATGGACCACTTTTTACCCCTATATCATTGTGAAATGTTGAAAAATGCCAAAGTTCGGGTGAGCTAACTGGACCCTTTAAGGGTTATAGGCGCCCTATAACGCTTAATATGAATACCTCTTGGGGTCCTCTACTAAACTCCAGTGTTTCCAAGTTCCTGTGATCAAACTCAAGTGAGATATAAACCCCTGAAATGAGCCCGAACCCCTGGGAGCCACTTGGTGGTACCCCTACAGCCCAAATTTGAGACCGGCGAATGATAGCCCTATGGGTCCTCTACACTGCCCTGGTATCCGTTTGATGCACACTTCAAAGATAAGGGAGATAATGGACCACTTTTTACCCCTATATCATTGTGAAATGTTGAAAAATGCCAAAGTTCGGGTGAGCTAACTGGACCCTTTAAGGGTTATAGGCGCCCTATAACGCTTAATATGAATACCTCTTGGGGTCCTCTACTAAACTCCAGTGTTTCCAAGTTCCTGTGATCAAACTCAAGTGAGATATAAACCCCTGAAATGAGCCCGAACCCCTGGGAGCCACTTGGTGGTACCCCTACAGCCCAAATTTGAGACCGGCGAATGATAGCCCTATGGGTCCTCTACACTGCCCTGGTATCCGTTTGATGCACACTTCAAAGATAAGGGAGATAATGGACCACTTTTTACCCCTATATCATTGTGAAATGTTGAAAAATGCCAAAGTTCGGGTGAGCTAACTGGACCCTTTAAGGGTTATAGGCGCCCTATAACGCTTAATATGAATACCTCTTGGGGTCCTCTACTAAACTCCAGTGTTTCCAAGTTCCTGTGATCAAACTCAAGTGAGATATAAACCCCTGAAATGAGCCCGAACCCCTGGGAGCCACTTGGTGGTACCCCTACAGCCCAAATTTGAGACCGGCGAATGATAGCCCTATGGGTCCTCTACACTGCCCTGGTATCCGTTTGATGCACACTTCAAAGATAAGGGAGATAATGGACCACTTTTTACCCCTATATCATTGTGAAATGTTGAAAAATGCCAAAGTTCGGGTGAGCTAACTGGACCCTTTAAGGGTTATAGGCGCCCTATAACGCTTAATATGAATACCTCTTGGGGTCCTCTACTAAACTCCAGTGTTTCCAAGTTCCTGTGATCAAACTCAAGTGAGATATAAACCCCTGAAATGAGCCCGAACCCCTGGGAGCCACTTGGTGGTACCCCTACAGCCCAAATTTGAGACCGGCGAATGATAGCCCTATGGGTCCTCTACACTGCCCTGGTATCCGTTTGATGCACACTTCAAAGATAAGGGAGATAATGGACCACTTTTTACCCCTATATCATTGTGAAATGTTGAAAAATGCCAAAGTTCGGGTGAGCTAACTGGACCCTTTAAGGGTTATAGGCGCCCTATAACGCTTAATATGAATACCTCTTGGGGTCCTCTACTAAACTCCAGTGTTTCCAAGTTCCTGTGATCAAACTCAAGTGAGATATAAACCCCTGAAATGAGCCCGAACCCCTGGGAGCCACTTGGTGGTACCCCTACAGCCCAAATTTGAGACCGGCGAATGATAGCCCTATGGGTCCTCTACACTGCCCTGGTATCCGTTTGATGCACACTTCAAAGATAAGGGAGATAATGGACCACTTTTTACCCCTATATCATTGTGAAATGTTGAAAAATGCCAAAGTTCGGGTGAGCTAACTGGACCCTTTAAGGGTTATAGGCGCCCTATAACGCTTAATATGAATACCTCTTGGGGTCCTCTACTAAACTCCAGTGTTTCCAAGTTCCTGTGATCAAACTCAAGTGAGATATAAACCCCTGAAATGAGCCCGAACCCCTGGGAGCCACTTGGTGGTACCCCTACAGCCCAAATTTGAGACCGGCGAATGATAGCCCTATGGGTCCTCTACACTGCCCTGGTATCCGTTTGATGCACACTTCAAAGATAAGGGAGATAATGGACCACTTTTTACCCCTATATCATTGTGAAATGTTGAAAAATGCCAAAGTTCGGGTGAGCTAACTGGACCCTTTAAGGGTTATAGGCGCCCTATAACGCTTAATATGAATACCTCTTGGGGTCCTCTACTAAACCCCAGTGTTTCCAAGTTCCTGTGATCAAACTCAAGTGAGATATAAACCCCTGAAATGAGCCCGAACCCCTGGGAGCCACTTGGTGGTACCCCTACAGCCCAAATTTGAGACCGGCGAATGATAGCCCTATGGGTCCTCTACACTGCCCTGGTATCCGTTTGATGCACACTTCAAAGATAAGGGAGATAATGGACCACTTTTTACCCCTATATCATTGTGAAATGTTGAAAAATGCCAAAGTTCGGGTGAGCTAACTGGACCCTTTAAGGGTTATAGGCGCCCTATAACGCTTAATATGAATACCTCTTGGGGTCCTCTACTAAACTCCAGTGTTTCCAAGTTCCTGTGATCAAACTCAAGTGAGATATAAACCCCTGAAATGAGCCCGAACCCCTGGGAGCCACTTGGTGGTACCCCTACAGCCCAAATTTGAGACCGGCGAATGATAGCCCTATGGGTCCTCTACACTGCCCTGGTATCCGTTTGATGCACACTTCAAAGATAAGGGAGATAATGGACCACTTTTTACCCCTATATCATTGTGAAATGTTGAAAAATGCCAAAGTTCGGGTGAGCTAACTGGACCCTTTAAGGGTTATAGGCGCCCTATAACGCTTAATATGAATACCTCTTGGGGTCCTCTACTAAACTCCAGTGTTTCCAAGTTCCTGTGATCAAACTCAAGTGAGATATAAACCCCTGAAATGAGCCCGAACCCCTGGGAGCCACTTGGTGGTACCCCTACAGCCCAAATTTGAGACCGGCGAATGATAGCCCTATGGGTCCTCTACACTGCCCTGGTATCCGTTTGATGCACACTTCAAAGATAAGGGAGATAATGGACCACTTTTTACCCCTATATCATTGTGAAATGTTGAAAAATGCCAAAGTTCGGGTGAGCTAACTGGACCCTTTAAGGGTTATAGGCGCCCTATAACGCTTAATATGAATACCTCTTGGGGTCCTCTACTAAACTCCAGTGTTTCCAAGTTCCTGTGATCAAACTCAAGTGAGATATAAACCCCTGAAATGAGCCCGAACCCCTGGGAGCCACTTGGTGGTACCCCTACAGCCCAAATTTGAGACCGGCGAATGATAGCCCTATGGGTCCTCTACACTGCCCTGGTATCCGTTTGATGCACACTTCAAAGATAAGGGAGATAATGGACCACTTTTTACCCCTATATCATTGTGAAATGTTGAAAAATGCCAAAGTTCGGGTGAGCTAACTGGACCCTTTAAGGGTTATAGGCGCCCTATAACGCTTAATATGAATACCTCTTGGGGTCCTCTACTAAACTCCAGTGTTTCCAAGTTCCTGTGATCAAACTCAAGTGAGATATAAACCCCTGAAATGAGCCCGAACCCCTGGGAGCCACTTGGTGGTACCCCTACAGCCCAAATTTGAGACCGGCGAATGATAGCCCTATGGGTCCTCTACACTGCCCTGGTATCCGTTTGATGCACACTTCAAAGATAAGGGAGATAATGGACCACTTTTTACCCCTATATCATTGTGAAATGTTGAAAAATGCCAAAGTTCGGGTGAGCTAACTGGACCCTTTAAGGGTTATAGGCGCCCTATAACGCTTAATATGAATACCTCTTGGGGTCCTCTACTAAACTCCAGTGTTTCCAAGTTCCTGTGATCAAACTCAAGTGAGATATAAACCCCTGAAATGAGCCCGAACCCCTGGGAGCCACTTGGTGGTACCCCTACAGCCCAAATTTGAGACCGGCGAATGATAGCCCTATGGGTCCTCTACACTGCCCTGGTATCCGTTTGATGCACACTTCAAAGATAAGGGAGATAATGGACCACTTTTTACCCCTATATCATTGTGAAATGTTGAAAAATGCCAAAGTTCGGGTGAGCTAACTGGACCCTTTAAGGGTTATAGGCGCCCTATAACGCTTAATATGAATACCTCTTGGGGTCCTCTACTAAACTCCAGTGTTTCCAAGTTCCTGTGATCAAACTCAAGTGAGATATAAACCCCTGAAATGAGCCCGAACCCCTGGGAGCCACTTGGTGGTACCCCTACAGCCCAAATTTGAGACCGGCGAATGATAGCCCTATGGGTCCTCTACACTGCCCTGGTATCCGTTTGATGCACACTTCAAAGATAAGGGAGATAATGGACCACTTTTTACCCCTATATCATTGTGAAATGTTGAAAAATGCCAAAGTTCGGGTGAGCTAACTGGACCCTTTAAGGGTTATAGGCGCCCTATAACGCTTAATATGAATACCTCTTGGGGTCCTCTACTAAACTCCAGTGTTTCCAAGTTCCTGTGATCAAACTCAAGTGAGATATAAACCCCTGAAATGAGCCCGAACCCCTGGGAGCCACTTGGTGGTACCCCTACAGCCCAAATTTGAGACCGGCGAATGATAGCCCTATGGGTCCTCTACACTGCCCTGGTATCCGTTTGATGCACACTTCAAAGATAAGGGAGATAATGGACCACTTTTTACCCCTATATCATTGTGAAATGTTGAAAAATGCCAAAGTTCGGGTGAGCTAACTGGACCCTTTAAGGGTTATAGGCGCCCTATAACGCTTAATATGAATACCTCTTGGGGTCCTCTACTAAACTCCAGTGTTTCCAAGTTCCTGTGATCAAACTCAAGTGAGATATAAACCCCTGAAATGAGCCCGAACCCCTGGGAGCCACTTGGTGGTACCCCTACAGCCCAAATTTGAGACCGGCGAATGATAGCCCTATGGGTCCTCTACACTGCCCTGGTATCCGTTTGATGCACACTTCAAAGATAAGGGAGATAATGGACCACTTTTTACCCCTATATCATTGTGAAATGTTGAAAAATGCCAAAGTTCGGGTGAGCTAACTGGACCCTTTAAGGGTTATAGGCGCCCTATAACGCTTAATATGAATACCTCTTGGGGTCCTCTACTAAACTCCAGTGTTTCCAAGTTCCTGTGATCAAACTCAAGTGAGATATAAACCCCTGAAATGAGCCCGAACCCCTGGGAGCCACTTGGTGGTACCCCTACAGCCCAAATTTGAGACCGGCGAATGATAGCCCTATGGGTCCTCTACACTGCCCTGGTATCCGTTTGATGCACACTTCAAAGATAAGGGAGATAATGGACCACTTTTTACCCCTATATCATTGTGAAATGTTGAAAAATGCCAAAGTTCGGGTGAGCTAACTGGACCCTTTAAGGGTTATAGGCGCCCTATAACGCTTAATATGAATACCTCTTGGGGTCCTCTACTAAACTCCAGTGTTTCCAAGTTCCTGTGATCAAACTCAAGTGAGATATAAACCCCTGAAATGAGCCCGAACCCCTGGGAGCCACTTGGTGGTACCCCTACAGCCCAAATTTGAGACCGGCGAATGATAGCCCTATGGGTCCTCTACACTGCCCTGGTATCCGTTTGATGCACACTTCAAAGATAAGGGAGATAATGGACCACTTTTTACCCCTATATCATTGTGAAATGTTGAAAAATGCCAAAGTTCGGGTGAGCTAACTGGACCCTTTAAGGGTTATAGGCGCCCTATAACGCTTAATATGAATACCTCTTGGGGTCCTCTACTAAACTCCAGTGTTTCCAAGTTCCTGTGATCAAACTCAAGTGAGATATAAACCCCTGAAATGAGCCCGAACCCCTGGGAGCCACTTGGTGGTACCCCTACAGCCCAAATTTGAGACCGGCGAATGATAGCCCTATGGGTCCTCTACACTGCCCTGGTATCCGTTTGATGCACACTTCAAAGATAAGGGAGATAATGGACCACTTTTTACCCCTATATCATTGTGAAATGTTGAAAAATGCCAAAGTTCGGGTGAGCTAAATAGTCTCTTATTTATATCTTAGCAATTTTTCTCGAAGGTTCACGTCAAAACATGGCTGACACAAAATAAACCCTATTTCACCTTTGGATTTCTGTTGTTTTGGTTTACTACAGAGGCAAATTTTTTAATGAGAATAAAATCACAATGTAAGATTTCTGATCGTCCCATATTTGTAATTATATGAGGACTTTTTTTATTTTCAAAGCATGTTATTTCCGGAGAGAAGTAAACAGACTCGGGGATCAATTTTTAAGCATACGTATAAACAAATACCAATATTCGATTGAATTTCATTAGACAAAAACACATTTATAATTCTTATCCAGGTGAGCTTTACTGCCTCCGAAGTTGTCAATGCTCATTGATATTATTCTTGCATAAATCTTCTTGATATTAATTAAAATATTCCGATAATTAAGTAAAATATAATTTTCTGTTCGAGTACTCTCAGTACTTTGATGAATTTCCTTATTGGCTGCTAGCTTCTACGGGCTTAGTGGCTGCTGTTAGTGGCTGCTAGCTTCAGCCTGGTCTGTGTATACCATGTTTGCCGCTCGCGATGATCGTGCAATTAACTTTTGTCTTTTTTAATGCATACCTTGACGAAGAAACTACCTTCGACAGATTAAATTTTTCTACTCCTCGAAATTGAAAGATTATAGTAAATATTTACTCGTACTTGCATGGTTATGTACCACACCAAACGCGCTGATCACCTATAGTCTATCTAAATCACGTGGCGCCGATCATCCATGAAAAATTTCTTTTATAATTAAAGATGTTTTGGAATAATTGAGATTAAATAATTTTATAAATAAATGAAATATTGCGTCTACGATTTATTTTCTAGATCATCGGAAAAACTCTGTTGAGAGCATTTTAACACCCGTGCATATAGACAATATACACAAGCGAGCATGTTTCCCTCGGGGCTTCACACCTGAACACCTGAAGTAAACCGACCGGTTAAAAACCTCGGCCTCTAACGGGCTTGACCGGTCCATGTAAAATCGACTTGTGTTTCAACTGAAGATTAATTTATGTATCCATGATTATTTCCGTTAATTTATGCTTATAGATTTTACAGACTTCGTAGAAAGTAAAGGAAATTTTCTTAAAGTTGCGCGAGAGAGAGAGAGAGAGGGAGAGAGAGAGAGAGAGAGAGAGAGAGAGAGAGAGAGAGAGAGAGAGAGAGAGAGGGAGTTCAAAATTGGATGCATTATTTAGCAGGGTGTACAAAGTAAAAATGAATTCAAAAAATTAAATATTCTACGGGCGTTCAAGGCAGTCAAAAAAATCAAATCAAATTAAAATCAAAGTTCCGTGTTACAGTGTTACACGTATGCAGTAGGTGCTGGCACGATAAAAGAAATGTCCGGAATTGAGGGATTGGGTGATTTTTAAAAAAAATATTCACATGAGTTTTAAACAAGTTTTGTTTTGATTCTAGCGATCACATAATCACTTTTGTACTACTTCTACATGGCCGTTTGTTTCATTGTGAAAACGAACTCATTGCTGTGTTGACCACCCCTGCTAAGTGCTCATGCTGATTTTTTTTTTCAAAACTGATAATTAATAATTTATAATAATTAACAAATAATTAAACTTATTAAAACAAATTTGAGTTTTCGAACCTAAGTTGTGCAATGCTCCTGTTGAAATTAGATTAAATTGATGATGATATAATTACTCTTTTTGAAATACTATTTGATACTCTGTATCAATAATATACATGTATGATTTTAAAAATGGATGAATAAACATACACATACATATACTTTAAAAAATCATCAATAAGCAAAAAAAAAAAAAAACAAAAAAACAAAACAAAAAAAATTGAGAAATGTATGTCGCAAAACCGTGAATGATATATGTCAAATCCGATTGACCGCCGCTATTCACTCTGTCTACAAAACAGTTTACTATTTAAACACGTTCCTATCACGGGATTGACTTTCTACAAAACCTTTCTACAGGATACCATTATGTCATCTTACATGCGATACTTGTTCGCACACATGGAGGAGAATATTAAAATAGAGTCATTCTGACAGAGCCATTGCCGATATAGTTTTGTCTCAAGCTTCAAATGAGATTTATTCGACGAACTTACTTTGAATCAGTTATCCGTGTTGAGTTATTAGCAATTTTGATCTGGAGGAATATTGAATATTTTACTGTGAACAGTATCATGGACTTGTTAAAACACAACTTTGTTGACGTCCTTTTACCTGAGATAGTGGGCGGAGTTTTAAAAAAGATGTGGGGTATGTACAGATAACCCACACTTTTAACAATAGAAAACACGCCAAGCTATGGTACAATATATGTTAAAAGTTTTAAGTCAAAGATCTTAAATAAAATTGGTTCTCGGGATTAGAAGTTAGGAAATACGATTATATGATGCAATGTAGCCGGTCGCCATAGAAATCATCAGAGTACTGCAAGTGTCGACATTTTTCTTATTTCTTAGAAAGACCATAGTTCACTTGGCTGACAAACAATAATATAGCGACATATTTTCCTCCCAAAAAATATATGCGCTTCTTAAAGTTACACTTAAGTGAGATAAATATGTGTTCTTGGGGATTTTATTCATTTTTATATGCACATTGATTAAAAACATTTTATTGATGCTGTGTAGTATGAGATATTCTGCTTGGTTGTCAATTAAGTTGCATTACTATTTTATTTTTTAATCTAGCCTGTCAAAATAGGAGATTGTAAACTTGTAGCTTGTTAACTCAGAAATAGTCTAGAACAAAAGAAATAATGTCTTTATGGCTTTTGCTCCTCTTCTTATTTATGTGTATGAGTCCATAAAGGTATTTTTGTTTTTGTTTCATCATATAAAAAAGTGTTGGTGTTTTTTACCTTAATCTTAGAACTGTAGAAATTCAGTATCTTAACTTTTCAAAAGCTTTGATACCTTACCACTTGGAAATCATGTAGTGATGCAAATTGTCAAATGTCAATGAGGAGACATTGTCAGAACCCACGGGTTTCCTAAAAAGCAGTATAACTTTTAAGGTAGTGTAACAGATAGAAAACCTGTGGGTTCCGAGTGCAAATTTACATACAATGCATTGGTCAATACATGTATATTTAAAAAGTACAAAATATGAATAACTAACACATATACATGTATATGTGATTTGATAGAAATGATAGTAAAACATAGGTCGTTCTTTGTGCCGCACTAAAGTGGCGAAAAGGATTGTTATACCCCCCGCAAACGAATTATGGGGGTATATAGGAATCACCTTATATAGGAATCACATTGGAAGTTATTACTTAAGACAAATATTGCTTATGACCTGACTGTCCGTAATGACCTTGATGCAAGGTCATTTGGGCAAGGTCACTGGCAGGAAAAGTGCAAAATTCGTGTCCTGTCCATATTCTAGTTTCTTATGCAGAAACATTGGAAGTTCTTACTTCATACCAAATTGATTATGACCTGAGGGTGTGTCATGACCTTGACCCAAGATCATTTGGACAAGATCAAGGAAACTGACAGGAAAAGTGCAAAATTCGTGTCTGGTCTATATAACTTTGATGGAAAAACATTGAAGGTTCTAATTCACACAAAGATGGCTTATAACCTGAGGGTGTGTAATGATTTGTCCCAAGGTCATTTTGGCAAATTCAAGGTCAGTGGAAGAAAATTTTCATAATCTTAATAGAAATGATCAGAAGCTAAAATTTGACACAAAGATTGCTTGTGACCTGTAAATATGTTCTGACTTGAGCTTTAGAAGCATCAATTATTTTCTAGTAGAGAAATACTTGAGTTATGATTTTTTCTTAGCGGGAGCACTGCTCCCCCCTTCCTCGCAACCCCCCCCCACACACACACACACCACACACTTTTAAAGAGAGCAAAATTTTTGGGGCAAATTTAAAACAAAAGCATATTAAACAATAGAGGATACAGCTGCCTCACAGCTTCCCCTCCACTACCACTACCACGGTTTAGGACTTTGAAGATTTGCTTGTCAAGATTTCGGATAAATATGTTCCCCCTAGCAAAAACGATGCTGAGTGGCTGTATGGCCTAACGTTATACGGAGAGTTGTCCCTCCTGCTGAGCACCTCTCGTATAGCGCACCCTAAGGCGGGAGAAGGCTCATCATTTATTTACAATTTGTGTTCGTTTCAATTGTTTAATTTTAACACTGCCCTTTACATAAATTATTCCCTTAGTAAGCAGTAGAGCTGTAAGTATGAGTACAGGGAAATGTTTATCAGACATAACACTGCTTGTTTCATGTATTAGCGCAGTGGAATTTGTGTTGATTACACTTTGATATAAGGCTAGGCACAGTTTGTATCGCGTAATCATTTGTACATAAACGTATCTATCAATTTGTATTTTTGTTCGGAATAATTATATACCTGAACATATATGATGTTTTGTTTTTTTTTAATTTATCCTAACCTGATGTAAACATGAAGTAAGTTAAACGGAGAACTTAAACGGTATAAAAATAATACTTTGAAATTGAGCCTCGTTTTCGATTTTCTGAACGTACTATTATCATATTGACAGTCTAATCTGATTAAAACCATCCCTCTTCTAATACTCGTCAGGGTCTGATAGGTATCGACAACAGGTCATCTTTACAAGACCTTCACATTTGCATACAATCTAAATATACTCCTACTCACCAAAGGCATACCTTAAGTTTATATGTTTAATGTTTAGGTGCATATCTTCAATACTTATTGTGGATGTTACATATAAATGGACATGAATTAATTTGTCTGTCTCCTTTGAAGAGTTACTATTGATTTTCTAAAGCTCTGATTGGTCAGAAGTAATAGTCGTGTGAAGATGACCTCCAATCAATACCTGTCAGGCCCTGACAAGTGCAAGGAAAAGGGGTGGTTTTATCAGACTGTTTGATAATCCTTTCTCGACTCGAAGCTGCAACGGAAGACCTCTTCGTTGCTTTGCAACGAACACGGCTCTAGTTTCTAATCTTTATTTGAATTACGCCCATTTTTGTAATATACATGAATTCGCGGACTTTTCCGACAAGAATTTCGATATGAATCATGCTGTGTGATATTTAAAGATAGAATTAATTCCATGAAACTATGTATCAGTTAACGAAACATTTTATGGATCCAAGCAATATTGAACTCTAGTCTCGTTCAGCCCGACGCTCGGATGTCGTCGTTAATTTCCGACAAGCAAGAGAGACTCTTCTCTGCTTGTCGGAGATTTACGGAGACAGCCGAGCTTCGGATTGAACGAGAACTCTGGCGTAGGAATATACACGACTATAAAAAATATCTTAATTGTTCGTACCATTTAAAATCTGACTATTTTAAAGGTATTTTTAAAGAATTTTCCTTGAAAAGCAATGCTTCAGCATACATCAATTATTTTTAAGAACTATGTTTTGTCAGCGGTGATGATTTGTTCTTAGGTCTAAACACTGCTTCACTTCCAGAGTAACAGCATAGGAGAGTTGATTAAAATCAACTCCCAAAAATATACACTAAGTGATAAAATATATACTGATTGCATGTACAAACGTTAACAATCGAGGGTTAGATGGAGAGAAATATCAAAGTGTGAGAAAAAGGAGGCAGGATATCAAGATTTCTATAAACAGAAAGAAAGAGAGAGGAGGGAGGGAATATATCATTTTACCTATTTTACAGAGTGCCCCTGCCCATCCCTCAGCACACGTACACCTGAATGACCCGTCATTGTTGATGCAACTTGCTCCGTTCGCACAAGGATTTTCTAGACATTCATTAACATCTAAAACAACGTTTGAAAAATAATGATATTCAGTTTTTGACGAGGTATGAATGCAAAAAAGAGTCAGAGAGGAAGGCACCAATAGAGGTGGATAAACATCAAAATTCAATTTAGATCGTCGGAGAGAAAAAGAAACAGAAAAGCAACATAGTTCTAATAACAGAGAGACAGGGAAAGAGGGGAAAAACCAGAAAAAAAAATTCTTACCATTGGTACAAAAAAAACCATTCCATCCAACTGTACACCGACAAGTGTAACACCCGTCATCATTATGGAAAGTACCTCCGTTTTTACAAAAAACGGGTAGATTTTCATCTACAAAACAGAAAAAAACAAGATATCTCTGAGCTTATGCTCACTAGTAATACCCTTGCTCTGATTTGAATATGCAAAATAAGCAAAGTCGACATTTAAAAGAAAGTTGGCATCCTATTGATACAAAAATAGATCCCACGATATGGCAGGCCGTAACATAGTGTGTTAAAATTTCAAGCATCTGCGATAAATACAAATGTAGTTGCTGAGAAATCTTTGACGAAAATTTAATTCAAAAATTTTGGCTAAAAATAAACAAAGTCGTCATTAAACAGGAAGTTGAAGTCCAATTGGTTTAAAAATAAATCCCACGATATGGCATGCCTAAACAAAAAGTGTGTTAAAATTCCAAGCATTTGCGATGAATAGTTGCTGAGAAAATCTTTGACGAAAATCTGTTTGAAAATTTTGGCTGATAATGAACAAAGTCGTCATTTAACAGGAAGTTGACGTCTGATTGGTATAAAAATAGAACTGCGATGAATAGTTGCTGAGAAATCTTTGACGAAAATTTTGCTGAAAATTTTGCTGAAAATAAACAAAGTCGTCATTTAACAGGAAGTTGACGTCTGATTGGTACAAAAATAGATCCCACAATATGGCATGCATCAACAAATACAATGTAGTGTGTTTAAATTTCAAGCATCTGCGATGAATAGTTGCTGAAAAATCTTTGACGAAAATTTGTTTGAAAATAAAATTTTGGCTGAAAATAAACAAAGTCGTCATTAAACAGGAAGTTGACGTCTGATTGGTATAAAAATAGATCCCACGATATGGCATGCCTAAACAAATAGTGTGTTAAAATTTCAAGCATCTGCGATGAATAGTTGCTGAGAAAAATGCGACAGAAATTTTTGTTATGGATAGACAGACAGAAGGACAGACAGACAGACATACACACAAGGGTAAAACAGTATAACCCCTTTCTCCTTTGGAGCGGGGGTATAATAAAAAATTATAGTTTTTGGCTGGGTATGAGGGTAACATTCGATTTATTGAACACATGATACCAGAATTAGCAACTGCGCTGTTATACCCTTCGCTACCGATGTAAATATAATTTCAAGAAGCATCCAACAATTCCTGTCGCAGAAACAACCGTGGTTCGGTTGTCCGATAATGCAGTGCTTTATTTTTATTCTGTTTCCAAAGACCAATAAAAAAACTAACATTACATTATAGACACATACGATGCGGCATGTGTCAGTTTTCATTATCATCTAATTTAAAAATGTATAGTTTTTGACTGGGTTTGATGGCAATATACGATTTATTAAACATATGTTACATGTACCAGAATTAGCAACTGTGCTATTATATCCTTCGCTACCGATGCAAATATAATTTCAAGAAGCAACCAACAATTCCTGTCGCAGAAACAACCGTGGTTCGGTTGTCGGATAATGCACTGCTTTATTTTTATTCTGTTTCCAAAGACCAATAAAAAAACAACATTATATTATAGACACATACGATGCGGCACGTGTCAGTTTTCATTATCATCTAATTTAAAAATGTATAGTTTTTGACTGGGTTTGATGGCAATATACGATTTATTAAACATATGTTACATGTACCAGAACTAGCAACTGCTCTATTATACTCTTTGCTACTGATGCAAATATAATTTCAAGAAGCAACCAACAATTCCTGTCGCAGAAAGAACCGTGATTCGGTTGTTAGATAGTGTAGTGCTTAATTATCATTATGTTTCCAAAGACCAAAAAAAAAAAATACATAATTTTTAAAGTAGGTGCTTTTCAATTGCCAACTTCATACTTCTTACAAGTTTCGTACATTGGTCAACATCTTCCGGGGGAAACCCATTGTATCTTACAGCAGTAGTTTAGAGGTTTGAACTTTGTCATGAAGAAATTGTTGTGAATTTTGATTGTCCCCCACAACGAAGATATTTCCTATCAGGAATATTTGCTTGCAAAGAAGGAACAAGTTTGGTTTTCTAATCACACGAAAAAAAAAAGGTTTGTCGAACATTCACAGATTTTCTCTTGTTTTCAGATTCTATGCTGTTTTCTTTTTTAAATTTCTCTATTCTAGTTTCCAAAATATTTTAAATGCATGCGTATGACGTTACCTCAAACAGTATAAGGAGCCCTTATATGCGATCTTGGTCTAAAACTTAAAAATAAGATTGTGTAAGTGTTTAAGATGGGGTCAAAGCTGAATAATTCCTAAACGTTCTAATCCGATTATCATGGCCTTTTAGGTAATTCGTTCAGAATAGAAAACTCAAGTTAAAATTATGAGTAAAAGATAATTTCTGACCCCTAAGATACGCTTTAAGACCCTAAAATAATTATTATGCTACAGTTAAAAAATACTCAAACGAGTTAGTTTTCTCTGCATCAAAAATATAAGCATAACTATTCTTGACATTCTGCTTGGTACATGTACGTGAGTATTATATACTAGAATGTGTTTGTTTGAAACTTGTCTTTCAAAAATTAAACAACGACATGTGGTAATAACGAACAGTGTTCAAATTCAAAAGTCTAAAGGAAAATTACAAAACAGGAGCAGGGCAAACACGGATCTCATTAAACAAATATAAAAACAGAGGTAGGTTAAAGTGCCATGGAGGAGTGAGCATTCCTCTGCTGACTGGTCAATATATCTTCATATACATATATGTTTGAGGTTTTTTTTTTATAATCAAGTTCCTCTATGGCTATCTGTTTGTATGAAGACGTATTTTTATATTTTGGGATTATTCGTTGAACGGTTAATTGACTGTCGAATAGTTAAAGACCCATAGGTTTAGTTTTATATGTACTTCCGTATTGCAACTAAAAAAATACATTGGTGTAAAAACACAATAATTGGAAATAAATTATTTTTTAAAACTATTAAATGCAATGATTAAAAATGAATAGACAAATTCAATTGTGTTTGAAACAAATTTTTAGTAGGATAAATAATGTTATATACATACCATTCCTTTTACGATAATTAGACGGGCTTCCTGCGTTTACTATTGCTACGATCAAAAACACCTGGAAATGAAAAAATATAGTATGCCAACTTATTGACAACTATTTATCTATCAACAAAAGCGACATTGATTAAATCAGGCATGGGTAATAGTAATCCAGTCAGCGTAACTGATTTTATAGCTAACACTTTTTAAATAATTTGACTGTAACTTGTATTGGAAAAATTGTCAGTCACTTGTACTTGTTATTTAATCAATTACAGCTAAAAAATCAGTGTACAGCAAAACTCGTTTAACGAATTCCAAGGGACCAGTGAAAAAAACTTCGTTAAAGCCGTAATTCGCTATACATTTATAACGAATTCGTAAGAAATATTATAGCGACTTCGTCATAAAATAATCAGCTGACAGTTTTCCAAACTATCGTAAGTTTTAAAATCAGTGTTTCCGTCATTTACAAAAAAATTCACCTCAATTCTTTTTTTAAAAATCCGTATACTATTTGAGTTTGAGTATTTAATGTATGCATCTTAAAATTGCATGAATCCTCAAAGAAATTTGAAATTGAAAATATTCCTTATAAAATTGATAAAATACGTTAAAAGTTTGCCAGCGGGGTCTTAAAAATTACTTCGTTATAGCCGTAAATTCCTTTTAGTCGTGTTCGTTTATATACAGCATTTTTTTAAGGTTTATAAAAGAAATTTACGGGGATACAAATAAAAGTTCGTTAAAGCCGTAAATACGCTATATCCGTGTTCGTTATATTCGAGTTTTGCTGTAATTATTATTACTTTTTTTGAATTTTGATTATTCTTTATTTTATTATTTTGTGATGCACATATTGAATAAAAAATATAATTAAAAATATAAATATTGGTTCACATGTATATATAATCAGGTAATCAGTAGTTCAATCTGTGTTGCACACTTTGTTGCACATTTTTTAGTTATCAAACTAATTTAAATTATGAAATGAAAAATGACAATAACAAACTGTCGACCATCTCAAAAATTCGTAAAACGAAATACAAATTCAAAGCAGAGCAACACGGACCTCTAAAAGGATAGAGGTAGGATCAGGTGCCTAGGAGGAGCGAGCATCCTCTGCTGACCGGTCACACCCGCCGTGTGCTCTTTGTCGTAATCGGGAAAAACGGAAAAGTCCGTAGAAAAAAGGTGATTAATTATGGTATAACAATTAGTATGAAAAACGTCTGTCAGCATGCGACCCAGGAAGATTGTATTTGCTGACAAGGTTGTTATATCGAGCATAGAACTTACGAAAAGATGACTTCAAACGAGACCGTTGAAAGTCCTGTTTTATCAATTTGTTTGTGGGTAGCTTGCCTCGCCTTTTATACTGTTCATACAAATACAAATGGAACTAATATTCCTTAGAAAAGTCACTAGACTACCTAATGGGTAGACTATTATTGAGAGGTATGATAATATTTTGGTTCTAATTTGCCAGAGAAAGAGACAAATGTGTGTGTAAGTGTCACTGTGTTTGTCGTTTGTCGGGGTAAGTTAAGGAATTCACAATGCCTGACGTTTAGATAAAAATAAAACATGCCCCAATAAGGATATATTATATTAGAACAAATCATAGACAGACATAATTCAATGCATATTGTCAATGATATATTAATTACAAAAATTAATGAAATTATATAATTTGCAAGAAATCCATAACAACAGAATAATGATTTCACCCAAACCAGTAACAAGATATAATTAAGAACCCTCGTTTTTATAATTTACAAATACTGAGCTCTCATAATTTGACATTTGGATTTGAAATCTTATTAAAATTAAAATATGAAGTGCCAAATTTTCAGATCACTCATAATAAAAATACATCTTTAACTCTTTATTCAAATCAACCTGTAGAGTTTATAAATAATGTTCAGAAGACGTTTTCTTTACATTTTAATGCTTAAAATTGAAGTGATCGATTATTAATCGCTTGCATGCTATAAAGTAATTAATTACAGGACAAAAATGAGTGTAAATGAATTATCGATTACACATATTCCCTTATCTATACTTATAATTAAGACATTTTGCCAATAAACTACGAACTGCCTGCACCAAAGTAACAGCTTACACATTTGGTATTTCATCACGTGTGAGTTGATGTCCGTAAGCCTTAATTGAATTTTACATGATAATTAATTATTGAAAAATAAAATAAAAGCCTACTTTCATTTTTGAAAACCAGCCCGAAATAGCAAAAATGAGAGTAAGGTGGTGGACACGCTTTGGCGGATGCAAGTCAGTGGGAATTTGCATCAAAGTATATGCATGCAGTGAAGTAATATTGATCAATTGTGATTACGTAAAGAGTGAATATATTAACTGGGAACTTATTTAGGGTATACATAGAAATTAAGATTTGACATATGTTGAATAAATAAAATGTTGAATGCACGATTTTAGTTTTGATGGATAGATAGATAGAACTTTCCAGAAAGGGGTAACCAAGAACGCAGGTTGACTAATTAACGTCATGGCGGAAAGTGTTGGGTGAGTTAATCACCGGGCAGTTACCTCGGATCTGACAACTTTCGGTTTGATACGCAAAAAATAATGTATATACTAGCGCTTTTAAAATATATATACTAGTATATACAATCTTATACCACTACATATTGATAGTAAACCTTATATACATTTATTTGTGAACCAGGAACATATTATGTTAACAACTCTACGTCTGTATGAATAGATAATGCACATGTATGCTTAAAACGGAGAAGTTAAATTTGGTGGGGGAGGGATGGATGACAGTCTTTTACATTTTTTCTTAAATTCTAATTTTCGACAGTGATAAAAGTTATATTGAGATTTGACCTAAAGAACAAAATTTAGAAAAGAGATACGACGCACTATACACCCTCTCCCTAATTTGAAATAAAGGAAAGAAGTTTGTAATTATTTCCAGTCAGCTGCAACAAAAAGAATATAGAACTAGAGTCGAGCTCGTTGCAAAGCAACGAGAAGGTCTTCCGTTGCAGCTTCTAGTTAAGAAAGGATTGTCAAACTATCTTATTAAAAACACCCCCTTCTACTTACACTTTTCAGGATGTGATAGGTATTCAAGGGAGGTCGTTTTCACACGCCCTTTATTTCTGACCAATCAAGGCTTTAGAAAATCAATTGGAACTCTTCAAAAGAAGACAGACAAATTAATTCATGCCTGTTTTATATGTGACCTCCAAACTGCAGAGTATTGAAGAGTTACACCTCTCATAAAACAGATAAAGGCATGTCTGTGATAAGTTGGGGTATATTTATATTGAATGCAAGTGTACAGGTAATGTGAAGATGACCTCTTATCGGTACCTATCAGACCCTGACGAGTGTAAGGAGAAATGGATGGGTGGGTGGTGGTTTTAATCAGACTGAATTGTCAATATGATAAAAGTAAGTTCAAAAAGTCAGAAAATGTCAGAAAATCGAAAACGATGCTCACTTTCATAGTATTATTTTCATATCAGGCAAGTTCTCCGTTTAACTTACTTCACGGCTATATCAATTTATGATTATGTAAAACACACATTATATGCACGTATGTACAATCATTTAATTATTCAGACCAGATAATTAAAACGATAAACACGTTTATGTACAACTGATGACAGGATACAAACTAAGCCTATATCATAATGTACATGTAATCAATATACACCTGAGGGGGCGCTATACGAGGGGTGTTTAGTGGGAGGGATCACTCTCCGTATAATGTTTGGCCATGCAGGCACTCAGCATCGTTTTTGAAAGGGGATTATATTTATTCGAAATGTTGACAAGAAAATGAAAGAAAAAAATCTCAAATCTTCAAAATCCTGATCCGTGGTGGTGGTGGTAAGCTCTAACTTCTATTTTTCTTATATGACATCGTTTTAATTATGCTAATAATTTTTGCTTTACCTAAAATGTGCTTGTGGTTTGGGGGTGTGTCGATGCCCCAAAATTTAATTTTCTAAATGTAAATTTCAGGGACATTTTGGTTGCAAGAAAAAGTGGGCGAGGGGGGAGGAAGGGGGCAGAGCTCCCACTGGATCAAAAAACAATTTTCGCCACTTTAGTGCGGCACGAAGAAAGACCTATGTTTTACAATTATTTGTATCATAATACATATAGAAGTAAATGATTTAGTTATTAATATTTAAACTGTTTAAATTATGTATTGATCAAATTTTTGTATGTACATTTGCACTCCTCTCATTGACATGTGGCCATTTGTATCACGAAATGATTTCCAAGTAGTATTGTGTCAAAGCTTTTGAAAATATAAGAGTCTGAATTTCTACAGTGCTACGTTTGAGGGGAAAACCCCTACTTTTTATATAATGAAAAAAAAGTACCTTTATGGACTCATACACATAAATAAGAAGATAGAGTGAAAGCCACAAAGACATTATTTCTTCTGTTCTTGACTATTTAAGAGTTGCTACAAGTTTACAATATCCCATTTTGACAAGCCAGATGTAAAAATAGAATATTCTGCTGCGTTTTAAGTCGATTAAGTTGCATTACAACCTTATACTACACAGCTTCAATAAACAGTTTTTATCAATATATGAAATCCCTCGCAAGCGCAGGAATTAACACTTATTCACATTAATAAGATACAATGGTTAATATGTTGAACCAGATTTTTTTGTTCATTTTTATATGTACTGTGTCCGAAAGTTGTCTTAATTGCTTTATTAACCTATTGTATAAAATTGAAATAAAAAAAACAATGATATGACTGGATATTTAGAGGAGCAGACAGGGATGAAAATCTAAACTGAAATTGACCTTTTTTATACCAACCAAAGATGTCCGATCTACAGCGATGCATGATGAACTCGTCCTACACTTTCCGCCATGACGTTAATTAGTCATACCGCGTCCTTAGTGACCCTGCTCTGGAAAGTTCTATCCATCAAAATTAAAATTGCACATTCACGAAACGATTTGGCTCATTTTATTTATTCAACATTTGTCAAATCTCAATTTCTATGTATACCCAAAATAGGTTCCCAATAAAATATTCACTTTTTGCGCAATCATTCAATATTGCAAAGCGTGTCCACCACCTTACTCTCATTATTTGCTATTTCGGGCTGGTTTATCGAAAATGAAAGTAGGTTTTTGTTTTATTTAACAATAATTAGTTATTAGGTAAAATTCAATTATAGCCTACGGACATCATATCACACGTGTTGAAATACCAATGATTTAAGCAGTTACTCTGGCGTAGGCATTTTGTAGTTTATTGGCAAAATATCTTAATTTATAAATATAGATGAGCATTTAACAATAAATAAAATCACTTGAAGAACACATATCTATATCACTTAAGTGTATCTTTGAGAAGTGCATATATTTTTAGGCAAATATGTAGCTACTCTGTAAGTCAGGTGAATTATGTTCCTAGATGTTTCAAAGAAATAAGAACACTGTCGACACTTGCAGTACTCTAATGATTTTTATGGCGACTGCCTGCATTGCATAACGTATTTCATAACTTCTAAACATGAGAACAAATTATTATTTTTTTGTTTATCTTTGACTTAAAACTTTAAACTCATATTTTAACAATGGACCACTGCAGTGAAAGCACCCTTCCAAGTGTTTTTCAATTTCATTTCATAATTCGTTTAATTAAATGAATTTAAGATGAGAAAACTCTTATAGCATAAAATTAAAACTGTTCTTGTGATTGCTGCTAAATAAACTCATATAAGTAAGACGCGAGTCCTGTATATTAGATAACCGCTGACCGCCAAGTAGTCCAGCCGCGACCGATCTCCTTGGTCACGATGGAGGGATGGATTACGCTCAGAACCCAGGAAAAGATGAAATGTTTGCAGTATCATGACTAAAATGTATAAAACAGAAGGTATTCTTTTTTTTTTACCTAAAATCCCACAATAGATCTATGTCTGATAATGCTTCTGATTGGGAATGACATTGCTTTTTATTAATAAAAGAACGATTTATCAATGTAACACTGTATCATATTATTTAATTTAAGAAGAATAAACTTTTATATGTAATCATTTAAAACAATGCTATGTGTTTGCGGCTATATAAACCTATATGTGTAAGACGCGAATGTAGTAGATAACCGCTAACCGCTAGGTATTCCTGCCGCGATCGAGCTCATCGGCCGACGGGCGAGGGATAGGTTACGTAATGGTACACACACGAAGCTCAGATCCCAGATAGATTTCAGATGCATGCAGTATATAAAATGTATTTCATAGAAATTATTTTTCAATCCGTATTTGTGTTTTACTAGAAAAGAAAACGAATGTTTATATTTTCTGTTTCTCGTTTTTAAATGAGTTCACTATAAGAACTTCACAAAAATGACTTATAGTCCTCAGATAAAAGCATGTACGTTTTCTAATGAATTAAGGCATCCCGTATAAATTGGTACACTTTCTGTGTAAATTTTGTCAGTTGTACGCACAAATACTTTCGTCGTTAATTAACTTTGCCAAATTGCCGCGGGTACTGTTTTACGTGTATTACTTTTTATCCTCAAATTATGCAATACTCGAACACAAAATCAGTTTTACGAGATTAATAAGATCACAAACAACATTTTTTGCAGCGACGCACATACAGAAAAATTTACCGGTTTACAGCTATAAAGCAAAGACTTTTAAGAGATCTAGATTCCTAATTTAAGGTGCCAGTCCCCTTTTCATGGTATCAGATGAAAGTCTTTAATATTTTGCACCACTTTTGTCCTATATATGTTTAGAAAATATTTAAAGCTAAAAAGTTATAGAGCAAACATATGAGCATAATTTAGCATTTTTTTGAAACAAATTTCGATTTGATTTTTAAAGTAGTATACGAGGGTTAATCAAACATATAAAACTGGGAGGACAACGTTCAATGTGTCTACATGACAGATTTGTAATTTAAAACTACTTTCTACGATTCAACTCGGAGCCTTTGCAGGTACACGAGATCAACTAAAAAATACTTAAAGGGGAATAACTCGAAACCGGAAAGAGCGATTTCATAATGTTTTGTGTGATAGTGAGCTATTGACATTTCCAAAAGACCCTGAACATTTGAATAAAATCGGATGACAAACAAGCGAGATATTAAGGTTTAAAAAAGAAACAAAAAGAAAAACTAGATGAGATCTCGTTGCGATCAACGAGTGGGTCTTCCGTCCGATTTTTCATAAGATGCGATGAGATGTGTTAATCTGTCTGGTGTCATGTTAACTCGATTGAAATGAGTTTGAAAATTTCGAAAATCCTACAATTCATCCAATGATTTTGAAAAAGATGTCATCAGTTGCAGAAATGCAAGAGCATTACAAAAATCATGTTTTAAAAGTAGCCTGAGGTCATTTTCACACGAATTAAATGAGTTTAAAATTTAAAAAAAAAAATTCATCCAATCAATTCAAAAAATGTCACGCAAAATTGCAAGCGCAACTTAGATATCATGTTTTAAAATTAGTCTGAGGTCATTTTAACACGATATAAATGAGTTTAACATTTTTGAAAACTTAGATATTATGTTTTAAAATTAGTCTAAGGTCATTTTAACTCGTTTAGAATGAGTTTAAAATTTTTGAAAAATTTAAATTTCATCCAATCAATTCGAGAAAGATGTCATCAGACGTGGAATTGCAAGCGCAACTTAGATATCACGTCTTAAAATTAGTCTGAGGTCATTTTAACACGTATTAAATGAGTTAAAACAATTTGAAAAATTTAAATTTCATCCAATCAATTCGAGAAAGTTGTCATCAGACGCAGAATTGCAAGCGCAAATTAGATATCATGTCTTAAAGTTAGTCTGAGGTCATTTTAACACGATTTAAATGAGTTAAAAAATTTGAAAAATTTAAATTTCATCCAATCGATTCGAAAAAGTTGTCATCAGACGCAGAATTGCAAGCGCAACTTAGATATCATGTCTTAAAATTAGTCTGAGATCATTTTAACACGTATTGAATGAGTTTAAAAGTTTTTAAACACTCATGAGGTCATTTTAACACGTATTAAATGAGTTAAAACAATTTGAAAAAATTGAATTCCATCCAATTAATTCGAAAAAGATGTCTTCAGACGAAGAATTGCAAGCACAACTTAGATATCATGTTTTAGAATTAGTCTAAGGTCATTTTAACACGATTTAAATGAGTTTAACATTTTTTATAAAAAAATTAAATTTCATCCAATCAATTTTGGAAATATGTCATTAGACGCAGAATTGCAAGTGCAACTTAGATATCATGATTTAGAACTAGTCTCAGGTCAATTTGACAGGATTTAAATAGATTTAGATTTTTTGAAAAATTTAAATTTCATCCAATCAATTCGAATGTCATTAAACGCAGAATTGCAAGTGCAACTTAGATATCTTGTTTTTAAATTAGTCTGAGGTCATTTTAACAGGATTTAAATGATTCAAACATTTTTAAAAATAATTTAAATTTCATTCAATGAATTTAAGATAAATGTTCGATTTTTGTTCACGACCTTAACGACTGAGCTACTCGGTCTTTCGCTTCAGGACTTTGATCCTTAATATGTCGAGAATGCGTTGATGAAAAACAACCAACTTTATGTCCCAAAATACATGAAAAAGGGAGATAATTCAGAAGCGGAAGTGAATTTTCAAGCAGGAAGTTGTCTGCAAAGAGACATTCACCTACGACATTATTCCTGTAAAATTCGATGTCATCAGACGCAGAATTGCAAGTTCAACTTAGATATTATGTTTTAAAATTAGTCTGATGTCATTTTAACACGACATAACTCAATTTAAATTTTTTGTCAAATTTAAATTTCATCCAATCAATTCGAGATAGTTGGCATAAGAAGCAGAATTGCAAGTGCAACTTAGATATTATGTTTTAAAATTAGTCTGAGATCATTTTAACACGATTTAAATGAGTTTAAAATTTTTGAAAAATTTAAATTTCATCAAATGTAATCGTCGGAAATGTCATCAGACGCAGAATTGCAAGCGCAATTTTGATATTATGTTTTAAAATTAGTCTGAGGTCATTTTAACACGATTAAAATGAACTTAAAATTTAATAGAAATTTAAATTTCATACAATCAGTCCGAGTCAGATGTCATCAGACGTAGATTTCCAAGCGCAACTTTAATATCATGTTTTAAAATTAGTCTGAGGTCATTTTAACGAGATTTAAATGAGTTTAAAATGTTTAAAAAATTTTAAATTCACCCAATCAATTTGAGTAAGATGCCATCAGACGCACAGTATATCATTCCTCAAAATCAGTGTTATTTCATTCTGAGGAGATGCGTTGACAAGAAGTGAAGAAAAACGACAAAATGGCGGATAAGTCCAAACCGGAAGTGATTTTTACAAAATCAAAAATGGGGTATAAACTTCAAATGATAATAGATCGATGCTGAAAATTTGACGAAAATCGGACGACCCATCTCCGAGAAATCTTCTGCACAAAAATTGTAAAGAAAAAAAAAAGAAAAAAAAAGAAAAGTGAAAAAGAAACAATAGAATAATAGATGGGTCTTCCGCTGAATACGGAAGACCCTAATAATATAGAAGAATGATAAACAGTAGAAAAACAGTAAGGTCTTCCGCTGAAGACGGAAGACCTTAATAATAAGAAAAGTGAAAAGGAAACATTAGAATAATAGAAGGATCTTCCGCTGAAGACGGAAGACCCTATAAATAACAATAAGAAACCTGAAAAAGAAACAATAGAATAATAGTAGGGTCTTCCGCTGAAGACGGAAGACCCTAATAATAATAATGAAGAACTTCTATCAGAATCAGTTCATAAACTAGACACGATCTCGTTGCGAGCAACGAGGAGGTCTTCCTTCCAATTTTAGAAGTTGAGATACATGTATGACCTTTATTTTGCTATTTACCAGCTAAATGATTTGTAAAAAGAAAAAAAAAAGATCTCTTGATTCTGAACAGACAATTTTCTTCTATTTCTTTATCTTTTTTCCTTTTTTTTTTTTTTTTTTTTTTTTTTTTTTTTTTTTAGCCCCTTTTTCTTGATATCAGCTGAAATATCTTATTATTTTAAACAGATTTTGTTCATTAAGTGTTCAGAAATGTGTTACCGTTCTTGAGATATTTGGGAAAGACTGCTTTAGGGGCCGACCCTTTATCTCCCTGTAGGGTCCATTTGACGAAACTTTGATGGTTAAATTTTATTACGAACACTATTCTTAGCATCTTCTCTTATATAATGCTTTTCAAAATAGTTCTCCTTTTTAAGATATAAATGATCATAATATATTGGACTTCTAGCCCCTCAAAACCCCTAATTATGTAACATATCCGAAAACTTTTAACATGCGTAGATAAAGAGCTAGAAGATTAACATTTTTGCTTCTATATCACATTACAAAATGTTTCTTATTAAAGAGATATAGATGAAAGACTTTAGACCCTTCTGGGCCCCTAATATGAGGGGTCAGCCCCTTTTGCTTGGTGTCAGTTGAAAGGTCTTGTTTATATAAACTTTTAATGTTCTACATATGTTAACAAAGTATTTATGACAAGAAAGATATTCGTGATCAAATCTCAAATTTCCCAAAAAACTGTCAAAAAAGTTAACATCAACATTTTCAGGTTCAGGCGAGCTTCCAGGACAATGACTTCTAGTCAAATCTAAAACAAGCATGCAAATCTACCATAACCACTCTATCTTGCACATAAATTTCAAGTCTTTAACTATAACGGTTTTTGAGGAGATGCGTGGACAATATCATGTCCCAAAATACATGAAAAAGGGAGATAATTCAGAAGCGGAATTGAATTTTCAGACGAAAAGTTGTATGCAATGAGAGGTTCACCTAAGACATCATCCCTGTAAAAATCATTAAAATCGATGGAGAAATGGCTGAGAAATTAAGGGTGTCTACCAAGAAGAATATTTAAATAATAACAGTAGAATAACAGTAAGGTCTTCCGCTGAAGACGGAAGACCTTAATAAATAAACTTTTCTATAACAATCTGGATAAGTTTAGAAATTTTCGATTTTGAACTTTAAATGTACACATGTTCATGAAGCATTGTAGCATGTTAATGTATAAAGTTGCAATAATTCCCGCGCTTGTGCGGGATATCATCTAGTGTTATCGATTATTAATCGTTACTTTTTTAAGTAAACGTGTCCATGCCTGAATTCAATATTGTACATCAATCAATTTGCGCGTTGAAAGAATTTTAAAAGTTTCATTCTTTCAGGACTTTCATCAAACACTGAATGAATGAGGAATTACCAGACTTTTTCAAAGTAAAATATGTTGAAGTTATTTTCATGCAAGTTCAGTTCTCTACGATCAATTTAAGTAATATTTAACACATCATTCCAATTAATAAGCAGCATCCTCTCCCATGCACTGATTACAGAAAATCCTATTCACAACGCTTTAGTAAAACATCAATATAATTTACGATGGAATAACGTTTTCTTCTTGAGAAGTCTTCCCACTTTAAATCGTTTTTAATATAGTAATAAATTCTTTAAATGATACGATATCGTAGCGTATAGCATAAACCAAACTTTACATTCAGAGTAATCATTATGAAAAAATAAAAATAAATCTAATTGAATAAATTTGAGATTTCCAAAAATTCAATGTTTTATTTTATTATTAAGTTTTATTTTTGAATTTATAAAATATATGTATTGTTTTAATGATTTTACTTTTTCATTAACCAAGTGTTTAAGTAAGAATTAACACTTATTATAAATAGTAACAATATACATATACTACCGTCAAATTATTTGATCCAATTATCTTAAAAACAAACTAAGAATGTTGATAAACATATACTACCGTCACCCAGGATAACGCCTTCTGCATGGTTGATCCTCTCAAGAGATATTGCTCTACTGATTTTCACTTTGCCTTTACAACTTTTATACAGTAGTTTAAATCAGATAATTTGAATCTGATCCAATCAGAAAGTGACAACATGTACAACGCATTTTAATCAATGGAAGAACCTGAGGCAATGTCAGAAAATATGTTGCACTAATAACACTCAAGTTTTTAAATACTAGTAGAAGATAGAATATCAAATATAGAACGATACGTATTTTCGAATATGGCAACAGAATATTCAAAAAAATTTAAAAACGAGAAACGTGTGTATGTCCACTAATCGAAACATCAATGTTTGTCCCCATTAAGGATCTACAGGGATGGCCCCTAAAATATCCATTCATTTGTATCTAAAAAGTGAACAAGAATTTTAGAAAGGCATTAGAACAAATAATGTTAGTATTCTTGAGACCTTTCTAACGATATCAAGAAAAAAGGGACTGGTCCTTTTAATTAGGGGCCAAGAGAATCGTTAAGGCTATTACAAATAACTTAAAAACGCTCAGAATTTTGGAATGTATTGTAGAAGCAAAGTTGTTGATCGTTACAATATCTGTTTGAAAAAAATCATTGCCACGCCCATTAATGACGTAATTAGGGATTTATATTCATTATCTGAAAGTGGGAGGGGGGGGGTAATTCTGGAGTTGTATCGATATTTCATGATTTTATTAAAAAAACAGAAATAACACGGAAGATCTACTCGTTACTCGTAACGAGATTGTATCTACTTACATGTATATTTCGAAAAAATGCACTTTCCCCCAAACTTATCCATGGCGTGAGGGGATGCTCCGCTTAGCGATACCCTTGTATATTAAGTTTTTAAATTTAAATTCGAAAGGTGAATGTTTCTTTCTGTTAGGTGAACATATAAAATAATTAAACTAAAATTGGTAAGAAATGATAACGCTAAACATTAACCATTGCTGAACTGTTTTATAATCTTAGGCGGTATTATTACATTCATTAGAATGTGTTATAAGATCTTGCATTTAAACCCCCATTATCCAGTCTTCTTATCCACAGTTAGTAAAGCGACGTATAACACTTAGAATTTGGTACAAAATCCAAAATGTATAATATTTCTAAACATTTGTTTTATGTCTTCTAAAGAATATTTTTCCCTTATATTTTATAATCAAATTGTACGTCCCCGGTGATAATAATTACAGGTAATACAATGTAAGTCTAAAACAGACCACTCAAGTGTGAAAAAATTGTCTATGTGGAAATCAGAAATTCACAATTCTGGCTAGGTGGGAATAGATCCCGGCTGATACCAGGGTTGATATCAAAACAGCAGTGTAATATTTTAAATATCTGCATACACAACAAGGATAAATACATGCGCGTGAATCAATAATAATGAAAGAAAGAGAAAACATTTTTCATCGACATGTTAGAGCTTTCAAAGTATCATCTGATGTGATGAACGTTATTTCCATTTTAAGATCTTTAATTTATGTAAATGTTCGGTTTATTATATGATGTTAATGTTAATGTCAACTAACACACAAATCTTGCAATCAATTTATCTGTACGATAAATATTGACAGATGGAAGACGTTTTGCAAGTACATATTCGCAATAAAAAGCAAATAAACAAAAAAAATGTTTGTATTTTTTTCTATTTTCTACTCTTATGTTACAAAACTTTGATGGCGCATATGTCCTGCATCATTTCATATCTGATTCTAGCAAGTATGTCCACATTTTAAGTCTAGCTGTTCTTAATAAGGGTGAAAAAGTTATGTCTTTACATGGTCAGACTACAATTGCAATTGTAGATGCAAAAGAAAATTTTGTTTCAAATAAAGAATCATTTGCAAAAATTTTTCAGGAAATTAAAGTACTGCTTGACAAAAAAATGACGAAGGTTATGTGCCCTTTTTTTTCTGGGGGGTGACATGAAAATCTTTTGCATGGTTGCTGCAAACTCCAAACTTTCTTGTAATTATTGCAAAATTGAAAATCAAATTTGACATGACAAAGAATGAGGATTTAGGAAATGAAATAATTCTCCAAGAAAAAAATATATTATGGTTTACTGTAACCCCCCACCCCCTCCCTGCCTTACTCAATATTGACCTTGATCATGTTCTTGTTCACTAATTGCATCTAATGATGAGAATAGTTGATGAACTTATTAAAAATATTCTTGAAAATGCAATTAATTAAGTTCAGCAGGAAAATGTAGGGGCAAAATTGGAAGTAAAAGGTATATAACAGCAATATTTGAGGTAATTTAAAGTTTTGGAGTGTCCTCTTCTGTATGGAAGAGAACAAGAGTTCTTGTAAATGCCCGAGACATAATCAGTCAGTTGTGGGAAGATGTTTACAATATATATACGAGGGTTGTCCAAAAAAGTTCGTGGAACACATGTAATTTTCTTCAAAGTAACGGCACCATTTTCAGGAAAGTATTATAATAGTTTAATACAAAGTATAATAATGTATACATGTATGTATAAAAATCAGAGCAAAGTACATTTTTGTATTGGAGTTATCATTATATATACATTGCCTATACAGGCCGCACGGCCCAGTTTGACGTTGAGTTATAACGACGTTCCTACAGCGTCGAAGTTCTGGGTTTACCCGACATTGATATGCTGCACTAACAGACTGGCTAGGGAGTACAATCGCACGCTCCAACAAAAATCGCTTGTGTCACGTTTATATAACTAAACTCGAACTATTTCGATGTTTTTCATTCTTCCTTCATCATTTGTTTTGTTTCCAGCAGTGTTTTACCTCAGTCGACACAATTTTATGATGGCGCGCTGTTCCGTGCGGTCCGCCGACGTCACTTTCTTTGGTGCTTTTAAAGACTCGTTCTTGTAATTTTTTTTAAAAGTCCTCTACTAGTTTGAAAACGTATTCATATCTAAAAACTCAATCACAAAGTTTGGACAATTTTTACACTGGGCCATGCGTACTTTCCGCGACCTTTTGATACATTAGAATTTAAGTTAAATTTTATGGAAAACATTTAAAACCACTTTGGTTTGATTTTCAATTTAATGACAAACACTTCGATATACAATATGTTTATATAAACCCATTTAAAATGACAAATGTATCCTGCAACTACCCCTTGTGTTGACCGAATAAAGGTAACCCAATAAACCAAAGCTATTTTTGGTCATTGCCCCAATATAGCCACGAGATGACCTCATGAAGACGAACTACTTTTGTTAACTTGACAACAAAATGGACGCTGACTTTGATCTGCAGTTTGATGTAGAGGCGGATCTAAATATGTAACTATGAGCTAAAAAAAAAACGCATACCGAAAGTTTAACCCCTCCTAAAGTACCTTCTGAATTAATTCTTCTTGATATTTCAATCGATGAAAATTTATATGAAGTCGTGAATGAATTTGAACAAAATTCGTCCGCAGAAATTTCGAAATTCGCAAACAGAACCCCCTGTCAACACTGGTCCTCAATTAATTGACGGTAAATTGGATGAAGTTGAAACTTTCATTACAAATCGAGAAAACTTAAACACAATTAAGAAAACTCTCAAAGATGGAAACCTGGTTAAAAATATCTAAAAATGATGGAAAATGAACACCACAACGTGCATGAAATAAGATCAGCTGTTACCCATGTTTCTTTTGCCAGTGAGGCAGAAAACTGATGGTCAGGAGTATGAACCGAGCCTTTTGCGCTCCATCATCAGTAGCTTGGACAGAAAGTTAGGTAGACAAAAATATGGACACAAAATAATGGAAAAGCAAGATGATTCTTTCCGTTTAACTAGCGATGCCCGAAAAGCAAATTTAAAAAACATTTAAAAAACAAAGGAACAGCAATAGTCCAAGCAAAGCGGACGCTATAACATACGAAGAAATAAACATTTTGAACGAAAAGAAAATTTTAGTGACTTAATAAAATAGACAGTACATAGAACATTGGTCTATATTTCTTTTTTCAGAATTTCTAATTTGTAATGTTTGCGTGTTTTTTAGCCCTTAAAAATAAAATATACAGGCGTTTGTAAGACGAAACTCTACTAGAGTAAAGTGGTACATAGATTTTTAATTTGAATTTTATTTGTCTGTTCCTTCCTCTTAAAAAAGGAAAGAAAAATTAATTGATATATAAAACCAATTAGTATTTAAAATCAAAATGCATTTAAAAAAAAAAAAATCAGCATTTAAATGATTTGTTTAAAAATGAATTATTATTTTTTTTTTCGAAAAAGATAGCTTTAAAAGACATATTGTCGTTTGCGCTAAAGTCGTCCAGGAAAGAAGTAATATTCAATAGTAAATACTATATTTTAAAGTAAGATAATTTCTGTGTATGTGGATTAGTTATACTCAATGGTAGCTTTTTTTATTCACGGCTGTTACTTGTAAATAACATTTGGTGTAATTAGTCGGTACTTCATTGAAAGCTATATTTTAATGTTTGGAACATTAATTACCATCTGTTGTCTCTCCTTAATGTCAATTTCTAATCACACAAAGGGGTTCAAAGTTTGATGTAGGTTGTTATTTATCTGAACAGTTATTTAAGATCTTCAGAACTAACTGTAATGCTAAATATGATATAATTTTAAAATTACGTATTGTTTTGGACGAATCAATTATTTGCTGGTACAAATAACTTATTTGTTCGAACGATTAGGATTTGTTTGGACGAAATAGGATTTGTTCGAAAAAAATAGAATTTCCTCTTCTTACTGATATAATTTACGAAGATACTGTAATAAAATCATTGCACGAGTTTTTGGTTTTACTGATGACTTCTATATAAATTAAGGTATTTCGCCAGTAAACAACGAAAAGCCTTCACCAGAGTAACTAGTTACACCATTGGAATTTCATCACGTGTGAATTGATGTCTGTACGCTATACTAGAATTTTAACTGGTAAGTTATCATTGATAAATCAATTAAACCTACTTTCATTTTCGATAAACAAGCCCGAAATAGAAAAATGAGAGCAAGGTGGTGGACACGCTTTGGCGGATCCAAGTCAGTGGGAATTTGCATCAAAACATATGCTTGCAATGAAATAATTATTGAAAGTTTACGTAAAGAGTGAATATATTTACTGGGAACTTATTTAGGCTATACATAGAAATTAAGATATGACACATGATGAATAACTAAAATGAGCCAATTTGTTTGAATGCGCGATTTAAGTTTTCATGGATAG
The DNA here is from genome assembly GCA_033439105.1 of Magallana nippona. Lineage (NCBI taxonomy): Eukaryota > Metazoa > Mollusca > Bivalvia > Ostreida > Ostreidae > Magallana > Magallana nippona. Next base: position 26,836,179 of record CM065917.1, on the reverse strand, counting down.
AACTCGGTGGAAGGTGTAGGACGAGTTTATCATCGGGCAGTTACTTTGGATCTGACGACGTTGATTTAAGATATGTGAAAATAATGTATATACTGGCGTTTTTAAAATACACATATACTATTTTATACCACTACATATTGGTAGTAAACCTTATATACATTAATTTGTGAACCAGGTTGTTTTAACAATTAATCGATGATGTATGCATAACACGGACAAGTTGAATTGGTCGAGGAGGGGAGGATGACAGTCTTTTTCCTGAAATTTTTATTTGGGACAGTAATAAAAGTTTAATTGAAATTTGACCTAAATAACAAAATTTAGAAAAGAGATACGACGCACTTTACACTCACTCCCTAATCTGAAATTTAAAAAAAATGTAACTTTTTCCAGTCAGCTGAAACAAAAAGAATAAAGGCTTTGTATATGTATATGTATATGAAGCATTGTATCATATCAATGTATAAAGTTGCAATAATACCCGCTCTTACGCGGGATATCATCTAGTATTTCATATATATATACAGTTCATACTCTCTCTGGTAGTCATTTTCAATCTCAGAGTAGTTGCCTATTCAAATTATTCACCACTTTATTCAATATATGGCCAAACTGTTAGGTTCAAAAGAGTCAAAATCCCCAGAATAAAATGGAATACAAGTTTTCTGCTTATATGCACATACCAATTCCTTTAACGTTTCACCCAAATTCCGTGCAGCGGCTTAAAGGGACATAGTCACGATTCTATTCAAAATTTATTTTTCCGTTTTTTAATGTGTAAAATGCTTCAGTAACTTATTTCTAATAGACAACCAAAGTTTGAGTGTCGGTCGTCGGGTTATAACCGAGGTACAGAGCTCACAATTATTTGTTATGTAAACAAAACTTAGATCATGTTTTTTTTTTGTTTTAATTTTGAATGTTAAATAAAATAGTTATAAACGTCCGACACATTCACTTTAGTTCTAAACATGGAAATATAAATAAATAGAAAAATAAATTTGACCGAAATCGTGAACATACCCCATTAAAAGGAAATGCGCTTTAAAAAAAAATGAACTGACGGCCGGACGGGTAAAAAACAGTATACCAGATTGTCAATGACGATATATTTCTTCAAACCTGTGTTTACATGAATCCCAAGTAATACAATACTTTGAAATTTATGTGATCTAGATGTTTTTAGAGTGTAAATGATCTTCTTCACAAAATAATTTAACGTTTCACCCAAATTCCGTGCAGCGTGTGAGGAACGTACATCTGGTGTAGTAGTGCGTTTCAGGGTCTGTAAAATAAAAACACCAAGGATCAATGCAAATGACATGAAGAAAGCAATGACCAAGAGACTGTTTATAGGAAAAAATGTATTTTTGAAAAATTGCAATTATACTCCAGATGACACTTTATTAAAAGGTTTTTATTTTAATGTTTGGAACATTAATCACCATCTGTTGTCTCTCCTTAATTTTCCTTTCTGTCTTTTTGCGTTTTATTCATTTTCCCCTTTCATAAAAACACATTAACGTATACCACCAGTTTTGAATTTTTGGGGGGTAAAATTACAACATATGCTTTCTATGGAGAAATATGTACATTATATCTTAAAACTTAATGTATAAATCATTTGAATACTGTTTAATTATATATATATATATACATGTACAAAACCGAAAGCGCCATTCTTCACCATGTACCCGGAAGTTATCTTTCACGCGAATTCTCGCTAGTCACGTGACGAGACTTACAGACCCTATAGGTTCAGGTCCTTACTAAAAAACAAAAACAACAGAAAACACTATTGCACAAAAATTTGTCATCTTTTATGGGATTGAAGGTCACAATATTTGCTTTCTGAAGTAATTAATTTTTGGTCGTTATCTCTATTCGTTCTATTTTTACCAGCCTCTAAATATAGTGTGTGCTATGACATTTTGACGTCATCACGACGTTCATAAGTATGAAGCTGGTTTGGGACTCTCTCTCGAAACATACTTGTCTATATAATGAGATTTTAAACATAATAACATTTCAAAACAACAACAAACAACAAAAAAGAAAGTAAACAGAACCAAGATATCAACGTTAGGTATTTTTGATTTTGTTCATTAGTAGATGATATACCGTGCAAGCGCGAAAAATAACGGTTTTCATATTGATGGAATTTGTATGTTGAACCAGATTTGTTTGTTCAGTCTTTCAAATTTTATTCCATTAACTTTTCTTTTTAAATTTGGAGTTTTAAAACAAACCCATATGGCAGGATATCTAGAGGAGAGGACAGGGATAAAAATCTAAACTGAAATTTATTTTACATGTATATGGCCTAAATTCTTATTTGTTGCAGCTAACTGAAAAAAATACAAACTTTTTCGGTTTGTTCTGTATGCACTTTATTGTTACAACTTGAAACATTTTCATTTTTTGGCATTATATATTGTATTAAATGCAACGTCAATTGCATATAAGTGCATAAGGATTTTTGTATCAAACAACGAGGGGTGTACATTGTATAGTGCACCGTATCTGATAGCACTTTATTAATATATTACTTTAAGATACCCAACAAGATTCGCTTCTTGGCATTACATATTGTATTATTTATTCGAGAAAAATACTTAAAAATATTATAATTCATTGTTTTGAGATGTAACTTATTTTACATTCCCCTTTTCTTAATTACGTTGTAATATATGTAAATAACAATTAATATAGTTAATCTGTATTATGGTGGCATAGTTCTGCCACCCATTGTCAGATAATTATGCCGACTTGTCAGATAATTATGTCGACTTGTCTGATCTTTATGTCGACTTGTCACTTATTTACGTTTTTTAAATTTCAAACTAAACTAAACACTTAAACGTTTTCACGCCCAATTTGTGCCACCCAGTAGACATAATATTTTCTGACAAGTTGATAAAAGGATCTAACAAGTCGACATAATCATCTTTTAAGTCGACATCATTATTTGACAAGTTAACATAATTATCTGACATAATAAGATATACTGGTACAGTACCAGTATACGGAAGCGTATCGTGCGGAAGCGTATCGGGGCCTACACTTGTTGTGTTATAACTTATACAATGTCATATTTTTTTATCGTCCTATTGACATATAATCTATTATGTCGTATTTTTAATGAAAATATTTTGCATTGTATTGAGGTAAGTTTACATAATTTAAATCACCTTATTATAATTGATCAGTTTTCTTGCAATCTGCTATATCGACTAAACAAAATATGGAGTTATGAATAATAACTTAAGAATGAGTTTTATTCATATCGAGAAAGATATGTTGACATAAAACAATGAAATTGTATACATTATAGGTATATCGACATATATATGTTTTATTTCTTGGGAAAATATTGTGAAAATATTGTTATCGGATGAATTTCGCGGGGGCGGGAGTTCTGATGATACGACACTTCATCTGACTCTAGCTCTGAGAAACACATGTAGACTGACATTTGTGGACTCATTGGAATTCGTATGCTCAATTTTCATGGATTTCGATTATCCTTTCATTAATGAATTTAAATCCACAACGAATTATGAGTAAAAGTATTGACATCTTTATCATACAAATTATTCCACGAAATATAGTACCCATTAACCTATGAAACAATAGTAATCTACGAATATTGGCTCCACGAAATATAATCCAAAATAAAGTAAATTTTAAACTCTAAAAATCAGATACTTCTTTTATTGTCAAGCAATTAACAAACTATCTGCATTTCATCGTAGTTAGGGGCGGAAGATGTGAGCAGTCCTACATATGTACCCCAAAATTATCATCATGTTTCAATAATGATGTTTTTACAACGGTTTCCCATCGAAGAGGCTTGTTTCACCCATCTGTCTTAAAGCAATTAAATTGGATGATAACCCACCCTCTCAACTACAATGTAATCTAACTAATACATCAACTGCTATTATGCATGAACTAACTGCATAAGCGTTGCATTTTCTCATTACCATGATCTGATGCGAGTCTTTTCTTTATTCGCGTGGTGAAAAGACTCGCATCATGATAGGGAGAAAAATGCAACGTGAAAAGACTCGCATCATGATAGTGAGAAAAATGGAACGTGAAAAGATTCGCATCATGATAGTGAGAAAAATGCAACGCTCATATGCATTCGATCAGTTCATGCATACTATTATTTTAAAGCAAATACACTACATTTTATACTTTTTCGACGCTTTGGTAAATGAAGCATTTTTCAGGGGGGGGGGGGGGGGGGGGGTAATATAATACGTGGTGTAAGTAAATGAGTTCACGTACTTTAAATGTTTTACCATGTTTTCATAACTCACATCACATGTTTAATTGAGAGTCACCCAAACAAAGAAGATCATAACTACAATATCAAATATTTATATGAATTGCAATTAATATAAAGTAATTACTGCTCTTTGTTTTTGATTTATATCAAACTGTCAATGTCAGTCTACTTGTGCTGTCTACAGCTAGATTAAAAGTGAGGTGACGTACATGTACAATCAGAACTCCCGCGCCCGCGAAGTTCATTTAATAGTAACATTTTCGCAATAGGTTCCCTAGAAATGAAAGCATATTGATATCGACATGACTATAAAGCATTTATTTTATTGTTCTTTGTCTAAATTTATATCTTAATATAATTAAATTACATTCTTAAATCAACATTTCAAACTACATACTTTGTGAAGTCGATAACGCAGATAGCAATAAAACTTGTAAAATTCAATAAGATGAATTAAATTATATAGAAATCACTAGATACAATTCAACACATTTGCATAAATAAGAGGTCACAATGCTTAATATGCTGACAATACAATAAAAAGAAGGACATTTTATAAGTTGAAACACAACAAGTGTAGGCCCCGATACGCTTCCCTATACTGGTACTGTACCAGTATATCTTATTATGTCAGATAATTATATTAACTTGTCAAATAATGATGTCGACTTAAAAGATGATTATGTCGACTTGTCAGATCCTTTTATCAACTTGTCAGAAAATATTATGTCTACTGGGTGGCACAAATTGAGCGTGTAAACGTTTAAGTGTTTAGTTTAGTTTGAAAATTTAAAAACGTGAATAAGTGACAAGTCGACATAAAGATCAGACAAGTCGACATAATTATCTGACAAGTCGGCATAATTATCTGACAATGGGTGGCAGAACTATGCCACCATAATACAGATTAACTATATTAATTGTTATTTACATATATTACAACGTAATTAAGAAAAGGGGAATGTAAAATAAGTTACATCTCAAAACAATGAATTATAATATTTCTAAGTATTTTTCTCGAATAAATAATACAATATGTAATGCCAAGAAGCGAATCTTGTTGGGTATCTTAAAGTAATATATTAATAAAGTGCTATCAGATACGGTGCACTATACAATGTACACCCCTCGTTGTTTGATACAAAAATCCTTATGCACTTATATGCAATTGACGTTGCATTTAATACAATATATAATGCCAAAAAATGAAAATGTTTCAAGTTGTAACAATAAAGTGCATACAGAACAAACCGAAAAAGTTTGTATTTTTTTCAGTTAGCTGCAACAAATAAGAATTTAGGCCATATACATGTAAAATAAATTTCAGTTTAGATTTTTATCCCTGTCCTCTCCTCTAGATATCCTGCCATATGGGTTTGTTTTAAAACTCCAAATTTAAAAAGAAAAGTTAATGGAATGAAATTTGAAAGACTGAACAAAAAAATCTGGTTCAACATACAAATTCCATCAATATGAAAACTGTTATTTTCCGCGCTTGCACGGTATATCATCTACTAATGAACAAAATCAAAAATACCTAACGTTGATATCTTGGTTCTGTTTACTTTCGTTTTTGTTGTTTGTTGTTGTTTTGAAATGTTATTATGTTTAAAATCTCATTATATAGACAAGTATGTTTCGAGAGAGAGTCCCAAACCAGCTTCATACTTATGAACGTCGTGATGACGTCAAAATGTCATAGCACACACTATATTTAGAGGCTGGTAAAAATAGAACGAATAGAGATAACGACCAAAAATTAATTACTTCAGAAAGCAAATAGTGTGACCTTCAATCCCATAAAAGATGAAATTTTTGTGCAATAGTGTTTTCTGTTGTTTTTGTTTTTTAGTAAAGACCTGAACCTATAGGGTCTGTAAGTCTCGTCACGTGACTAGCGAGAATTCGCGTGAAAGATAACTTCCGGGTACATGGTGAAGAATGGCGCTTTCGGTTTTGTATCGGGTAAATTACGTTGAGGAACATACTAAGTTAAGAAGGAAGAGCGAGGCTGCAGTGGAGAGTGGGAGAGTTCTACGATTTGTTGTTGACGAAGTGCGTGTTATTAATGCGTGTGTGCAGGCTTCTATGAGGGGCACGTCGTACAAAGTACAGGCAATGTCAACATTCTACACTTCTCTAGAACTTTTCTGATAGCAAAGATAAACCGAAGAGCAGACTTTTGTTTAGGGAGACTACGTTTTACTTATTGAAAGATACATAAAGATACATAAATCAAGGCATTTTTAAAGGTAGTGTGGGTTTGCATAGCTACGCTCTCGAAAAGGAGACAGGAAAGGGAGGGGGCTATTTAATTCAAGTTTACAGGTTTCTTATTTACAAATACATGGAATGTGTTTATTCACCAATCAAGGACCCTTGGGGGATATACATTAAAAACAATAATATAATCAGCATAACAAATAATTATTTAATAAAAAAAAATGCAAAGAATGTCCAGATACACATTGATTTGAGTTTGTTTTAGATATTTTTGGATAATGAAGATACAGGAGTGGTAAAAGATGCAACCTGCCAGTGCCCAATGGGACAACACAAGTGTCATCATATTGCTGCAGCACTTTTGTTTGGGTATGTTTACTTTAAAAAAATCATCGCCTTTATTTTTCTTTCTTTTAACATGTTTGCTTATTACATGTAGAAAAATGAATTTTAGGTTGGTACAATAAAATCTAAAACTATGTTTTGATTTTAAAATTTGTTGTCATGTTTAAAAAGGATTGAAGAATATTTACAAACCATTCAATATAAATAAATAAATAATGTGTACCATTCATGTTAATCATATCTATGTTGATAGAGAAAAAAGTTTATAATTTCATTTACAGTTATAAAAGAGCTAGCAAAACCGACATTAAGTGTAGTTGGCTGAAACATCCAAAGTCAGCACCACCAAAATCCACGGTTATCATATCTGACTTGTATCCACCAAAGCAACAGGAGTATAAGTATGTATATATAAATAAAGTAAACTGCTATATATATATATATATATATATATATATATATATATATATATATATATATATATATATATATAAACACAACATTAAAGTTAACCATATATATACAAATATATATTTTTAATGCCCGATTGTTTAGAGCACTGAAAAAAAAAGTAACAGACGAAGACAGATCATTTTTGTATCATCAGCTTGGACAGTTCGGGCGCTTCACAGGTTGCCATTCTGTGCCATGGATATTAATTTTATTAATTTTTTTTCAGTTTCCAAATCTATGTTATTTTTGATGTTGCAGTTGTATTTTATCTAATTTTGTTTTGAATTTTGTTTATCTGGATACTATCTAACTTTGAAGCATGCACGGATATGGGGAGGGGGGGTCAGGGTGTCCAGATCCCCCCCCCCCTTGGAAAATTAAAATTTATTAAATTTACATAGTAAAATTATCGCAAATATGCCTCGGACTTCCCTACCAAAAACAATTATCCTTCGGACTCCCCGAAAAATTTTCTGGATCCGCGCATGTGAAGTAACTTGGTATCAATAGTCATGTATCTGATTATTATTCTAAAATCCAGGTGTCTCAATTAAGAAATTGAAAAAAAAAATTCCATTTGTACAATAGTATTTACCACCGCTTTTATCAATACTAAAACTGTATATAAAACAAAATACATTGTAGCTCTACATTGGATTCTTTCTGAGGAGCCAAAGTCTGAGGAGAGTCCAGTACCTTTAATTGAGGATCTGTTGATGAGAAAGGGTACACTAATGCTGAAGACAGTAGAACATGGCTTCGAAAACACCTTATTCTCTCTCCAGAGAAAATTATGGAGGCAGCATTCACATCAACTGGTCAGAGAGAAAACTCTTTGTGGGCAGCTGTAAGGAAGCTTCGATTTACTGCGTCTAACTTTGGACAAATTATTGGAGCGATTAAATGGAAGAGGTATTCAACACCATCCACCCCCCCCCCCCCCCAAGATGTATTTTAATGTCAACAAAATATTCTATTTTGCTTAATCCAGTGTACATGTAGTTTTATCACATTATTACTTTACACTAGTGTGATCTGGTACCATGTATGCTATTTTATTTCTATAGCATTATATAATTTTACTTTGAAATGTTTAATGTGTGACTGTGAATTTGGAACTGTAAATTTTTAGATTTGAGTGTTCTATTGTAGATTGTCAGAGTCCCTTAAGAAACGAATTTTAAGTGCCTATAATTTGGAAAGAAGAGCTCCAATTCAGTGGGGCATCACACATGAGAAATTGGGTGTTGAGGAATATTGCAAACCTGGTGCAGTCACAGTTTTGCCGACAGGCAAGTTGAGTGTTATTGTGCTCAATAATGGGATGGGAACTACTTTTCTTATCTATATGATGTGATGATTGTGATTGTCTAAAGAGACTGAACGTGAAATGAGAATGTTTTATTCCTGCAATAAACATAGCTTTAATGTCAATATAATCACTCTTTTAAATCAAATTACTGATGTTAATATTATTACTTTGTTTAGATTGTATAGCATTTTTTCATTTATGTACATATTATTACTAGTGTACTTCAGGTATTTGGCTTCACGAGTCAGGTGTCTTTGGTGCATCACCTGATGGCTTTGTCCAGGGAGATTTTAACAAAACTGACATTGTCCACCTTCAGCAGAAGGACCAACCAGCAACTGTACCAGCTATCATAGAGGTTAAGTGCCCACAGCAAAGGACAAGACCATAATGGATGCGTGCTCCTCAGTCAAAGATTTTTACTTGGGTACTAAAGTTACACATCTTATCGCGTGCACACTTGGTTATCTTTTTTGTATCACTCAATAAAGTACCAGGTAATGGGAGAATGCATGAAAATGTTTGTGTAATGGCATATGTAGCTTATTGAATTAAGATGTAATTAATTACATCAACTACTCCAATATTAGCATGAAAATAATATACATGCAAGACAAATCTTAAAATTCGTAATTTGATAAACTTCTGTATCTTTGACCAAAATTACATTTACTTTTATATATATCTATATACATGTATTTTCAGTCGATAACAATGAAAGTTTATCGTTAAAGACAACACATGATTACTGGCATCAAATCCAGGGCCAGCTCTACCTTACTGATACGGAGTGTTGCGATTTAGTGATATGGACTACCAAAGACATGCAGATTGTAAGAATTATAAAAGACAAGATCTGGGACCCAAACATTACTGCCATGATAGACTTTTATTTTATGGTGTTTTTGGAATCACTGAAGTAAATCAGGTTAGTTATATTAATGATGCGATAAGATCATATGATGAACATTCTTAGTTATTAATGAATTGAAATTGGTGTTCCTTTGCATTTGTAAATAACAAAACAATACTACTTGTCAAGTTGAACACATTTCTAATATCTTTCATAGCATATTTAAATTTCGAATTTATCTGCAATTTCTTTAAGAAGAGGTGCCTGAAGGTTTACAAGACAACAGCATAACTGAAATATTTTAGTAGACATATGTCGATACTGAGCTGGAATGTGATTAAGAATTTCATAGTTTTTGATGCGCTCATTTGCACTCTCCACATGCATCCTGACTTTTCCTATCTTATAGCATAATGTTGCCTCCTCCTTTGTGAAATGTGCTTTGTGTGACAGAAATGGTGGAATATTCAAAGAAACACCAGAGGGAAGTTTGTCATAGATGTTAAAACCCTTATCGGCTAATATGAGATCTCCTGCTTTTAGCTGTTGCAACACTCCGCAGTGATCAACGATGGCTGCATCTGAATTTGAACCAGGATATAAGTCAGAGGAAAACACAAGTGCACCGTTCGGAGAAACACATGTGGATGCCTTAACAGTGTGTCTGCTTTTATAATTACTGTAAGACAAGGACTGTGAGTTCATGTCAGATGGCACATCTTGAATAATCTCTGTAGCATCCAGAGCTATTCGAGCAGATGCGAACTCTTCAAAGGACTTGGGCATCGATCCTTTACACTTGAGCTGACTTGGGATACCTGTTTCCTTAAGAATGCCGTCAAAGAAAATTTCATGCAAGACTGAAACATAGGTGTTAATGATATTTGAAACAGTTGCCCTGCTTGTTACAAATCGTACCGACAAGTCCTAGTCACGATAATTAAGCCGCAGCTTCATTAACGTTATCAACAATTGGTCCTCAATGGAAAAACAGGTCACAGCCCAACCAGTGTAATAGTGAAACGTTGCCATTCTGTAGAACATACTGACAACAACTTGTAACACATCAGCTGGGAATGAGATGTAGAGCAACATCTACAAACGAATTAAGTCTTATATTTTATGGAGCATTACTGATGTTAAAAAGAGGAACAAGCTCTATGTCCTCACCAACTGTTTCCAATTTATGATGTGTACATTTCAATTATTTGTTGAAGACCACTTCTTTTAATGTTAAAGCTTATACATTTCATTATTTTATTTGACAATATAGTTAATAATTGTTACATTTTTCTCGTCAGTGTCAAAACCACATTAAAATGTGTGTGTATATATATATATATATATATATATATATATATATATATATATATATATATATATATATATATATACAGGTGACACTCGATGGCTCGAACTTCGATCTCTCGAAGTTCTTGATCCCTCGAAGTGAAATCACGGTCCCGATTTTTTTCTCTATATAACTAAGCAAATTTACTCTTGATCTCTCGAACTCCGATCTCTCGAAGTTCTTGATCTCTCGAAGTAAAACCTGGGTCCCGTTATACATATTTCATTGTTTTTCACTCTTGATAACTCGAAGTGGTGGCTGTGTATACACACGACCGATCAAGCGTATAATTAGCTCCGCGTGGACCTTACCTGGATGATCGAGTGAACACCTGAGGCTAGCGTGGTAGTGTTAATTGGTTGATTACGTAAGTGACACTACCCATTGCTTCCTTCAAAGGGTAGATAGTTAATTTGTAACTGATCTATTAATTTCAACACTTGTGAAATTTACGATAAATTAAACCGCTCTTTATTTAAAATATTATGTGATTAAGAAAACATATAACACTTAAAACTGTTTAAGTTTAAAAAAAAATAACACTTAAAAAACACACAACTAAGTTCTGTTTTGTTGAAATTGAAGTAGAGTAGCAGAAAATACGAATGAAATCATGTTAGACTATCCTTCCATGTTATGAATATAAACTTCCGGCTACTATAATTTTAGAACCAAAATGACCGGAACAAACATTTCCGGATTTTTTAAAACTTTCGATCTCTCGAACTCTTGATCTCTCGAAGTTTAATCATGGTCCCTTGAAGTTCGAGTTATCGAGATTCACCTGTATATATATATATATATATATATATATATATATATATATATATATATATCTATATATATATATAACAAACACAATTAAGTATGCACTGTCATTTTTTATTTAATTTTTCTACCGGTAGTGTAACAAGTATTTTTTTTCTATTCACATGCATTTACATATTGTAATTCTACAAAATGAAGCATTTAAATGTTCATGACTCCCTTTCTTTAACTTACCTTTTCAGTGTCATTTATTATATCTTTGATTGACATTTTGGGTTTTTGTATTTGCATATTTTCAATTTCTTCTTGGAGACTCGCAATCTGGTTCTTTAAGACGGACACTGTAATGTGTAATTAATAAGATTCAGTCATTTTGATAAAAAAAAATATGTTCAAGTGATCATCGCATACATTTTTCATTTATAATTGCTTGTAAATAGAAACTTTCAGTATTCATTGGTTTAATTTTAAGCAGTGAAGTTTTTTCTGATCAGTATATTTTCTCTTGCAGAATTTTGTCAACAACAATTCAGTTATTTGTGAATTAAACCCTCCGCAATATATTTTTTTGTGCTGTTTTTAAATATAAAATCATCATTCTGTTTATAACTATTTTTAATTACCCTCATGTGAATGATCTTGTGTGTCATCATGATGGTCACAGTAATTGTGACCCAGAGCAGGATTATGTCCAACATCTGACCCTGAAGCTGAATCACTTGGCATCTGATGAGAAATGGAGGATTCAATGTCCACTTTCTTTCTAGAAAAAATATTAAATCAGAGAAAGATTTAACATTTTACTCTCATATATATGACTTTGTTGAAATAATTCAGTATAATTTATTCTCCCGTTTCCATCATTAAAAACTTGTGTAAACTCTAATTATCTTGAATGCAATAATAAATTACTGTTTATCATGCAGTCAACTCCTTCTACTTCACTTTATTACCTTTTAGGCGTATACACCTCTGGAAAATACCCCTCATTTTTGCTATATGCAAAAATGGTAGGTCCAGATTCTCTCATCCCATCTTTGAAATGACAGCTGCACAGCCTATCATTATTGTTGTACTCTCTGTATGCTCGTCTGAAAAACAAGCTCAATATTATTTGTTTGTTTTAAATATCAATAAACTATATTTGAATTCAATTCAATACTAAAGGCATATGATATTGAAAATTAACCTGGTTTTATTTTGAGGGGAAAGTGGCCCTGAAGAAGACGGCATTACTATATGGGTGTGAAACTGTGGGAAGGGCTTTTTAATCTCAACATTGCCAGATAAAAGCATGCAAATTAAATGCTTTGTCTATAGAAACTTTTGGCTTGAACATCTTCGTCTTTAAATTTTTAAAATACACTCACGATTTGACGAAGTTTGTGTTTTAATGCATTTGTTTTCTTGACCTCTAAAACGCACTGAATATTACGACAATGATGCATTTTATTGTATTTTTATTATTTACCTGCATCTATCTATCCATTTCTTCCTTTCCCTAACATCAACCGGGAATATAAACAAACTGCACGTCTGCTTTCCGCCAGTGCGATGCGTACAACCGATTGCAAAACAATACACCATTACACAAGAATGTTGCTACGAACGCTGATGTACCCGAAAGTTGGAAAACGAAATTGAAAGCAAACAAGACTTACGGACCCTATTATCACTAGAGTTAATACCTGATGCACGCTCAATTATCATGTCAAAACAAGAGGCCCATGGGCCACATCGCTCACCTGAGCAACAATAGGCATGATAAAATCAGCTTAATGGAGTCATAATAAAAAATTATCTGGACAAAGTGGTGTAATACTTGTTAATCCTGTATAAATAAAAATCCATCCGCCATAGTCATATCAAATGTTGAGCATTGCAGTTCTCAAAAAGATCCTAAACAATTGTTTATATAAGGGATATAAACCTACATCAAACGCTAAACCCCTTGTGAGGCCCAAGAATCGTCCAGGGGCCAAAGTCTAAACAATTCTAAAGAATCAGCAATATGTAAAAATGCTTGCATATAAGTTAAACCATATACGGTATAATAAAATTTCAGTTTTTATGAATTAAAATGTTTTCCTTCGTACAACTGGATTTTCAATGTGGTCCCACTCTACTCCTCAAGATTTTGATTTTAACGAATTTGAATCTACACTATCTGAAGTTGCTTTCACAAAAGTTACGGCTTTTCTAGGCAAATGGTTTTTTAGAAAAAGATTTTAGGATTTTTCTCTATATATATTCCTATGTAAAAATTTGCCCCCCCCCCCCCCGTTGTGACCCCATCCTACCCCCGGGGATCATGATTTGAACAAAGTTGAATCTTCACTACCTGGGGATGCTTCCACACAAGTTTCAGCTTTCCTGGCTGATTGGTTTCTGAGGAGAAGATTTTTAATGATTCCCTCTATATATTCCTTTGACCCCCATTGGGGCCCTCAACCCTACCCACAAAGGTAATGATTTTCAAAATTTTGAATCTACACTACCTGAGGATGCTTCCACACAAGGTTCAGCTTTCCTGGCCAAATGGTTCTTGAGAAAAAGATTTTAAAAATATTTAACTCTATACATTCCTATGAAAAATTCGACCCCACATTGGGGCCCTACCCTTCTCCCGAGGGTCATGATATTCCCAAATTTGAATTTAAGCTACCTGAGGATACTTCCACATAAGTTTCAGCTTTCCTGGCTGATTGGTTTCTGAGAAGAAGATTTTTTAAAGATTCCCTCTATATATTCCTATGTAAAAATTTGACCCCCACTGTGACCCCTTGTAAAAGGACGTGGTCCTTTATTTTCACAACTTTGAATCCCCTTTGCCTAAGGATGCTTTGTTTTAAGTTTGGTTGAAATTGGCCCAGTGGTTCTGGAGAAGATATTGAAAATGTGAAAAGTTTACAGACGGACAGACAAACAGACGGACGACAGACAAAATGTGATCAGAATAGCCCACTTGAGCTTTCAGCTCAGGTGAGCTTAAAATATTATTACATTATTGTCAATCTTAACAATTTTTACATCTATCTAATACTTTAAAACCTTTAAACTTGTGCCATTATTTTTATAATGTTGATATACATTATCCATCTATTGAAGGAAGTTTCACGAAAAATAATGTCGTTTCATGTATTTGAACAATTTAAATTGCGCACTTCAAAATTATAATGGGGACCATATGGGTTTGTAATATTTATGAATTATGTAATTACAATTTTGCATGCATTGCCTTATGGATAATCAATATGCATTAAACTGGTAAAATGAATATTTGATAAGTTTAGTAGTTTATTAAAAAGTCTGGAAAAGAGACAATTTGTTTTCAATACTTTTAATCAATATACCTTTTGCTGACGTAAAGCAACGGCTATTAAACGACAAATATTTTCCTCTAACCGTATGTTCTGCAGTTATTTGCATACTACGTTATTTTTTTTGAAAAACTATAGATGATATTCAGAAATCATAGCAACGTAATTTGTTTTAGAAGCTTTATAATACAGCAATATGTAAAGATATAAGGAATCAGCTGCCTTATTTTTTCAGATATTTTATTTCAAACACGTTAACCGTTTTTAATAGTTGACCTGTGTGTTCCACTTCTTATACATGTACATAGTTCATAAAAATGTATACTTGGAGTGGATAAGATGTAATTCCCGTACCAAACTCGAGCTTTTTGAAGTTGAGTAAAGCCTGGCTATGAACTTTCAAAACGCAGTACAAGAAGATGGAAAAGAACTACAACAAGCTTCCATACAAATACATGTACCTTTTTGTAGTATTCAACCATCAGTGAATTGGTATTGTATGAACATGAACAAGCAGCGCTCTTCAAGCAAGGCACACGGCTACCGTACAAAGCCTAATGATAAGTTATAAATAAACTAGTAATTAGACAGTGAACATAAAATGAATTACATAAGTCAATAAATACCATGCCTTAAAATCTTTGTAAAAATAATGCAGGCTCTTTGGTCGACAAACGAACCATCAGAACGACTTTATTTTATTTTTAATTATTAGTTCAGCTATTACTTTTATTCAATATAGAAAAAATCCAAATTCTATATAATTCGAATGATTTCCTTCATTTTCTACAAAGCTTTTTTTCACAAAAAGATTTATATTGTGAACAAAAATAGTCACGGCCATCTAGCCCTCTTAAATGTACATAAGAAAACTGCATTTGAACATCATAACTACAAACGATAGCATAAAAATATAGTTCTTGAGTAAGACTGAATGTACGCAAATTAGCAAGAGTTAAAATAAATTTCATTTTTGAACACCAGACAGTGTTACATGTAAATAATCATGCTATGTATTTAAATTAAGCATTCATTACATTTCAAAGGAAATGATGGATAACTGGAAGTGACGAAGTTAACACGAAAATATCATGGAAGCCAGAAAGATGAAATGTACATATGAACCAACTAATCGTTCTTACACTGATTAATGAAATCTAGAAGGTAATTTACATGGTGTATGTGTGTATTCTACAATCTAAGGTGTTTTATCGAATCTTTAAAAATACCTGTAAAAACGTAACCAAACACATGTTGACACGGACATGCGCTCTTTATTTACAACACGAGATAATCAGGAAAACTAATACATTGTAAATAGCACCAGTAATGATAATATGTTGGAGATTGTAATAAATAATAAACGTGAAACAAAACTACAAAATCACAAACAGGATATAGCTTTGTACATAAGGTTCATGTCTTGTTTCTATTTGCATCTAGGTAGCTGGGGAGAAAATACATTATTAAAATAAAAATATGAAATGACAACACTAGAAACTGTTACGATATGGTCATATAAACTTGCAGATAGAAAAGTCTGAGAAAAACGAAGCTTTTGTCGATATATTTTACATATGTAAACAAAAATAAGGCACAAACTTTCTTTGTATAACAAAGAAATGGGAGCTTTGAATCTGGCTTATAACTTAATAACTGCCGGTTAAATTTTCGCTGACTATTAGAAATATTGAAATTGTGCAGTATAACCAATAAAAAAAAAGAAAAGTTAAACTTGAAAAAAAAAATTGTGGAAACAAGAGGTCAAAATTAGTTCAAAGTATTAATCTATCAATACAAATGTAATTGATAAATGATAAAACAAATGATATAAATCAAAAAGTATTTAGCGTATAATAATGCTGCAAGTATTCCAAATGCGCTATAGCTCGAAATGTTTGTGAATATAGTTCGACATCTCATCAATCGAACGCTGCCGATCATATGTGAATCTACTATTGATTTGCAGATATCTAATTCACAAGCTGTACGTGCTTCCATGTGATGAAACATAATTACATAAAATCAATAAAAAAAGCATTGATTTCAATTTTAGCTTACATTTTACCAACACAATTAAACGACTCTCTAAATTAAAGTAAATTTTTCACACATGAACCTTTGAAAATGCAGAGTTTAATCATCCACACACAATCATACAGAGTTGTCTCCGAGGACCAAGGCGAATGGGAAGATGTCCATATTCCTGTATTAAGTAAATATAACCTCAGCTTGATAAATTAAAGTTTATTAATTTCCAAATTTACATGAAAAACGGTCTGAAATAACCAGGAATGTAGCCTATGCTTCACGTTAATGCCAAACATCAGAAAGGGGAATCCTTTATTGTGTAATAAATCTTAAACATCTTCGGCCGATTGTGGACCATTTAAGCTCCCATACTAATTTTAAAAAAAGCTGAGTAGAAACCCACCTTAAAGCAACATAAAAGGTATACAGGCTGTCATTTTTCACATAGGTTTAAGAGATTTATACAGTAGTTACGCGATGATTCTTCAAACACAACTCAATCAATATATTTAAAGGAAACTGAACAAATCCGAGCTGCTCCTTAGCATTATAATTACAGCAATGAATTGCTGTTCATTTGATTACATTTTTGGCCAATATATTTTTTTTTATCTTCTGATAAGAGAGTCAAGTCATAACCTTAACATCGGGACCCAATCTAGTCTGATCGGCATGGTATATATAAACGATTAAGGATTACGTTTACTCAGGGTTTGAGATTCCAAAAAATATTTTTACAAAGTTCAATACCTGAAGTCAAAAGTTGTTTTAAAAACACAAGATACCACGACAAAGGTAGATTAATATTGAAACAGAGGGAATTCGGACCATTTTTTTCATTTTCTTATTTTCCCTTAAAAACTTTCTGTAGCAACTTAATTACAAAATTCAAGTTTCTACGTGTTTTTTCATATCATTTTACATATTTTATGGTTGTATTATTTCATGTATAATTTTATATGACTAGTTGGCACGCGATGTGAAAAATCTTTAATTCTAGATAGAATATCTCGAAAATTTGATCATTGACCTTATATAATGTTATTGTCAACAGAATATAGACAATAGTTTTAGGAAATCAATGGTTTGGAGCTCCTATTAGTCAGTTTTTTTTGTAAAATTCTATCAAAAATGGGTAGAATTTTGAAAATTGAGAGGACATTTGGAAAAAAATTAGATTTAAAAAATGAGCTTAAAATGATCCATTGAAATATGAAATTAGTTAAGCTATTCGTGTTTTATCATTTTCCAACCTACAAATTGTTTTATTATTTCTAATAATTACAAAATAAAGAAAACCTTGGAAAGGATGGACAATTTTGACAATTTTTTCAATAAACATTCAGAGGTCACTAGCATAAAAAGTAGGTCATTGACCTAGTTATTTGAAAGTGAAAAATAGCACCACAGTAGTAGGCCTACAATGTACAATAAGTAGTTTTTCGTTCCTATTAGTGGAATTTTTTTCGCCCCTGAGTAAATGTAATCCTTGAATGATTTCTTTAGGGCTTTTTTCAACATAGTATAAAGCAAACGTTCATCAAAGAAAAAAATAATATAACCCGCGTTTATAGTAATGGAATTCTTAACATGCTCATTGCTTGTATAGACCTTATCAAACATTATAAAACCAATTATATAGCTTTTATTTATATTCATTACACCCCAGCACCGAAGGAGAGGGGGTATACTGTTTTACCCTCGTGTGTCCGTCCGTCTGTCTGTCTGTCCGTAACAAAAATCTCTGTCGCATTTTTCTAAGCAACTATTCATCGCAGATGCTTGAAATTTTAACAATTTTATGAATATAAAAGAGAATTTTGGAGACTATCTAAGTGTTGATTCAAATCCCTTATGTTTAGAAATACAGTGTTTATTTGCTTACATTCTCAAGTTAAGTACAATAATCCCTTTATATTGGCAGAGGGTATACACGGTGTAATAAATCTGAGTTTCAATATTTTTACGTATGTTTGGTCATCGAAGCGGTCACGGTCCAGTAGCTGTAGTCTGAAGGTTAAAGCTCTTTTACTGCAATTCCCTGCACCAATTTAGATTGATTTACACGGGTTGTAACATTTCAAATTAATATTTTATAAAGAAAACACTTTATTTCTTAGAGTTTAGGGAATTCTTTCATTGCAATTCTCTGCATCAATTTTGATTGATTAACATAGACTGGAGCATTATAAATTATTATCGTATACAGAAAAAACATATTGTGTTTTGTTTAAAGTTCAGAGAACTCTTTTACTGCAATTTCCTGCACCAATTTAGATTGATTTACACGGGCTGTTACATTTAAAACTAACATTTTATAAAGAAAACAAATTGATTGTTTGTTTTACTTCGAGTGTAGGGAATTCTTTCATTGCAATTCCCTGGCAGCGCATCAATTTTGATTGATTAACATAGAATGGTACATTATAAATGATTTTTTATACAGAAAAAAATATGGGTTTTACTTTAAATCCAGAAAACTCTTTCACTGAAATTCCCTGCACTAATTTAGGTTGATTTACAAGGAATGGTACATTATGAAATGAATATTTTAAACGACTTCTTTCGTTGAAATCATCATCCTTCATCGATTGTAGTTTATTTTTATTATTTTTTTTCACGGACTGGTATATTTTAAATTGATATTTTATATAGATGTTTACAGCAATTTGTGCGTGCAATCAGCTGTGCTATTCAGTTATCCCTAACATTGTCTGACATTCCAGTTATCATACAATTAGATGGATAACACAGGCTCATCCTGTCATCATGACTTGAAGACGAACCGGAATTTAAGAATGAACGGGAACGGAAAAGAATGGCGATAATCATAGATCTAACAATTTCATATTGTAAATGTATGTGCTTTAGACTCCAAGAAATAAGAATACATCCCCCGATACATATTTATAATATTTTGCAATATTACATTTTGCGTTGATCTCAACGAATATATTATAACAAAATGTAATCATTACTTATGATCACTCAAAACATTTATAATGTACCATTCTATGTTAATCAATCAAAATTGATGCACTGCCAGGGAATTGCAATGAAAGAATTCCCTAAACTCTAAGATTAAACTCTAAGTAAAACAAACAATTAATGTGTTTTCTTTATAAAATGTTAGTCTTAAATGTAACAGCCCGTGTAAATCAATCTAAATTGGTGCAGGAAATTGCAGTAAAAGAGTTCTCTGAATTTTAAGCAAAACAAAAACAATAATGTGTTTTCTTTATAAAATATTAATTTGAATTGTAACAACCCGTGTAAATCAATCTAAATTGGTACAGGGAATTGCAGTAAAAGAGCTACAGCTACTGGACCGTGACCGCTTCGATGACGAAACATACGCAAAAATATTGCAACTCAGATTTATTACACCGTGTATACCAAAATTCTCTTTTATATTCATACAGAGGGAAATTAGAGTGAAGAATGAATGCTGTTAATCTCGTTCAACCAGATATTTTTCAATTCCCTTGTATTGTTCAGTTATCCATCAAATAATGATTTAAAAAATGAGTGACTGTATAGAGTGGGCAACATACCTCTAAGTATTCGTACACTGTTGAAAACAATAACATCAACAGTCATTGCTAAAGATTTATAAAATTTGTAAGGTCCCGAATTTCCTTTTTTTGAAATCAAGCAATATCAGATAATCTGAATAATTTAGCCTTTGTCGTTTATGAAAATCGATATGATGTAACAGAAAGAAACACATACATTTATACACGTACACCAAAATTAATAGAGAGGTTTAGCAAACAACGGGTACGTTGTTAATATACGTATCTCTTCCTCGAAAACATGCGATGAATCTGTTAATTTATTCATCTGTGATACATAAAAATATACATATATATATATAAAATGATGTTCAATAAAATTAACACATACAATTCTCAATTTTCGCCTGTGACTAAATATTCTCAGATTAGTAGGAAAGAATATCTAAAATTACATTTAAAGCATTTACACATACAGGTACACGTTACAACTGTTAAACAAGAAAAGTTATTGGAACTGGTACGTGTAGTTCTATAATTTGTAACCTACACGTACAAGTACGCGTACCCGTTGGTATGCTAAACCTCTCTAATAACAAAATATTTCCACAACAATACTTCAAACTATAGCCAATATTTGAGCATATTTCGATAAATCTAACATAAAATGCGAGAAAAAAACAACATGAATTTGTCAGTAAAACTTAGAGTTAACCAAAAAGAAAGAGTTTACCCAAAATAACGTGCTGAATTACTAATTTAAATCACGTAAAAATACTACACCTTATGAAAATAACGCGCTTTATGCATTCCACTTTTCGGACGACGTTATGAAATAACGTCAAATGTTTGTGATGTGACTTCTCTGTTTTATCAAAAATGCCATAAGACCCTTTTCTCATGGGTGCAATCAATTATCAGCTACGAAAAGTTAAAAATTTCACATTATTTTATATCGTAATTTCCAAATAATTCTTTTTATCAGAGTAAACACTTAGAAGTTTTGATGACTGTAAAGTCAAATTCAATGATAAAAACACGAGCACACAAAAGCAACAACTTTGACTTGATAAGTCAATATTTACTTTTCATAGAAGTTTGCATATAACGCTTATACAGGCTGACATGCGACATGCAGAAAACACCGCGCTGCCGACGACATCAGCAGTATCAACATCGATTCTGTATGTCGCCGCCAATAGTTGTTCTCTCCTTTTAATAAAAAAAAAAAACAAATATAAACCACGCCAAAGTATCTCACCATTTCACACCTGTGTATTAACTGGGTTTTTTTTTTTGGTTGTGTTGACATATGATGTATCTATTGTTAGCCTAATGGAAAATCCCTTTTAGTTTGGGAGCTCGTTTGCCGGAATCAACGCGAACGGAAGATTCATTTTTTTACGCAAAAAACACTAAAATACTTCAAAAATAAACTGTTTAATCACATTGAAATTAATTATAAGATTAATTTTATTGTCTTAACACGTATAAAACGCAATGGCGCCACACTTGAACCAACACAAGACCGATTAATTATTATTCGGTATTCCTCGATTTATCTGTGTGCTAAATCTTATTTTGGTTTAAGGTTTGCGCCCATGTGAAATCAACAAAAATAAATGAGCATATCTGTGAAAAATTGCCGATTTTGCCATATCGCATCAGGTTTTAGCACTTTAAAAAGCGTCCAAGCCAGAAATGTAAAAACAAATTTGTAAAGAAGTGTTTACAAAACAATTGATTCAAATGAACGAAGTTTAATTTTCACAAATTTACAGGGCCAAATCATGCGAATTTGGCATTAGTTCTTTGATTTAAAATGATCAAAATACACTGCATTTACTTCGATTTTTTCCAGCCTTAAGTAAATGAGAGGCGTGTTAAATATTTGTGTTTAAGATCGAGTATTGAAATTAACTTTAACAAAGAATTATACAATTGTTTAGTGTATTTAAGAAAAAATGCAGTGTTTCGTTAAAACACCTAATAAATCACATTGTCACAATATGAAGTTTTCATTCCATAGTTCTGAAGTCTCTCTCTCTCTCTCTCTCTATCTCTCCTCTCTCTCTCTTCGATATATGTAACGTGCAAGGGGGTCACTGCCTGTGTTCCCCCGCTGGTCCGTACCTGAGATAGAATCGGAAAGACCTGATTGCTACCAATATTTACAAGTGCAGACTCTAATCACCGCGCCTGCACATATATAGGGACTCAACATTACGCAGGCCGGGATGTCCGTATATCTGCGCAACTCAACAGGTACCAACGTCAGCGCAAGCAAGGATAACCGCACACTTGCGCCAACAACGCAAACCTAACGCAAGCAGGGAGTGCCGCACACTTGCGCTAGAAAGGCCAAATCACCAGCAGGGATGACCACACACTAGTGCTCCGCCGCAACCACCACCAATACAAGCAGGGATGAACGCACAATTATATTGATGCAATACAGAGCTGGGATCTCCGCACACTCTATATCGTAGGTTAGATCACACGAAGATTAGATTGAGCAGGGTTGACCACACACTCAATCTAGCCGTACCTGCTCAAGTTTAACCCTAAAGAGTCGTTCTTTTACACGCAACTTACACTGTCCCTATATATGTGCCGGCCTAAATAATTTATAGTATTATTATTTATTAGTAATTATATAGTAATAAAGAGATTTGATTTTTTTTTTTTTAGCAAAAATAATATTTATTTCTGTTGTCTCTACAGAAATTTTCACATGTATCTAGCAAACGAAATTTTTGATACATGTATGTTATAGCTTACACGTAGTTGTTAAATTATTAATGATAAGAAATAATCATCAACTCTAGCATCCCTTCTGTCTAACTCGAATATAAAGTATTATCCATACTTTTCATATATTTTTAAACCGCTCAAATGCCAAGTCATTTGCAAGATTAATGTTTAAATCATATATATAAAATCGCAACACCAAAACGTCAAATGATTGTTTCATGACAAACGACTGCTGTTTTTATTTTTTTTCTTTCCGACTTTTTTTTAAACAAGTATTAATCAATCTTGTTTCCATTTGCAATCAAGCTCTTTTGACACGTTAAAACTACCAAATCATTGTTAATTGAATGATATAAAGTACTTTTATAGGTTTTCTGTATCATATTTGCAACCTCCTGATTTGTGTTCCAAAAGTCCATAGTTCGGCTTTATTCAACTTTAAGAAGGTCACGTGTGATACGGATTAAATTAAAATAATTCCCCTTGTTCCGTTTCTTGCGCTGTTATATAGCAAGTGCCAAAAACAAGTGGATTATTAGAAAACGGTTGACCTCTGTAAAATAAAATAACAAACAATCAGGCAGCTGATACCCTATACCTTCAGATGTGGTTGTATTGTTGGGCTTCTAAAACATATTATGTTGCTACATCACCGATTATATATAAAATATATATGGATTATTAAGGCAGTTACTATATACTGTATTCAGGGTTATTTTCGCCCTGTGTACTTTTCGCCCATCTACACTTGCAAACAGTTTCGCACCGTCTTGAGTGTCTAAGTTGTGTTTAAAGCAATATATTTGGAGACACTGGAATTCCCCTCCCCCCCCCCCACCCCGTCTTAAATTTGCCCGCTGACAACGAGGGTGAAAGGGGCGGAAATAAAACGGGGGTGAATGTTTTCCTGTATACAGTACTTTAAAAAAATTAATGAAATATGGAAATAACTGCAGAATATTCGATTAAAGGCAGTTAATATTCCTTCAAGAGCCTTTGTTCAACCTTAGCAAAGGTCGATTGATTAAAAGTAATGGAAACAAAATTGACTCTTTCCCAAAGGTGTTGATTCGTTATCAAATATTCATTTGAACATTTAAATGCTTATTGATTGAATATTAGTCAATAAATCAATAACGTAAAATACAAACTCCATATAAATTACAAACTCAGATGGTCCAAATTATTTTTATTTTGAAGTGCGAAATTCAAGGTGGAGAAAAAACAACTCTGTCCTCCTTAAGTACAATGCAGCTATTCCAAATATCTCGATGTCCATGGTTTTTGATAAGTTTCCTTGTGCCCTGTTATGGCAGCCTAAAGCCGGGCTTCTCTCAACTTCGCCGTGGACACAGACTAGATGGGAAACTAATACAATCCTTCGTAGAACTCAGTTTCTTGGATTGTGTAAGAGAATGTCTGGTAACACCACGGTGTAAATCTGTCAACTACTATAAAGGGGCTAATTTCTGTGAAATCAATTACGAAAATAAGACGACAGCAAAGACTAAGTACATGGAAAATGATGGATGGGTTTACAGTGAAAAGGAGCATTGGCCAAAGGTAAACATATTAGAATACTTAATGGGTAATATGTTTAAATGGTTAAATTTTATCAGCTAGTCTACTTATTGGGTCTGTGACACTACCATCGAATTAAGTTAGTCTTATTTGAATTTTATTTGAATTGCAACAAAAATATTCATTATAATTACTTTTTTTTTTTTGAAAATCTAAAACAAACATACGAAATGTTTCTGATAGATTCAAGTGGCATTTAAGATAAAAACAGCGAGTTACAAAAGTTCACCGGGATATGAACTTGGTTGATCACGTGATCTTATCCTGTGAAGCTCGAAGGGCTTCTCAGAGGATGTGGTCTGATACCAACCAAGTTCATTTCCTTTTGAACTTTTTAACATTGCTGTTATTTCTTTATATTTACGTTTGAGAATAGCAAATGATCATTCTTCATGATCAATGATATAACTGTTTTTACGTTTAAAATAATGCAACTGTCAAACGATAAGCGCGTGCAAAAATCATTGTGACGTCATAAAAAAGTTCGCACAGAATTGAACGTTTTCGTATTTTTATATTATCTATATTACTCATGAATCTCCTCTTGGCCCTTTTTGTCTTAAACCACACACATATAATGTTTGCTGGTTATTTGAGGTAAAATTATCTTAAACTAAAGTTGCTGAATTTCTAAGTCGGGCGTTATAAGGTCACAGCAAAGTCTTCTTGAATGCTTTTCTTCCCAATGTCCATTATTGAGCAGCACTTTGTGTTGATACAAATCTGAATGATGTCTACTTGCTGAATGTAGCCACCATACTCTGATGTTTTTGTATACTATATACTGTAAATTGAAAGATACCTTATCCTATAATTTTAGGGGCTGGGATTTCTGCTGTAAACTGACAAGCATTACGGTTCTAATATTTTGCAACCGTTAATCAAATCCTACTGAGAAGTGTTTACTAGCAGGCTTAGTGGCCAATAAATTCATTGATTACTTTACAGAGAGAAAAAAAATTCATGTATGGGTGTTGAATGCTCAAACATTTAAAACAGCAGCCAAATGCATAGGAAACGTGTTATATAAATACGTTGTATTGAGATTGCTATTACATGTAACAGCTAACAGCTAGCCTTGCATTTATTTGCATTTATTTGTACATCTTTAATAAGAGCTGTGAAACTGACTTTTAATTGATGAAAATTTAATAATATTCATTTGGGGAAATCCTATGTGATCATATAGTGTAACCATATATAATTAATATATTTAATAATATTCTTTTCGGCAAATCCTTTGTGGTCATTTTGACCTGCCACTTTTCTAATAATTACTAATTGATCAAATATATTGTAAATTGTTGAAGTATCTTCCTCTTTAACATAAATATTTTTTTTCTGATCATTTATAAGACATCTCCCCTACCCCAGGGGTCATCACCCCCTCCCCTTCCAATGGGATGGTTTCTGACCCCATAAAATAGAAATTGACCAAATGTCTTGAAATCTGTTAGAATTAAATGGTGTAAAGGACATGATCCAAAGGAATTGGTTTTAACACACCCCACCCCATTATATATATATTTCCAATTTCCAAAATATAAATGCAAATTTACAGAAAAATACCAATCATATTTCACGAGATGATTTTGACTTTCGACTGTAAAACTTAAGAAGACACGATTAGCAATGTGAAACTTGAAAGAGGAGTTTAGGGATCTATGTGGTTTTGGGGGAAAAACCTTATTTTTGAGCAGCTTATAGTCCCTGAAAAAACCCAGAAATTTTCAAATTTTTATTGCCCATCTACAAGACATTCCAATTTGTATTCCAAAAGATGGTTTTACTTTGGTGAAAATTGTAAGAGGTGTTTTTGGAACGATGTTTTTTTAAGGATAAACGTAATTTTTGAGCCACTATTTTACTCCCCGAATAAAAATTAAATTTACAAAAACCTTATTGCGTATCTGCATGACCCCCATTCATACCCTACCACCCCCCCCCCCCCCCAAACATGAATAGTCGAACATTTTAAAAATACCATCAAGTCCCACTCCTATACCATATATATTTTTACTTCTTGGACTATGACCATGTCAAGGCAAATGTGTTGGTAGTAGTAGGTCATGGCCTCTGGGGGTCACCCTGATCCCCCACCCAAACCCAACCCCCTGAAGTCAGAAATGAACAGATATCTTGAAAGAAAATGCTTGAGATCACTTCCCCTTCATCATATATATCCTTCCCCCTTGTGCATCTTATGGTATGTTAATTTAATAACAAGACATAAGAGAAGGTCCATTTAGGAATTTGTTGGGTTTTTTTTTTTTGGGGGGGGGGGGGGAGGTACATCATTTCGCAGATACTTTTGACCCTCAGAATCAAATTTATATTTCTAAAACCGTATTGCACATCTATAGCTCAGCCCCTGTCATATACCAATAGATGGTTTGGTTATTCACTAAATCATAAGAGAAGTTCTGAAAACAAGGGTTTTATATTAGGAGTGATAAACGTAAATTTTCTGTTACTATTTGACTACCATGTTAAAATTATTTTTTCAAGAATTTGTTGCACATCTATAGGACAGCCCTATCATATACCAAGATATTATTGGGCTATTCATTCATTCATAAGAGAAGTTCTGGAAACTAGTTTTCTTAAGAGTGGTAAACGTCCATTTTCTGCTACTATTTAACTCTCTGGATGAAATATAAATTTTTAAAACCTAATTGCAAATCAATAGGACATCCTTTTTCATAACCCGAAATATGATGTGGCTATTAAATAAATCATAAGAGAAGTTCTGGGAACTAGTTTTTTAGGAGTGATAAACATCAATTTTCTGCTATTATTCGACTCTGGATGAAACATAAATTTTTAAAACCTTATTACACATCTATAGGACAGCCCTTATCATATCCCAAGATGTGACATAGCTACTGCATAATTGTAAGAGAAGTTCTGGGAAATAGTTTTTATTAGGAGTGATAAACGTCAATTTTCTGCTATTGTTCGACTCTGGATGAAATATAAATTTTTAAAACCACATTACACATCAATAGGACAGCCCTCATCATATCCCAAGATGTGACATAGCTACTGTATAAATTGTAAGAGAAGTTCTGGGAACCATATTTTTTGGTGACCACCTACCCCTGTGATAAAAAAAAATATGAAACTTAATTACACCTCAATATGACATCCCTAATCATATTCTAGTTGATTATTTGGCTACTACAAAAATCTTAACGTTTCAAGATTTTTTGTGAAAAAACGTCATTTTTAAGCCACTCAATGACCCCAAGGAAAAAATTGATATTTCCGAAGCCTTATTGGGCGTCTACAGGGCACCCTTAAACATATTCCAAGAGATGATTTGTCAACTATTGAAAATGTAAGAGGAGTTTTAGGAACCAGGTTTTAAGTGATTTTTTTTTTACCTTTCTTGACCCCCAGGATTACCAGAAAATTTTTGAAACCTTTATTTTTAAACAACATGACACCCAAAATCAAACTCCAAGAGTTCAGTTTGCTGGTTAATAAAATGCAAGATCAGTTTGAGAAAGAAAAACGTGACGGACGGACGGACGGACCAGGGTAACAACAATATACTAAAACTTTCTTTAGAAAGTGCAGGTATAAATATTGGTTGGTAAAACAATACTACTGAAATTCCACAAGACGAATATATCTGCTATGACAAAAGAGTTCGTCACTTAAATATAGATATAGGTTTTTGAAAATCCGCCTTTAGTTTAGCGTTCTCAAATTTTATATGGTGAGAAAATTAGTGGTTTAAACATTTTATTTTGTGGACCAAAAATATACAAGCGAGGTAAACTGGATGCGATGGGGCATCTGATTCCTGCACAGGAATATTGGTAGGCTAGGTAAAAAAGGCTAGCACACGTTTAGCTGAATAGGGATCGGAATTCCATGCCATGAGCTCAGCTCAAGTTAAAGTTCGAAGAAGCAGAGATTGTAAAGTTGTCGGTATACAATACAGAAACAAAGTATATGTTTTATAAAGAATGATCGGCATGTGATATCAACGGTTAGTAGAATGAAATGCTTTTATGTTACACAGATGTTTTATTTTGTTTTTCGAACTAGCTTAATTTTATTTTAAAAGGCGAGGCTAGTGCATCTCCGAATGAGATTCTTGCGCATGTAAGGCAAAACATAAATGAATAATAATCTCTGTATGAAAGTTAAAATATCAAGAAAAATGCCTCAAAATTGGAAAGTAAAATTTATAGACACTGTCACTGCATAGTTGACGAAGTATAAGAGGCAAAATGTGTGCGCAAATAGGTAACGCAAAGTGAACAGTGAACGCTATGTAAATGCAAGATGAACGATTATTCTGAGTCCCGCGGGAGTTATCCTTCCATAATGTTCGTCGGTTATCAGGGCAAATTAACAGATGAACTACATGTATGTATTGTTATCAGCCTAAATATGATATTATCTGACTGAACGATAAGTGAACGCTGAACGATCGGTGAGCGCGTTGTGAACGGTGAGCCAGACGAAGCGGAGCGGAGAGCGCAAGTGAACGCACGGAAAAATGGAAAAGTAGAACGTTTCAGGGACTCTAATACGGACGAAGTTATTAAAAATGTTTATAATTGACTTTTAAACTATAAATGTAATTTTCACTAAAATTTTAATAAAACCCTTTAAATTCTAAGGTTAAAGAGTCATAGCTATACATGATTTATTGGAGGTTGGAGGTAATACTATTCTGGTTTGCTTCAATCATTCATCATTGCACTTTTGCAATTGGACGTCTCCCCCGGGCATGTCATAATATAATAGGGGATGGTTAGAGTCGGAGAAATATCGGATTACCTTATGACTTTCATATTTCTGTTAAAACACATGTGTATTGTCTAATACAGTCCTTTTTGAAGGAGAGCAACTTGTTTAAATTTTAGAAAGAGTCTTAATTAGACATTCATACCATTTATGGTAAACAAGATTAAAAAAATGAATTAGAAAATATATTTAAAAAAACAGAACAGATGTCTAATGAATGAACACACATCTTATTTTTTCATGTTTTGCAGTCATAATCAACATAAATAAACCATACAATTCTAGACAAGTATAGCGCTTCTGAGTTCGTAATGGGAATCAGTTGTTCTGCCTTAGAAAATCAAAAGGTCATTTAAATAAGTATATTCTTTATCACCGATCTTAGAATATATTCCAATGCTCTTTGTGGTGCATGTGACACTAGCCGTATGCGTTGTTCAGAGACAGAAGTGCACGCGTCGTTCCTTGAGTGCAGAGTACTGACCATGCCAAACAATCAGTAAACAGTATTCCTCGAAAGCTTTTTTCAGACTCGTAAAACTATGTAGTCGGGTTTGACTTACATACCGTCTACATATGGCTTTCTGTGGTGATATCACGGCCATCAGACACAAACTCTCTGTTCATCCCGATTTTCTCAGCTTATATACACTTCAGGTATCACGTAATCTGATGAGAACCGAATGGAATGACGTAAGTAAAACCGCAACTCAGCACAAATTCGCGACATGGAACCGAAAGGATATTTTCTATTGTATTTATATATTCAAAAGTAATGATTAACAAGTTATAATTTACTTTCCATTAAGTAAAACTTTCATAAATGATTAACTATGTATGCGGTTTTAGGCAAATAATATATACATGGAATGTGTGGTGATACATATTCAAGTAAATCAAACTGAAGCAATAGCAGCCACTAAGCCCCTGGAAGTTGGCAGTCAATAAGTTATATCATCAAAGTACTGAGAGCATTCGAACAGAAAATAACTTTTTGGTTTGTAATCTTATTTTATGAATCTCTAGATTATTAATACATAAATTGGTTGATGACTGAAAACTTGGGAAGCAGTAAAGCTCCCATAGACAAGAGTTATATATTCTTTTGTGTTTAATAAGAATCAACAAAAATTAGATCTTTGTCTACGGGTCACATTTTATGAAACTTATATCACCATCTAGTCAAGCCAGTTTGTTTACATCGTGGTTACACATGTACACATATTACATAGGCCAGTTATGTCACATATTCCTTTGTGGCTGCTAGCTTCAGCGTGGTGTCAGTTAACATATTAAGTATGAAAGCCAAAACATGCGTACAATTACATAAATAACTAAAGAAATATACAGATAATTGACAAATTTATATAAAAAAATTTCTATAAAATATATCCCCTTGCACAAGTTACATTTATACTGTGCTCTCATGTTCATGAATGTTTTATTTCGGTAGGAACTGGCTGGAGCTTGTTCAAAGTCACACTGTCAAATCAACGAGACATGTAAACACAAGAGATATTCTAAGGACACATCCTTTGATTGTGTTTTGTCAGGTAAAGTCATCGATTTACTTGTCTTAATTCATATTCACATTTTATGAAACTTATATCACCATTAAGTCTAATTAATAATTTTGTCTAATTAAGTATAATTATGTTTTAACTTTTTATCAAAATCAAATACATGCAGATATACAAATGGTAAGTCATTTCATGCATATCTTTTACAATTTTACGCTATGCTATGATATGCGATCTTAATGAAATGCTATGAGATTGCAATGCAATACTATGGGATTTGTATGCTATGCTATGAAAAATATACTTGCAGATATACAAATGTTACAGTATTTCATAAATATTTTTACAATTTTATGCTATGCTGGGTTATTCGATTTTAATGATATGCTATGAGATTGCAATGCAATGCTATGAGATTTGTATGCTGTACTATGAGAAATTGAAATGAAGGGCTTAATGATATGGTATGCAATGCTCTGCTATGGTATGCTATGAAATTTGAACAAGTGACAATATCAGTAGTAAATTTCCTGAAAACTGTAATGGTACTAATTGTTTTCACAGAATTTGTGTGGAAATAAGGTTAATCAGTCCAAAACTAGCGCCGTTTTTTGTGCGCCGTAAATCGCAGGTTTTAGTATGGGAAGCACTGTAGCTCCCAGGTCGTCCATCCGAATTTTTTCAGACCGGGAGCTACAGACCTGCAGCTATGCTATGGCATGCTTTTCTATGATATGACGAATGAAAATCTATGAAATTGTATGCTATATGGTATGATATTTCAATGCTATGCTATTTTAATGCTATGCTATGATATATGTTGTAAAAGATATGCTTGAACTGACTATATATATATATATTGTCAGTTACGATCACTACATGATACAGGATATATTAATGATTTTGTCGTACGTACTATTGTAAGACATAGTTCATTTTTATTATACTAATACTCCAAATGTCAATAATTTAAGTATTTGAAGAATCATTGCACCTTTGACTATGTCTGAAATATTTTATTACCTTGGATATTGATTTGATTATTTTGAATATTAAGGTGGCTCACTAGACCTTGAAATAGTTTCACAAATCAGGAGAAAATTACTTTATATAATAGGTAGCATGATGAAGAAGTATATGTCAAATTGGCTAAACAAATTTACTTAAAAAATGAAATAATGAAGTTTAAAAATTTAATCTAATAAATATGAGAAATATGCCTAGACAGATTCGAACTCATGATTCGCGATTTACCAGTCCGATCCTTTAACCACTTATCTGTGATGATATACAACTCAATTGATGTTCAACAAATCATTTAAATTGTCAGAAAAATTGTGACGGAGGGTCTTAACAAGTTTAAGTCTTTATGTCGTGGGTTACCTTTACACCGATATTTAAAATAAGCCTTTATTCATCAGACTGTGGAATACCCGATCAAAAATATATAAATTTGAGTACAGCAAAACGAGAAGACGCCATTGGTATACGCAGAAGAATACATGCCTCGTGTCTCGAGGGATACTCCCAGTCTGGTTCAGGACGTCTGATTTGTCAGTCTAACGGGGAGTGGAAATACAACATTGTCTGTGAAGGTGAATATGCAAATAATTTATGCGAGATAAATTATTCATGATTTATTCTTTAATAATAATTTTTTTTTTTGGTGGTGGTGGGGGGGGGGGGGGGTCACGAGTACTGAACACTGAACCACGTTCACGGTGCCAGCAATGTAAACAATGTAAACGATTTAGAACAAGTTGCAAACAACTTAACGCACACAAGGGTGGATTGCAGTTTTAGGTCACCTGAGTAAACTCGTGTGACCTATTATTATCTGTTTTCGTCCGTCGTCGTGCGTGTTGTGTCGTCCGTTAACATTTTAAGCTTCTTCTATGGAACCATTGAATTAATTTCAACCAATTTTGGCATAAAAGATATATAGGTGAAAGGGGTCAACATTGTTAAATTCATGGCCCCTGCCCCTTCCCCATTGGGCCCTGAGGGGTGCGGCTAAAACCATAAAAAATTAATGCAATCTTAAAAAATTTTCTTCTTTACTCCTGGGCATAAAGCAGTCAAAATGTTGCCATGATTGGAATTGAACACTCTACAAACGGTGTAAAATACATGGCCCATGGGTCAGGGGTTCAGGCTCTAAGGTGGGACCAATATGACCATGTAGTAAAAATGTATTAGATCTTGGAAAATATTCTTCTTTACTCCCATATATATTTGTTAAAAACTAAATGCTTGGATATGATGTCCATTAAGTCTTCTACCTGATTGTGGAATTCATTACCCCTGGGACAAGGGTTTAGGCCCTATGAGGGGGCCAAAATAGCCATATAGTAAAAATATATTAAATCGTAGAAAACCTTCTTTTACCAATTCTCTTAAGCGTTCAAGTGGGAAAATGTATTAAATTTTAGAAAATGTTATTTATATTAAATTTTAGAAAAATGTTCTTTACACACACACACATGTGGGAAGCAAGAGAAAGCTGTCAATGTGACAGCAATCCTGGTATTCGTTTGTGTAAACAGTATCCATGATCCATTTGTCAACCCTGAATTGATGAACATTACCTATCCAGAGAAATGGGGTTCCCTAAATGCAACATTTTGCCAAAAAATGACTCGATCAACAGCTGGTATTTTTTTCATAAATTATCAGAAATCAAAATCCTAGCAATATGCACACCTCTGATATATGTACAATTGATCTGCAAAAGAACAACTTCCTGTCTTGAAAACTGTAGGAGGAGTTATCCTTACAATAAGGGTACCCTTTTGGCAGCCGCCCGCCCGCCCGCCATTTTCACCATTTTAATAACCAGATTTTTCCTTTGGAAAACCCGTTTAAAAACTGAATGCATCGTTATGATATCCATGAAATCCTCTGCTTAAATTGTGAAATTCATGGCCACTGGGTCAGGGGTTCAGGCCTAAGGGGGTGTGGGGGTGGTTAAGGCAATAAAGTGTTAATGCATATTATGTTTACAAATCTTCTTCTCTACTTTCGTACATCTGTAAAAAAAAAATTGACTTCATAATTATGTTAATCAGAAAGTCCTGTACTAAAATTGTAAATCTCGTGTCCCCTGGAGTATGGGTTTTGACTCTAGGACGGAGCCAAAATGAATGTAAAGTGTAAATGCACAAAATGTTTTAAAAATTATATTTATTATTTTTTATCCTTGCACACATTTAAGGATATCTGAATTCATAATTTTGTTAACCAGGAAGCCCTCTACCAAAATTATTAATTTCATGTCCCCTGAGGTAGGGGTTCTAACTCTAGGGCGGTGCCGAAATAGACATATAGTGTTAATGCATTTTATGTTTTGAAAAATCGTCTTCTTTACTTCTGCTGATTCTGAATAAAATCTGACTGCATGTTAAGAAAGAAAAATACAGCCATCTATCAAAATTTCAAATTTTAAGTCTCCCATTGTAGGGATTTGAATCTAAGCTGGAGCCCAAAACTCATACAGTGCATTGGGTAGGGTTTGTGGCAAAAATGATCATTTAGTATTAATGTAATATATAAAATGTTAAAAAAAACGTCTACTGAGACAGAAGAAAAACTGACTGCATATTTAGAAAAAAAAAACGTTAAGCTGCCATCTTTAATAATAGTTCATGTCACCTACATGTAAGGCAAGGGTTATGGCTAGGAGGGGGTTATACATTTGTCTTATTATTTTATTCTGCATTGGAATTGCAATGAAAGAAATGAATTAATTCACATATTTAGAAAACAGAAAGAATGAATCTGTCTATCAAAGTTAAGATATTGTGAAAGCATTTGGAAAGAGTTCACAGGGAAGGGTTGTAACAGTTAATGGTGTCATCATCCCTTTCTTATTCATAATGGAGATATCTTCCTTTGATTCATATTTATTAATTAATCATTGAATATAATGTAATTAAGAAGTTGTATGATCAAAAGAGTTATGCAAGTATTTTTATCATTTGAAACAAAAACAGGTTTTGAATTTTCTAAATAAACAAACAGACTTTTTAATAGTAAAGTAATAATTGGCTAACCAAATTCACTGATAAGCAGTACATGTTAGATGACTTTGGTATAAATGCCAGATGGTGATTAAATGTCAATGAAGGTTAAACATTCAAAATCTGAAACAGGAGAAGTGGGAATCATATTATAGCTTTTAAAGCTGTTTTTTTGTTTAAATGCCCACAGGGAGGTTGCTTTAAATAAAACATGTTTTCTAGAAACCTTGTTTTAGTTTATTTATTAAAACTTATACGAGGGTTGTCCCAAAATAACGTAGACAAGTGGCGTTATTCAGTTAATCGAAGACATAGATAAATGAAACTTGTGCCACAAAGGGTTCAAGTAATTTGTATTCAAATTATATTTTGAAATCAAATATTGTTTGAGATTAAATTAGAGAAATGAAATCATGCAAGATCATAAATTCGACATGCGGCGCAATGTCATAAACGAAAAGTTAAAATCAACATAATGAAATGAAAATTGCAAGAAAAAGTACATTTCAATGAAAAAAAATCAAATGAAAAATACATTTAAACTTGTTAATATTTCTATTAAGTACCCAGAAAATAATTTGGCTATAACAAATTTTTCAAAGATTTTATAGCGCGTTTTGTGACAAGCTGAGTTAGCTTGTAATAAAATGACGACGCCAGCGTTGATGTCAGTGTTGATGGCGGCGCAGCGGTTACTGATAAAATTTTGTAAAGACCTTGAAACAAATCCTAAGCGGCTTTTGAAGTAAATAAAATTAACAGAACCGCTTAGAAATGGATTTTGTGAATTAGTAGTCTAACAACATTGAAAATATTCGGACGAGTATGATGACAATATTAAGTGAAAAAAAGAAACCCCGACCGATAGAAATGGACGGCATAATGCTGAACACATATCGGTAAGACGGATGTTAGACAACAAGTAATACAGGGCAAGTTTGGAGTCGACAGATCGTTTGTATTATTTAGAAAATATTTTTAAAAACAAAACTAGAAATGTTTACAAAGAAAATATTTTTTCAAGACATTTTCGGAAATAAAACATAAATGTTATTGTAAACGATGTGGACGGTTTAGCAACAATTTAAAGACTGGAAATTTCGACGTCGCACATTGCGCCGCCTGGCCAAAACTTGTTGTTACTAGTTATTCATTTTCTCAATAAATAGATAAAGTACAGATTTGAATTTTTAAGTATTGTTTGCCAAAGAGTCATTAAAGAAAACCTATTAGTCTAATGAAATTGCAGTGAACAGATTTTAAGTTATGTGTTCTGTCTACTCTGTTATGGAATAGTCCTCGTACACATAAAATCAATCTTGAAATATAACAATAATGGTAAAAAAAAAATTATCATCAGAGCCTTGTACATTTTCAATATCAGGTCATGCACTCTATTATGATTGTTTAAGTTTTTCGCTAAAATTATAGGTTTCATAGTCCAATTTGAAAGATTTCAGGAGCTGGTCGTCATTACAATATTATAATTTTTCTACTCCAATGAAACTTAATTAAATGGATATATGAAACTCCTCGACAAGTTTGTGTATGGGCTATGGTACTCAGATGACCTTTAAGGCCAATTAGCCTCTTGTAAGACAAGTATTTGTTGTTACTTTTGCAAGCAAAAGGAATCATTTTCTAAACCGAGTTTATAGATTTTTTCGAGATTTGAAACCTCGTATTACTCTTTCTTTTAT
Source organism: Magallana nippona (assembly GCA_033439105.1). NCBI lineage: Eukaryota > Metazoa > Mollusca > Bivalvia > Ostreida > Ostreidae > Magallana > Magallana nippona. The sequence continues at coordinate 26,799,370 of CM065917.1, read as the reverse complement.
AGACAATGCAAGCATATCCCCAATCATAATGTGATATTAGAGTTTCTCCGCATACAATGGCTATGATGAAATACCTGCTTGATTGCTTGACACTAAGATCAAATATCATTTCGAATATAAACCCATCCATCTCCTAAGGTCAACAAAAAGTAAATAACTTTCTTTAATCGTAAATTGTAAGATGTTAATGAATGTCTGGACAATCCATGTCAGAATGGAGGAATATGCAATAACAACAATGGATCTTTCACGTGTAGGTGTGCAGATGGATGGAAAGGGTCACTTTGTAGCCAAAGTATAATCATCTCTCTCTCTCTCTCTCTCTCTCTCTCTCTCTCTCTCTCTCTCTCTCTCTCTCAATAGAAATGTTGTACCATTGCTCTTCTGGGGTTTATCTCTGACTTTAATTAAATTATTTAATTTTATGTTTAATTACTTTTCTCATTTTATTGTTATAGGTGTGCTTTGGCTTTTCTCTATGACTATTTGCTATAGCACCTTATCTGAATAATTATCTTAATCGTATTGGTAATCACCCAACATTTTTCATTAGTTTTCTGTAATTAAACTAGAACCCTTTATGCAACCAGCACCGGAAAAAGATGTTCAATGAAGCAATGTACCATGGGTTTACATGTTAAAGGAAAAATTTTAGGTTTTTGTTAAATTTATTCCGTCAACGGAACCCATATTTAAGATACACCAAAGGAAACACTGTGACAAGCATATGGTTGCTTAAAAGTTTTAGATACAAGTCATTTAGCGCATAGCATATACGCCAACCCCTTAAAAAAGTAAAATTTTAATAACAGCTATCAAAACTTTTTTTTACATTCGATCACTGTAATGAATGGGATCTTTTTATCACTATCACAAAAAAAATCTTATTCTATGTAATATCTTTGACAGTTCTGCCAAGCATCGCATTAGGTAAACCTGTCAATCAGTCGTCAACGTCTACAATCTACAAGGCCAGTTATGCAGTAGATGGCAACAGAGGAACAGACTTTGTTACAGACAAGTGTGCATCAACAAATGGTGGCGACACAAATCCTTGGTGGATGGTGGATCTGCAGGCTGAATATTCCATCAAATCTGTCAGAATATTAAACAGAGGATGGGATCAGTACGGGACAGGTAGGAGTACATAGTAACGACATTGCGAAATCGAAAAAAAAGTAATTGGAAAAAAGTTGCTTTAAAGGTCCATAGCTTCAATTAAATCCGTGAAAAGAAAACGGTAAAAAAAAAACCGTTGATTTGTTTTACCTTCAAATAAAAGTTACATAATCGAGTACGATTTTTTTTTATTATTGGGCCGCAATTATTGTTTTGGGTGTAGAGTTATTTATGTTCTAATTAAATGCAAGATGCAAAGTTGTACAACAAAAAAGAAATATTGAAAAGTTAGCCCCTTTATTAAATCATGTTGTGTATTTAATACATGTACATGCCCTGTCATTCATTATGTGTAACATTGTCAAGTAAAAAGGGAGCTTAAGGTACGTCTGCATGCTCAGTTTTCTTTCATTTTTTGAATCTGAAACGTACTACACCTCGAAAACGAACCGTACCGATTCTTGCGAGAAACTAACCGTACCGTTAATAAAATGAACTAAGCATTTCACAAATTGAACTGCACCGCCCAAGAAACAATGCTACGTTCACAAACCGAAGTATATTATACATAAAGAGTGCACTTATATACCATGCAAGCCCCGCCCCAAAACGACCAAAAAAGCGTACCGTGCAATAAGCGTGCAACTTCTATATACGGCTTATAATGGTTTATAAACATAATTGATATCTGGATTCTTGAATAGTTATACATTCTTCAGAAATTGTGTAATTACCGTCCTTCATGAGGAAAAATTTAAGAAACTTTCCTACATGGGCCTATATGAAGATTGTTATTAATATGCGCAATTTCTGATGTCGTAAATTGACCACTGATACCCAAAGAAGGACAAGGACTAAATCAGACCAAATATATTTAAGAAATAAACAGCAAGTTAAAAAGTTCACCGGGATATGAACTTGGCTGGTAGAAGCCCGCCCAAAGGGCCTCTTAGAAGATTTGATCATGTACCAGCTAGGTTCATATCCCGGTGAACTTTAAACATTGCTGTTTATTACTTATATTTACATTTAAAAAAGGCAAATGGCACATAATTTTTAGAATTCCCGAGTTTTTATGCTTTTAATAATCTAACCAACCAAACATAAGCGCGGACGATGATCATTCTGACGTCATGAAAAAGTTCACACAGAATTGAACGTTTTCGCTATTCTAAAGGTTCACACAAGGAAACATATTTGCAAATATAAATTTCAATATTATGCGTGATTTGTTTTAGAGACTAGATTAAATTATGTGTACTATAATTGTAATCTATGTTCATTTCATAGACTTTCATCAGTCATTCAGTTATCGATAAAAAATTCGTTGCCGGTTCTAAAAATTTGAAATAAAGAAATGTTGAACACTGTGTACTTGCTGGACTTTAAAAAATAGAGAGAGGTGTAAATCAATTTTTTTAACACTTAACTTAGTTATTTCTTATCTACAACCATTCAATGGTTGCAAGAACAAACAATGTTAGAATTCAAGACACCTTTCCTTGTATGATATCAAGAAAAGGGGAATGACCCTTTTTATTTAGGGGCCAAGAGACTTAGAAAGTCAATTAGAAATAAGTTGGAAACGATCGAAATTTCTTAATTTATTATAGAAGCAAAATTGTCGATTGTAACAATAACTATCTGGAAAAAATTGTCACACCCATTTATTACGTAATTAGATATGTTTAGGGGACTAAAATGTTTAATCTTTAATGTGCCATATGTAAACATGAAAAACACTTTGTTGAGCACTGTTAAAAAACAGTGGTGATCCTATACACTATATGAAGGTTTGGGGTCTTTTATCAGCATTACACTGTATTGTTAAAAATATCGGACGGAAGACCTACTCGTAACGAGATCGTATCTAGTCTTATCATTTATTTTTTTATCTTTATTAACATTGTCGATCTTCGGGTATTGTGTTCTGTATACAATAAACAATGAAACAATCAAGCAAATTAAGCAATATTGGAAGTCACTGCGAAATTCAAGCAATTATAATAGATTAATTCAAAGCGTGTATTTTTTAGTACACCGTGCAAATAGCAAACCGTACCATTCAAAAAGGGTGTAGTAGTGTAGTAGCACGTTTGAAGATGAAGTGCCCATCCTTAACAAATGTTTTTTATACTTATTTAAGATGTGTCGCACCGGTTGCGGGATGTTAACGTCACTGTAGGGCTGACAGAAGCAGATGTCAACACTCTCTGTGGTTTCTTTCATGGTCCCGGTACTCTGTCACAGCTGGTCGTCATCGACTGTCCGACATCACCCCAGGGGAGATTCGTAAAGATCTCGAAGACAACCGAGTATCTCGCTCTCTGTGAAGTGGACGTGTTTGGCGTCTCCGTCTAATGACATGGTAAAGCTGTATATTTTTGCTCATCCTAACGAATAGATTGTGGATTCCTATCTATATGAACTTTCCAATAGTGTCAGGCTCACCTTTTACAGCTGTGACAAGTCTTACCTCTACTTATTCGTTAAGTTGGTATATGGCATTTGTAATATTGCGTGTATTGGAATCATAAAATGTAAATGTTTTTAATGTACCTTTGTATTTAATTCAACATTTTTTATACATTTGTATTAAATTCAACATTTAAGAATTTATTTTGATCAGTGCGTGTTGGGATTTTTTTTTTGGTTTAATTTCTCTGGAGTCAATAACAAGAGGACTATGGGCCACATCGCTCACCTAATTAAAGCTGAACACCGCTCTTAAATAGGCAATGACCGCCATATTTCTCTTTCAACACTGCTGTCCATATATAAGACGCAGACCTCTTAACAAGTCAAAGTACTTTGCTGTATATGTCTAACCTGTGTGGACATACAACTTGCCTCGCCGTGTTACTTGGTCGCGATGAAATTATCAAATTTTACGAACTTTTTTCAAGCCAGGAGAATACTAACATCAAATAAAGTGGTCAATGCATTCTTTTCAAACAGAATATGCACATAAAATAAGAAACAAAAGCATAAAATCCAGACCACGAAAGGAATACTACACGTCGGCCACGATTTTCAGGTGTGCAATCGGGTGTAACGAAATCGAAGGGTTTATATACTGGGTACCTGTGTGACGGTGCCTATTTACGAGCGGTGTTCAGCTTTATTAGTTCTTTGTATCATTCTAATAATAATTCAATAATCTCACACATCGTGGCAATGTTGTTATTAAGTAGAAAATATTTAAACTTTTTTCCTATATATTTCTGTTCAACTTTGAGCCCCTTTTTCGCGCCCAAGTATTGGTCTGGGGATAGTGATTTCAACTATTAAGACTCTTCAGTATCTTAATGCTTTCATAGTAATCTCACATATCGTAGCATTGTAGTTCTTGAGAAGAAGATTTTAAAGCAGTTTACCAATATTATATTTCTGTGATAATCTCTGAACCCTTCCTGGGGCTTACGTATAGGCCCGGGGTCACAGTTTAACAACTAAGAATCTATACGATTTGAGGATGCTTGCATGGTAATTTTACAAATTGCAGCATTATAGTTCTTGGTAATTTTTTGTTTTAATTTTCCCTATATTAAAAAAAATCCCTATATATTCCTACATGAATGTTAAGCTTTGAACCCCTCTTGGGGCCTCAGGAATGATCCGGGGGTTCTGATTTTAACAATTTAGAATTTTCATGAAAAATAATAGCTTTGATGGAAATTACGGCATTTCTGGTGGAGTGTTCTTGAGAAGAAAACTTTTTACAAGTTATATTTGGCCCAGTGGTACTAGAAAAGAAGTTATAAATGAGAACAGTTTACAAACAGTCGGAGGATAAATACATTTTTGAAAAACAATACACTTGTTTTGTTTTCTTTTAAAATTTAGGAGAGAAAACTTATGGCATAAAACGGACAAATGTTCCCATGATGAAAATCACTGGTGTATAAGAAGGTTTTTTAAATAATCACAGAAACTTTTCGTCACTGACACCGTCTAATCTGTTAGTCGTATCTAAGTAACATATGGACAGGTTTATGTATAATTCGAAGCTGATATAATCTGGTAGAGGTAGATACGGGTGAATTCATCGATGTATACAGGTGTAATATGCATTAAAATACGGATATGATCCAATAATGGGGATCACTGTTGCACAAAGATTTTAGCATGATTAAAAGATTTATTTAAAGGTATTATTCTTAACAAAGATATATTCACATAAAGCTCTCTGATTTCCGGTAAGCACATCATAATATTATGTGAGATATTTTAGCCTTGGTCAAAGTGAATTTTTTTTTATAATTCCGCCGACCCTATTTTTTCCTATTTACGAAAATAAAAATAATATCTCTCACTCCCAAAACTCTTATCTTAATCCGGAAATTTCTCAGCTGACCGACAGGTTTTTATAATTAAGAATACATCTTAAAGTGGTATGGGAAACTTGCAAATTGTCTCGTACTTCTTTAGGAATAAACCCAAAAAAATCAAGTATAACTTTCCCGAAATTGTTACCTAACAGCGTAGCGCCATTGGTTAGAAAGTTACCTACGAACTTATAAGTCATGAGTTCAAATTCCGCTGGGGATTTTATTATTTTTAACGTTCTAAACATTTTTAAAACATATTTTTGGTTAAATATTGTAGAATTTGAAAATTCTAAATCGGTGAAATTATTTTGACATGGTTGACGTTTGTTATTGTTTGTCATTTTTTCATTATAATGTATTTGTTTCCACATTAATATCGACATGTGTCCCGTTCCATCTTAATCGTTTAAGCGCTTTGTACAATATGATGTTTTTACAAATGACCAGACCAAAGTGCAATGTGGTTCTCAAATAAACACAACTTCGTGAGTCAAAGTGGTGACCAGAGAACTGGAATTTTTTATTTGTCCCAGTGCAATATTGCCACTTTGGGAAATCGGACTAGTAATTGAAAAAAAGGAAAACGATAAACAATAGCATCCATATATGAGATCATGAGCATTTTCATAATGGCGTGCGATTCTTTTTGTTGACATAAAACCGAATGATAAGAACTTTCATGTCAAGTTATATATTGTGAACATTAATATTAAATGATATAAAGTGACAAGTATCTTGCAAATACACTTGGTGTTTCAAACAAGATGATTGCAGTGCTAGCAAAATCAGATTCTGCTTTTATCCTTTTTTATAATATTTATAAACTTGCTATAATATTGAGGTTCTGTATTTTTATTTACTTTGTTTTTAAAGATGAGATGAAGCTGTCGTTGTCACAGAAATATCTCTTATCCATTGATTATTGATTCCTTTGATCTCCGATCCATAGGTCGAAATAACAATAGATCCATACCTTTTAAGAAGGACAAGGTTGAAATATGACCTCTTCTATTATTCTCCAAAACACTAGCTCAATTGTTTGTATCTCTTTAACAGACTTGTATTTAAATCACATGTCAGCGAAAACAGCCTATGGGGACCATTTTACGTTACAAGCATGCGAGAATATTTTGTTTGCAGATTCTAATCATCTTAAAACTAGGTCAAAGAAACACAGAATTATATCAGGCACAAGAAGATTCGAACCTTGTCTTCCAATCAGTACAGATGGCCATTACCTGGAGGGTTTGGGCGAACATTAAGTTAGCGTTATTTGTGTTGACTTACTCGTATTTTTGCACGACATACACGATTCTTTAATTTCTGAAACAGATCCTGTATTTCAAAGCCCCTCCTCTGAAGCTTAATACGATATTCCGTCACCAACAATCCAACGATAATGACAACTCAGAAGTTTGTTCAGCTGACCCTCTAACTTGTACTGAAAAAGGCCAATCTGAATCGGAAAATGTGCATTTTACTCCATCTGCAGGATCAATTTCTTCAAATGATATCCATTGAGATCAATTCAGTAGGGAAATATATTACATGTACCTTTGTAATTGATTTCAATCATGTTACTCTTTTTAGAGGACGTGCTGATCGCGAGACTAAGATTCACCGACTGCTATACTCTATCCCAAGATTTAATGACATCACATTTTGCTGAATAGAATTATTCAATGTTTATAAATACTTCAGGGTTCGGACGATGTTCAATTCAGAAATGTAAAACTTTCTAAGATTTCCCCTTTAAAACATCTCTAACTTGTCAGGTTTATATATACAGCTAAAAATAAAGAATCTCCGGAGATTTTGCATTCCAGTGGACATAAAAGTACCCAGATGATAACGTTAAAAATGTGTGCGAGGTGTCCCGAGTACTTTCGAATGGAGAAAAGATGTCAACATTTTCCATTAATATTGTATTTTCGTTAGAAATTTGTTTTCGTTATTGTTCAATATTTCAGGGTAAACAATTGATGACGTGTCAATGAAGAATCTTGGGAGTTTATATCGATTCCCGTTGTACTTCTTTAACAGGTATTTGCATGTTCGTAAAAAAAAAATCAAAAAGTGAGGGAAGCGGTAACCTGGAACAAACTATAACGTATTTCATTTATTTTCTATTATTTACCTTAAAAAATATATTCAGACCTTGTCATGGAGAACAAGGTGGTATCGTTGCTGTTTTCATACTTTTGGCAATTAGTCACTGAATTGCAAATAATTAATATGCGTTTTATTAAAAATAAATGTTTCATACTTGTTTACACGCTATTTATTCAATATAATAAGCAAGTTTGCATACATATTTCAGTGTGTCTATAAGAATAAGACATAGCAATCCCTTTTTTCATAAATACTGGTTTCCTATCAGACATGCATACATGTCTATGGAATTCATCACAGTTATACATGAATACATAAATCATCTCGCTAAACTGACATCGCTATCATCACTGTTCAGGGGGTCCATACACTGGAGGAGCTGGCTGGCACGGATGATATTCATCTCATAGTAACTCCTCCACACGACCTTCAACTTAAAGAGTCTTCTTTCTCTGATATCGTTGAATTTTCCTCTCGGACACCATTTTCATCTGAATGGTGATGCCCTCTGCATCTCCGTATATCACACACAGGAGATGAAGGAATGGGACAGATCCCCTGGTGGATGTTATGTTACGGACCTCTGGTGCACGCACGGCCATCCAGACCATGAAAAGTTTTTTTTATATGTTCATTGGCGGGGGAAAGGGCAGGAGCTGACGGACAAACTTATATACGATGTCTTTCTGGTCTGGTTCATTGCAGTCTGTAAGAAATAAATCATAATTGAGAATTTTATATTAATAATCAATACTTACAAATTAAGACATTTTGCCAATAAACTAAATAGATGCCTGCACCAGAGAAACTGCTTAAACCTTTGGTATGTCAACACGTATGATATGATTTCCGTAAACTATAATTGAATTTTACCTGATAAGTAATTATTCATTAAAAATCTACTTCCATTTTTGATAAATCAACCGAAATAGCAATTAAAATACTGAAAGACAGGGTCTTGAAAGTTTGAATTAGTAATTGTCCATATTTCCTTCGAATGTGCTTTGAAATCGTTAATTTTAGAGAATAATTTAGAATTATTTGATTTTGACATTTCTAATATATAAGTTAATGCATTAAACAGCAAAATTTACAAAAGTTCTGGGGAAATTGTCATTATAGAGGTTTGCATCATATTAAACTGTAGATTCTCTTCAATACACACTGTGAAACCTATTGATACTAAAATGGTTTACAGAAAATTTACTGCGACTGTCGTCTATTAAGCGCAAAGAACGAGTGCACTTATGGGCCCCGGTAAAAAGTAAAAGATTCAAATTAAGTATATTTTGTTTTATCTCGCATCATCTGTTGGTATCTAAATCATAAGAATCGACAAGTTTTAGCGCTGAATTTAGTGTACATAAAAAGCATAAAGCTTTACAACATAGTAGTAGTAAGCAGACATTCGTGACTTGGTCTAGTAAATTGAGGTCGAGCTTTCACTTCAAAGCCTTTGTTTACTGCAAGTCTAACCATGTACAATCTTGAGTAAAAGATAAAAAACGCATTGTACAGTTAGAACTAGATGTGTCGTAACGCCACGAATGCAGGCGACCAAAATTTCAAATGCTAAATCTAGTATAACATTTTTTTGATTTCAGTAAGTTTTATAAATCCCTGAAAATTACTGATTTTTTTTTTTGAAGTTCAAGAGGCATAATTCTGTCAAAAATCATCGAACTGGAACCAAGTTCAAACTTGACCCGTATTTTCTAATGAATTAACCATATATGAAATATCAACTTTACATATGCATCACTTCAAAAGTTAGAGAGCGAAAACTAAGCATTTCTCTTTTTTCCTAAGTTCAAGAGACATAACTCTGTTAAAAATCATCAGATCGGAATTAATTTCGAATTTGATCTGTATTTTCGTGTAAAAAAAATTCATATAAAATATCAGCTTTATATATGTATCCCCTCAAAAGTTAGAGAGCGGAAACTGAGAATTTCTAAAAAAAAATTTCGAAGTTCAAAAGGCACATTTCTTTCAAAAATCATTGGATTGGAACCAAATTTGAACTCAACCTGTATATTCTTTTGGCACATCCATATATCAAATTTGAGTTGAATGTGTGCAACGGTTGTTAAGATAATGATCGGAAAGTGAATTTCCCATTTTTTCTAAGTTCAAGAGTCATAAATCTGTCAAAAATCATCAAACCGGAACCAAAGTCGGACTTAACCTGTATATTTTTAAGACACATCTATATATCAAATTTGAGTTGAATATGTGTAGCGGTTGTTCAGATAATGATCGGAAAGTGAATTTCCTATTATTTCTAAGTTCAAGAGGCATAACTCTGTCAAAAATCATGAAAAATTGAAAAATTGAAGTAAACCCATTAAAATGTTTATTCATAAAAGATAATGGAAGATGAAATGCCCTTAAATGTTCAAAAATGATGCTGATGAGGCTGCAAGGTGTCTCTGTTTTAACTGAAAAGTACAATGTATCTACGTTCGCTAACTGTTGGTGTTTATTATTTAAAACAAACCCTACCCTTTCATGTTCCTCTAAACATACAAGTGATAATAATAGATATGAAATATTTGTTGGGAAAAATAATCCAGATATTTTGTAAGCCAAAATCCAGTCTAGTCATTTTTCCTCCAATTCTAATTATCTCTTGATACAGTATGATTATGCAGACACAAGATCCACTTAAATACTTGTATTGTCAGTGCAGATCGGGTGCGCGGTTGGTTGGATGCTGTGCGCATGTCGCCTCCTTGTTTTGGTATATTGGTATAAAAAGACATGAATCACCCTTAACAAACAAACATATTCTTATTAATGTTATTGATTGTCGCAAATCAACAGACTAAAAATTTTCAATGGAACGAAAGAGAATCGCGGGAGGATACCAAATTTCGTGTCAAAAAATAAATAAATACAATGTGCACGTACTTTCCCTTTTGGTTTCTCCTGTGTTTAAAGGACAGGTGACACAAAATCATTTCTTCTAAAATATATTTTCTTTGATAATAATAAATCAGTTTATAACAATTTTCTCAGTTTACTAGTATCATATAAAAACCCACAGGTCAATTAAGTGTACTGAAAATCCCAGCTGCAGCCCTTCTCTGAGTTTTGCCGATCTCTAGTGAGAGAATTGGAGAGAACTTTCCAGAACGAGGTAACCAAGAACGCAGGTTGACTAATTAACGTCATGGCGTAAAGTTTCAGACGGGTTCATCATGCATCGCGGGCATATACATTGGATCGGACATGTTTGGTTAATACAAAAATGTTAATATATAAACTGGAATAATTTGATGCGATTTTAATTTTGATGGAAAAAAAAATCTCTAGAACGTGGTGCCCGGGAAAGCGGGTTGCTTAACAAACATCACGGTGTAAAGTGAAGGTCGAGTTAAACATCGGGCAGATACTTTGGATCTAATAACTTTGGTTTAAAATATGCAAACAAATATGCATAAACTAGCGTTTGTTTTCGTACATTTTTATACCACGACAGATTAGTAGTAAACCTGATATAGTAAGTTATACATTAATTTGTAAACAATGAACAGATAGTATTCTACGTCTCTATGAATAAATGATGTATGCAAATCACTTGTAAGTTGAATGGGGTGTTTTTTCAAAACAATCTTTTATCTGAAAGTTGTATTTGGGACAGTGAAATATTATAGTAAAATTTGACATAAAGAACATTTAGAGATACGACACAAAAATATCCATTCAATGGTTTGAAAAAAAAAAAACCCAAGTATTTACTTTTTTGCAGTCATGATCAGCTGCAACAAAAACAGTTATAGCCATGTATATATCGTCCATTTTAGATTATATTTTTCATCCTTGCCGGCTCCTCTATATATCAGCCATGCAGTTTATTTTTTTTTTCAATTTTAAAGAAAAGGTTAAGAAAGCAATTAAGAAAATTTCGGACACAGTATATTCAAAATTGAACAAAAAAAGTATTGTTCCAAGTTCCAACATATTAAGCATTGTATCATATTAATGTATAAAGTGTTATTTTCTGTGCTTGCATGGGATACCATCTAGTTGATTATATTTTCAGTTTAAAATATAAAAGTTTGTGTTTATGCACTTATCCTTATATTTCAATGCCCTTACATAATAAAGATCAAACAGTATGCTCTTAAGATAAAAAAAAAATAGAATATGACCCAAATATCAGAGATAAAGTGAATATCATTCCTTTGAATATATCACTGCCTGTTTAGAATAAACCACCAAGACATATATAAAATAGCAACAGCGTATTTTTATGGGTAGTTATTGAACGGTTGTGACTTAATTTATAGGATCCAATGTTTAGAACTAACGTAGAAATCTTAGCCCTGAATTTTTATTATTCTTATTGGGAACTTTACAATCAAATTAAGCCTACGATTATTTATTTTAATCAGTTTTATTTATATAATTTAAACAACGATAACTCCGTACCCCAAAGTAAGCTTTAAAAATGTGTTAGTTAGAAATGGAAAGATATAGGGTTTGCTCAATGATTATTCACTTAAACGATGCTAGATAAATATTGCTGTTTTAACCAAACATGAATGAAATATTTCCGACATTCATGAATACGTACATTTTGTATGTCTTATTCCTATCGTCGTCATTTACCTGTTCACTGACAAATATATACACTTTTTACATTTTTGTTAAATTTATTTTTAAGGTAGAGTGTTACAATTATGTATAATGGATATATGGTGTTAATTTGGAATACATTTACACATTCCATAATTATCTTTTCATTTGCAAATGAAGAATCTTACAATTGCTATCCCTTTTTACGTTTGAAACACTAAATTTCTCGCATATGAATCAGTGTAGTGTAGTGTAGTGTAGTGTAGTGTAGTGTATCATATCGAATCGTATCGTATCGTATCCGTGTAAAACCAATAGGTCTATCTAATTTTGATTCACAAAAATTTCCATATTTCCTGAGTATTGTCATAGCAAGAGTCTACCTCTTGAATGAGCACTTATTGAACTTATTCTAAAATTCTTATGATGTGTGGTCATGCTGGTAGTTTTCTACTATAAAAAAAAAACAACTTGTAGATGTAAAATGTATTAACACTTTTATGGCTAAAAACGGTTTTAAAATATAAACGTGAACATTTTTGCCCACCGAGCCTCCTGAAGGAAGATGTTTCTTCAAAAATAACATGAAATACTATTTGCAACTGAAACTTTGTTGCTGAGTTGTGGTAAACGTATATACAGTCATTTCATGCATATCTTTTACAATTTTATACTATGCTATGGTATGGGATTTTATTGATATGCAATGAGATTTCAAAGCAATGCTATGAGATTTGTATGCTATGCTATGAGAAATTGAAAAGAAAGGCTTAATGATATGCTATGCTATGGTATGCTTTGCGATTTGAACATAAACGCACGCATACACAGAAGAGTTCAAAACATTTCGAAGTAAAATGATAAGAAGCCAAAGTTAATCACTAATCTACTTAGTGACCATTTATTCTTTTGACTAGACTAGAACCAAGGGTCCCATGATTGAATCAGTCGTCTTTGCAATTAACTACGCTAACACTTATAACGTATGTTATGCATAGCAGCTGCTGTACTTTCAAATTCACTTTGTTTCATTCAAAGTGAAAATGCATTACCTAGAAATATAAAATCAATTTCGAAAATAAAAAGACAATCCCAAAAATATCTAAATCAAAACTTATCATACATGAAGCATGTTGTAGTTCTAAAAAAAATGAATATATTGACTATATTGGTTTTTTTTTCAGTTTTAACGGCACTAATTCCAAGATACCCGTTTCCTCCTTGTCAGCTTGTGTGTTCATCTGTCTATTTGTTGCATTTTAAAGTACCCAAGCTTGACTCGGCAAGAAACAAGGGTGATGATTTTGTTTTCCATTTATAAAACGCAGATTATTTAAACCTTAAAAAACAAAATCGTTCAAACATAGTTATAAGATAAATTTAATATATAGTTGCTTTATGTAGTCACAATATTACCGTTATTTGATGAACACAGTAATAACTGCATTTACCATATTTTGTTGTTAACTATGAAGATATAGAGTGAACGTTTGCTGATGTTTCTAACGTATACTTTTCTTTATCTAAGTATAAACGTGGGGCCAATGATAAAAAAGCTGTACTTGTTTACAAGGTATAGTAATTTAAATACAAAGTACTTTGTATACTGTGCTGATCAATCGTTATGCATTTCTGTATTTTAAATATCTGGGTGTATCACTGTTCTGGTTACATGTAATACCACGTCTGATTTTTTTTTATTTTGACAGAGACGTCAAAATCGGGAGGCTTCGAGCCAAACAGAGGATCAACCACGCGCTGCAACTACTGGTTGAAGTCCATCGAACCATAAATTGTCTGAAGAATAAATTACCAGATACAAACATATCTTGCAACATGTTATGGTATATATTACTTGTTCATATATTCCTATAATGCATAACTGCATTACATTTCAGAAGTCATTTGGTTAATACATGTAAAATGTAAAACGCGATCCTATTTAAGCGTCAAATTATTGGTAATAATATGACGGTTAAAACTAATACGTTGGGCTATATCGTGCATCTTAAGTACAAGCGGGTTGGTATTATATATATTTTCAATTAGAAGTTATGTGAACAATGACTGGTACGTAATGTATTTACCAAAGCTGATTCCATAACAGACGAATTCCATTGCGTATACATATTCAACGACTATATTAATATTTTTGTAAACTAACTTTCTGTTGCGTCACTTAATGTCCGCCGTCATTATATGTCCGCAAAGTTTTCGAAAAAAAAAATCATCACGTTATGTCCGCTATCACGAAATGTCCGACGACATTCAAAATAAGCATTCAATGGTTAAATGAATAAAAATTAATGTCGGTCGTATTGATATAAAAGAATTCAATAAACGATGATAATGTTGTTTTAAATACAACACAGTTCCATCATCTACCTTAGTTAATATCATATACAAAGAATACATGCTGACATACATTATTTTTTTTAAAAGGGGGTGGGGAATGAGTGGGTAAGTAAAAGTGAGTGAGAGAGAGATAGGCAGATATAGTAGAAAGACAGAGGGAGAGAAAGAAAGAGCGAGATAGAAAGCGAGCGAGAGAGACAGACAGACAGATAGAAAGGGGGGAGGGAGAGAGGCAAAATGAGTGAGAGAAGCAAAATGAGAGAGATAAGTACATGTGCATATGTTGAGAAATACATACTTGTATATCATGATTTCATTTTAGTAAAAGCATGTAAGTGAGTTGAGCGTTTTTCACTATTTTAAGTCCATTGTAGGGATTTGCATATCCTCCCTTATTCTTGAAACACCAAGGTGTTTTGCCCCTGATGTAATTATGACTCAAATAGTCGGGCATATAATGTGCAAGGGTTGTCTGTGGCAAAATATACACTTAATATTCTTTCCATTCAAACATGCGATGATATTTGTCCACCATGTCGCCAAAATGTACGGAGTTAATATTCCTATCTTATTATTTTATATAATATCAGAGACTAAGTTAAGCCTCAGACACAACTGGCCGTTCGTGTCTGGTGATCATGCGTGTGCTTCGGGTTTTTGCCAGTTTTTGACCCCGTATCTGATCGTAGCGGTAAAATCGTGTTTAAGTGATTGATAGTGCAACGTAAGACAAACAGACGTTTCACGAGCCAGTCGTAGGTGTCACGTACAATTTTGTTTAACGACGGGTTGTCACTCGCAACGTGCGATGCTCTTAGGAACCGTATTTCCGTCTGTTGATGTACTGTCAATTCTCTTATCTTTATGGGTGTTTTTAAATAATCGTTTATTTATAAAAATCTGTTCATGGGTTGTTCGCACGCACCACGAGCTATTGGTGTACGCATGACGTAAGTATGACGTACGTTTATTATGCGTTCAATCTATATGTTGATGGTGAGCACATGCGACTTGCAGTCAAAGTACGCTCAAAAAGCGTCTAGAGTTTTCTGTAATACAAACTATTACGCGTTTATCTTACTAAGAAAAAGAAACCGAAACTTGAGCTCTCATAGCAACTGGTTACTTTTAAATCTATAATCTAATAAAGTTAAGAAACCTTTTGTTTTACACTTTCAGTGTGTTACTCAGAAACTGTAAGCTCAGAAAATATAAACATGTTTGTGTAATACGAGTCAATATTCTCATTTTCGTAAGACACCAATTTGTTTTATTTTCCACTATATAAACAGATTTGAAATAATACCAATTTAAAACATTTATTTTTCTAATGTCTACTAAATTTTGGGATGTGCATATTAGAAACAAGTTTTTGAACTCAAATTGTGTCGAGAATAGGAATACATTTCAAATTAATCAAATCATTTTCCAAATCGGATTTACATAAAACATAGCAGGCATACAATCATCCCGCAAGTAAACAGTTATTCGTTATGATTAATTAAAAAAAATCCCGTGTAAAATAAGCACCAACAATTCCATTTTATAAAATTGTGTCAGTAGTATCTACATCAGGCAATCACACATTTGTTTAGTTATATTATATTTACGCCTTTCACCATAAAATGTAGAATGTATCAACGGGTGTGCATATTTTCATCACGAAATCACCGTTACACATTCCATTACTTGCATAATGAAGCTTATTTTAATGCATATAGAACCACAGGACAATTTTATGTTATTACTCAATATACTGAAATATTCTTTTTCTTTAAATTTTATTTTTTTCCTTTCAAAGTACTACGGATCCAGCAAATGGGTCAATTGTTGTCTTCAAATATGTCGTTTCATTGCTCAGATCTGGATCAAAAGTCATTTAAATATATGCTTCCTTAAAAAGTACAAATGCTATATGAGTTTAAAATGTCATTCTTGTTCAACAAGTGGCACATATCTAACTGGCACAGCATTTAGTATTCTTAATTCTTTGACCCATCATAAGTGGGGCTTTCACGAACTTCCGGGTTGTGTAATAGTTTTGGTTACATGACATAAAACGTTAAGCGATAATACTAACCGCTGAAAAAAATCAAAAATAAAATGCTATGTTACAGTCCTACATTACATCATGAATTGTGGTTGTCATGAGAATAGAATTATAGTAAATCTATTTCCACTTCAGCATCTAACTACATTTCATTTGAGTCCATCATAGATCGAATTTTCGGTAGATGACACTTCTGTGAGTTCCTGGTATTCTGTTGTTTCATTCACTTTGTCATAAATATGATTGTTGGTAGTCATAAGTTGTTGAACCTTTGCCTTTGCTTTTGTCTGGTCCTCAAAACGTCGTTTATTCCCGCATTCTCTGGTAGCAAACATAAGTCAATACATTATTGCATATTTTAAATGCTAGTATTTTAAAATAAGTGCTTCAATCCAAATGTATTTAAAGACACATTTCTTTATGTCTCTTATTGAAGAAACATTTTTACTTTATTCTATGTCAAAACGCATTCTTGTTAAAAGCACACAGTCCTTTAAAACAATAATGCAAACATAAAGTAATGTTGACAGCTTATAGCTACGTTGTATCTTAAATAAATCTTTTCATATCATGAACTTGTTTGACGAAATTATCATTGAAACACTGTGATAGTATGTACAGCTGGAAATGCGTTATTTACATTAAATTACTATCTGGAATGAAAAAAAACACTACCATCGATCTGGAACAAAGGTTTAATTGTTAAGATGCCAAACAAAAGTGATAGATTGATATTTGACAATGTCAGATTCATCACACATCAGGAAAACAGAACCAATAGAAATAAGATGGACTTTCATTACAAAATTTAAAGATTTAGACTTCGCATACGATTTAACCTACTTTAAAATTCCTTGACATTTAACAAAAGACACAAAAACTAAATGATATTGCAAGACATCGAGAAGGTTCTGAATTGATAATTAACAAACAAGTAGTTTTTTAACCAGGAATTGAAATGGCTAGTGATATTTATCGATCGATTTTTCTTGCACATGTTTGATGGTTTAACTGAATTAACGCAACGTAATAAACCAGACTTTGAGTATTATAAATGTTTGAATCATTTTAAGAAATACTGATATAAAAAAAAACAATGATACATAGGTTGATAAGAACTTCCCAAAACAAATAAGACGAACGCTATTCACTCACCTGATCGTGTAATAAATGTTGAATAAAAAGGAGATGGCAAATAAAGTGACAAAAATGTACAATATCAATGACAGGTCATCTGGACCACCAAGTGGTAACTCCAACGAGTGTGCTGCAAGTTATCATATTTTTAGATGTAATGATGACAGGGTACATGTATAACATATATTATACAGTGTAAATACAAAAGTAAAACCAAATTTTGAAGCCAAACAGACTAAAGTAAAGCTGGATCCCATAACACTTTAAAGCAAATATAAACCTTAGAAAGATTTCACGACGTAATTGTATTTACATTTTTCAAACAGACGCATAATTAAATAGCTATATTTACATTCCACATATTTTTTGCTTGTAAAGTGTGTTGAAAGCTACGACAGTTATAACACTGTAATACACACAGGATATTCATCGGTTAAAATGATGATTTTTATTATGACGCCACTAACGTTGAACGCTGTAAACTGCAACGTCACAAGCGCAAATCAAAGTTCACGCTTGTGGCTGTTACAGTGGCTCTTCCATTAATATGAACTTACCCTTAGGATAAGATAGGAATTATAAGGTATAAATCACATTTGCAGACAAGGCAAGAAGTTAAAAAAATGTAAATATAAGCATTAAATCATGATTTTTTGAAAGATACAGTCTCATAACTGCAGCGATGTGTGCATACAAATTTTCATAACGCGCTAACGCGCGTTACTCAATTTGTATGCACACATCGCTGCAGTTATGAGACTGTATCTTTCAAAAAATCATGATTCAATGCTATAAAATGTATCAAAATACAAAATATTAATTCTGCCTTCTTCACAACTCCTATATTATTATGCCACATATAGTTCGTTTTCTTACTTTTATTGCATTGTTGACCCCCAAAGCCCTCAACATAACCCAGACATGTTCCAGATTCGATATCACAGAGACCAGGTTTACAGTTTTGAGAACATGGTATGGTGCAGTTTTCTCCGTAGTATCCAGTGTTTGAGCAACCTAAAAATCGCACAATTTCCTCACTTATTATATTTTCATTGTAATCGTTAAATCCAATAATAAATGTATACATATATTGCATTACATTTCATACATGTAGTATAAATTGAAATATGAGCTTGTTAAATATATACTAAGCCAGTAAATTGAATATACAAACCACTGGAAATGGCTAACGACACGAACAATTAAAATAGACAACCAGTCCCTTCTTAAGGACACAAGAAATAAATTAAATGGGTTAACACAAAGAAAACAAAATCTAGCACTACAACTAACAAAATCTAGCACTACAACTAACACTACTAAAGAAACTATAAAAAGAACAACTACATTTTACACAGTTTTAGTTTACTTTGATAGAGAAGGTGTTGTTTCAGTGCTTTATATATTCAGACTGGCTTAGTATCTATATATATTAGATCCGACACTTTATAGATGCCTAGTGTTGTTGATTGTATTCAGTGCTTTATGTATAAACTTTGTTTGGTGGCGGGGAGTAAGGTTGGTAATAGAAATGATATGTTTTCTTTTCTTTTTTCTAAAAATCTTTACCAAAAACTTCCAATTCACAAAGCTCGTTGTATGCGTAGTCCGAATACCCAGCAGGGAAGGGGGGATTGGTCCTATTGTTGTAGAAGATGACGTATCGAGCATAAAAAGGACACGTTAAGTTAATGGAATTAGGTATTGTATCTAAGGTGAAGTTCCTGTCCTTAAAACACAACACTCCATCATCTTTATCAGTTGTGTTAGATACGATAACCGAAAATCCCAAAAACCGCGATGCATGTCCGTTTTTAGCACCTGTAATTAACAGTAAAAATATACAATGATTTGGTCGACAAATCGTGTGATTCATACTGGGATTGGATTTATCTAATTTGCTGACAAAGAGATTCTTTAAAAAATATTGATAATCATCATATTTAATAAAGATGTTGATTCATTAATTGATTTTAGTTTTTAAATTATAAATTTAGAAAAGTGTATATTGCAAACGCGCAAAACAAACAACAACAACAAAACCCAAAATAAAATAAAACAAAACAAAACAACACAAAAAAAAAAAAAATAAAAAAATAAACAAAAACAAAAAAACAACAACAAAAAAACAGTCAAAGGAATACTCATTGAAGTGTCTGTAAAAGTATCTAAATAGTAGAGATAATATGTCCTTTGTTTACTTGTCAGCACCCTTTCATTTCACTGAATGGCAAAGATCCATTGCAAAAGTTAATGTCTTCTTTACGTATAATTATATCATAGCTTAATAAAATTGCATAAGAAAATGCATAGTTCTGTGATTTCATCGACGTTACTTAAATTCAATTAACGTGCATTTCTTTGTTGAGTAAAACGAAGAAATTCAACGTTCGGTGCTGTTAAAGAGTCAATGCCAACAAATATTTATCTATAAATCTGTGATTTTTAATAAATCCTAGAAATCGATTACCACCAAAAATTAATGAAACCATATACATATATCTTAATAAATGTTTCAATACTATAGTAGTCCATCAGACAACGCACCCCAGGGAAGATTATCCGTTCTGTGCTGTATAAAGATTCGATATATGCTCAGGATTTCTCCTAGGTCAACTCTCCATTCTGCTGTTGATTTTTTGTCTGATGATATTGTACACTCTCCTCCAGAAGCAGCAAGGTTAGATTTTCGTCCATCTACGGCACGTTGCGCTCCCCAGTCGAGCATACAATTCCGGTAGGGAAACCTCTGCCATGCTTGTTTATTCAAAGCAATGTTTTCTGTCGCAGATTAAACAAATAAAACTCACAACTAAATGATAATTCATGTACTTCGGAACAACATAAAGTATATGACATGACATTGATTCGTATATCTCGTATATTGGAACTAGTTTTGTACCTGGTTCCCAGTTGTGACCACTGGACATGAAGCAGCTTTCGTACATTTAGAATCATAAATTTTTTGTGTTAATTTTGATCGTCGGAATTAAACACTGGTTGCAAGTTTTGATTTTCTTTTAATTAAAGGTCATATTACTTAATCATGGTGCATTTTTAATTAAGAGTCGAAGTCCGAAACATTGTACTTGTATTATTTCAACGAACTAACGATTTTCATTAACTCCACGAAAATTGATACATACTAATTCTTGAATCCACATAATTAATACTAGTGATGAAATATGTAATACAGTCAGTTCATGCATATCTTTTACAACATACACCATAGCATAGCATAGCATTGGAATCTCATAGCATAGCATTGAAATCTCATACCATAGCATAGGAATCTCATATCATAGCATACGATCTCATAGAATCTCATTCGTCATATCATACCATAGCATAGCATAGCATACAACATAATTTTAACTCGGTTTTAAATGCTTTTATTTTAAAAATTGAATGTCAACATTGCAGATAAGTGGTAAACTTTGACTTCCTATCATTTTACTTCGAAACGTTTGGAACTCTTCTGTATATGGAGGCTTTTTTGTTCAAATCTCATAGCATACCATACCATAGCATAGCATACCATATCATTAAACCTTACATTTCAATTTCTCATAGCATAGCATACAAATCTCATAGCATTGCATTAAAATCTCATAGCATATCATTAAAATCGCATACCATAGCATAGCATATAATTGTAAAAGATATGCATGAACTGACTGTATAATGTTTAAAATAAATGTAAAATTATCGATTAGAATTGTCTAAAACAACATGAAAAAAATGAGTATTGAGAATTAAAATAAATCTATTAAAACATAACACAACACTATATTGCATTCGTCATTCGTGTTAAATATATTAAGTTATGTTTGATGAATATTTTAAACCGAAATGATTATAACACTACTATAAAACGTAAAATGTTTTCCCTGTTTGTTTACTTCTATTCGTTTTTTTTGGTTTTTTTTGGAAATATTTTTTACAATGCGTAGAAAACATTTTTTTTTCAAAAATATTATTTTATAATATATAAATCAAAAGAAAATTTCTATGAATATTCTATGTTTCTGTTTCGTTCTCTCCTCTCTATACATCTCTCTCTCTCTCTCTCTCTCTCTCTCTCTCTCTCTCTCTCTCTCTCTCTCTCTCTCTCTCTCTCAGTAATTTTTCAACGCGATCCGTAACAACAGCTCCTCGTTGAGAGCGGAACTAGTTAATATAATAGGTTTGCAGAAACATACGGTTAGTACCTAAAAAAAAAAAATGCTGCATGACTATAATCTAAAAAGACATACCATAAGCTATTGCCAAACTTAAAAGCCTCTGGAGAAATAAAGCATTCCAAATGATATCCATTAGTGTACAGTGTACATGTAATCGTTGATTTAATAGAGGACGATAAAAAAGGAGAAAATAAAAATTTATATAAACAGGAAATTTATACGCATGTCTTCTTGACTGCTATTAATACATGCTTACATGGGGACAATAAGTCATGCACTCTTCCTTACCACATTTAACAAGACTTTAACAAAGATATTTTTATTTAAAAAAAAGTAAGAATAACTAGATGGTTCTCGTTGCGAGCAACGAGTGGGTCTTCCGTCCGATATTTGAATCATTGAGATAAAACCCATCGTTTTTATGATGAAAATCGTAAATCTAAGCAAAAAATGAAAAAAAAATTTCGTCACTCGGGGCTTGAACCCGGGTCGCCTGGGCAATGTCCGCGACTGTATCGACTGAGCTACTCGGACTCTCGCTTCAAAACTTTGATGCTTAATATCTCGAGAATGCGTTGATCGATTTTAAAACAAATTATATATTCTGAATCAGTATAAGGGTCACTATAGAGTGTAAACATTTCAAAGGAAAAAATTAAAAAATAAAAAAGTTGAAAAATTAATTTTTTCAAATTTCCTTCCGGTGACGAACGGAAGTGACGGCGGACATTCTCCTCACCGAGGTACACCAGAAAAACGGTAGATCTATCATCTCTGAAAATTTCAGCACTATAACTTTACTCATTTTTGAGAAACATGACAGACAAAATTGACTTTTAAAAATCGTTTATCGACGATAACTTCCGATCGGAAGTGAATTTTGAAAAACTGTCACGGCGGTACAAATTTCAAATGGCGAGGCATCATCCCTGAAAATTTGAAGGAAATCGATCGAGGCATCTCCGAGAAATCGCCTGCACAAAATGTGTAAGGAAAAAAAGAATAATAATAATAATAACTAGTCGCTTGTTGCGAGCAACAAGAGGTCTTCCGTTTGAGTGCACCATAAAATAGCCTAGAGGGATAGTTGTTCTTTTTTTATCATTTCTAAACATGTCATTAAATTCCATTAAACCCTCTATAAGAATTTCAATAGACATATAATTATACTTAAATTAATCTTTAAAAAGTCGCTATTATTGTGATTTTTGATAAAATTATATTGGAAATAAGTAAAATCTATCATTTCATATATAAAATTATAAACCTTAACACAATTAAGGAAGAAAAAATATTCGGCACTCGGGGACTGAACCCGGGTCGCCTGGGCCAAAGTCCACCACTCTAACGACTGAGCTACGCGGACTCTCGCTTCAGGACTTTGGAGCCCAAAATCTCGAGAATGCGTGGATCGATTTTAAAACAAATTTCATATTCTGAAGTTATTAAAGCGTCTCTATCGAACAATAATATTAAAAAATTTCAAAACAAAAAAGTTGAAAATGGACTGTTTTTTGTTTCCTTCCGGTGCCGACCGGAAGTGACGGCGGACTTTCGGATATGCGAAGGGCACTGCGGCAGGACACTTTCTACCATCCCTGAAAATTTGAAAGTTCTATCTTAAATACTTTTGGAGAAAAATCGTGAACAAGCAAAAACATAAAATCTTTAATATCTCGGGACCGGAAGTGACGACCAAAAAAAACTCGTGTAATTTTCTTACAAATTTTGTCATGAATAAGATCTAAAAATTTCATCAAAATCGGCTGAAGCGTTTTTGAGAAAACGTGGGAGAAAAAAAAAATAATAATAATAATAATAGAGGAAAAGAAACAAAGCAATAACAATAAGGTCTTCCGTTGGAAACGGAAGACCTTAATAATAATAATAATAAAATTGAAAAAGAAACAATAGAATAATAGTAGGGTCTTCCGCTGAAGACGGAAGACCCTAAAAAGGATTATGTAAAATTATCACCCAACTGCATTTGGAAAGATCAGACATACAAGAAGGCAGATAGTTGAGTACAACAGACACATGATGGAAAAGCGTGTGTGTGACTGAGTTACATAGTTCTACTATTTTTGCTATATTTAGAGCGATTTCTAGAAACTGAGTTATCTTTAAGAAAATGTACAGTTAACTGATAATTAAGTCACTTGTGCTTGTTTTCAACAATCAGGTAAAAGGTCCATTTCAAGCAAAGTTAACTCACAAAAAAACCCCTTTTAAGGTCAATTAAAAACAAAAACAAACAGAACACAAACACAAATATCTAACTCCCGATTTATTAACATTATTATTAATGACATTTGGTGAAATGAGATAAAAACATTTCGTATTTGTATTGTATGACGACATTAGGAGGACTTAAACTAAACCTAAAACAATAGTTTAAAGTTCATCTTTTGACTTAATGCCAATCTTTACAATAAATGTTGCCATGAAATCAACACTGTTTTTTTCCTTTTAATATGTACCTTATGACACTTCCAACATCTAAAATAACAATCAGTTTCAGAACGACGCTTATTGATACAAAAACAGACGGACAGTACTCAATGTCTTTTTTTTTCATATTTTGAATAGATGAATATGCACATTGCAACGAGCAAACTTAATAATTATTGAATTATAAGACCGAGTAAAAATTATCGCTGAACATTAAATGTGTCTTGTTAGTAAAAGATAGCTGTCAAGCAGAATGGCAGAAATAAACTAGAACAAAGCTCGTTGCAGCTGTGAGCCAAAAAATAACGACTAGCGAATGACAATTTTTCTTAAATGTGATGTATAAGTTATGCAAAATTTTAATCGACAGAAAGACTTGTTAATAGACTTAATCAAACTAAAATTTGATTGTTTATGATTAATCGAATGTTCTCTATGTAATGGTACTGTATAGAGCATATATTAGAATATCTTAAAAATTAAAAGGGCTCGAATGGTTTGATAATCAAACCAACCATAAACACATTCATGCTACGTTACAACAGTTCGAGCCATACATAAGGTTTCACAGGCATCCCCCAGCCATGACCGTTCAAACTAATAAGAGCATCGTACCGTTTGGAAACCCCATATCCATGACAAAGGAGGTATCTCCGACTGTTAGTTAAGGTAGGGGTTTCTGTCTTACTGATGAAAGAATATTTTAAGTGGCGAACCTAAGGGGCGGGGGTAAGAGAGAGAGAGAGAGAGAGAGAGAGAGAGAGAGAGAGAGAGAGAGAGAGAGAGAGAGAGAGAGAGAGAGAGAGAGAGAGAGAGAGGAAACAGTATGAGGTGAGGACGGGGAGTGAGAGCTTATATCTTTCCAGATACCACAAATATAACAAAGAACTAGATACGATCTCGTTACGAGTAACGAGTAGGTCTTCCGTTCAATTTTTTAAAAAGTTTAAGGACTTTGCCTCCTATAAATCTCTAATTAAGTAATAAATTGGTGCGGCAAATAGCTTTTCAAACAGACATTGTTATGATCAAGAAATTTGCTTTTATAATGCATTACAAAATCTTGATCGTTTTTAAGATATGTGTAATAGAGTTTACGAATGTACTGGGCCCTAATTAAGGGGGCCAGCCCCTTTTTCTTGATATTGTTGGAAAGATCTTAAAAATACTAACATTTTTTGTTCTTACACATATCTAAAATTGCTGTTCATTTTTGAGATATAAACGATTGAATATGTTAGGGGCCAGTCTTATAGATCCTTAATGGGGATAGACATTGGTGTTTTGATAAGTGGAATCGATAAGAACTATCCATGCAGATATTTTCTCTTCTATAATACTTAACAAAATATGTCTCCTTCTCTAGATATATTGCATCAAAGTTTAAGGACTTTGGCCCCCTAAAAATCCCTAGTTACGTAATAAATGGGCTGGCAATGATTTTTTCTGATAGATATTGTTATGATCAACAACTTTGCTTCTATAATGCATTACAAAATCTTTATCGTTTTTAAATTATTTGTAATAGAGTTTACGAGTGTGTTGGCGCCTCATGAAAGGGGCCAGTCCCTTTTTCTTGATTTTGTTGGAAAGATCTTAAGTATAGTGATTTTTTTTGTTCTTACACCTATCTTAAATTGTTGTTCATTTTTGAGATATAAATGATTGAATATTTTAGGGGTCAGTCCTATAGATCCTTAATGGGGACATACATTGATGTTTTGATTAGTGGCATCGATTGAAATCATCAATGCAGACATTTTCTCTTCTACAATGATTAACAAAATATGTCTCCTTCTCTAGATATATTGCGTCAAAAATTTAAGGACTTTGGCCCCTAAAAATCCCTAGTTACGTAATAAATGGGCGTGACAATGATTTTTTCTGACAGATATTGTTATGATCAACAACTTTGCTTCTATAATGCATTACAAAATCTTTAAAGTTTTTAAGTTATTTATAATATACTTTACGAGTCTCCTGGTCCCTTATTAAAGGGGCTAGCCCCTTTTCCATGATATCGGTGAAAAGAACTTTTCATACTCTACCACTTTTGTTATATATGTCTCAACAAAATATCAACTGATAAAAAGATACAGATCGAAACGTGTGAAAATTTTGATTACAAATCCGTACCCAATTTTCGAGCCATAGCGAGCTCCAAGAAATGGCGCCACAGGAGTAAAACAAAAACAACGGGCACAACTTCAAACTATGGTCTAACTATCCTGTAAATTTCATATTCATATCTCTGATAGTTTTTAAGTTTTTGTGTGCACAAAATAGGTCGTAAAAATGAACAAAATGGCCGATAAATCGGTACCGGAAGTGACGACAGGAAAATTATCAAAAATGTATAAAGATCATATGAAGTCCAATCATCTGTGAAAAAATTGTGGAAATCGGTCGAATAGTTTTCGAGAAATCGCGTGGACAAAATTTGTGGAAAAGAAAAATAATAATAATAATAATAACTAGACGCTTGTTGCGAGCAACAAGAGGTCTTCCGTTTGAGTGCACCATAAAATAGCCTAGAGGGATAGTTGTTCTTTTTCTTATCATTTCTAAACATGTCATTAAATTCCATTAAACCCTCTATAAGAATTTCAATAGACATATAATTATACTTAAATTAATCTTTAAAAAGTCGCTATTATTGTGATTTTTGATAAAATCATATTGGAAATAAGTAAAATCTATCATTTCAAATATAAAATTATAAACCTTAACACAATTAAGGAAGAAAAAATATTCGGCACTCGGGGACTGAACCCGGGTCGCCTGGGCCAAAGTCCACCACTCTAACGATTGAGCTACGCGGACTCTCGCTTCAGGACTTTGGAGCCCAAAATCTCGAGAATGCGTGGATCGATTTTAAAACAAATTTCATATTCTGAAGTTATTAAAGCGTCTCTATCGAATAATAATATTAAAAAATTTCAAAACAAAAAAGTTAAAAATTGACTGTTTTTTGTTTCCTTCCGGTGCCGACCGGAAGTGACGGCGGACATTCGGATATGCGAAGGGCACTGCGGCAGGACACTTTCTACCATCCCTGAAAATTTGAAAGTTCTATCTTAAATACTTTTGGAGAAAAATCGTGAACAAGCAAAAACATAAAATCTTTAATATCTCGGGACCGGAAGTGACGACCAAAAAAAACTCGTGTAATTTTCTTACAAATTTTGTCATGAATAAGATCTAAAAATTTCATCAAAATCGGCTGAAGCGTTTTTGAGAAAACGTGGGAGAAAAAAAAAAAAAAAATAATAATAATAGAGGAAAAGAAACAAAGCAATAACAATAAGGTCTTCCGTTGGAAACGGAAGACCTTAATAACTAGATCTCGTTACAAGTAACGAGTAGGTCTTCCGTTCAATGATTTGAAAAGTTTAATGACTTTGGCTACTATAAATCCCTAATTAAGTAATAAATGGGTGTGGTAAAAAGTTTTTCAAGCAGACATTGTTACGATCAACAACTTTGCTTCTTTACTGCATTACAAAATCTTTATCGTTTTTAAGTTATTTGTCATGGAGTTTAGGAGTATCTTGGCCCCTAATTTAAAGGGCCAAACCCTTTTTCTAGATTTCATTGAAAAGGTCTAAAGAATACTATTATTTTTGTTTCGTAAACCTATCTAAAATTGTTGTTCATTTTTGAGATACAAACGATTGGGTATTTTAGGGGCCAGCCCTGTAGATCCTTAATGGGGACATACATTGGTGTTTTGATAAGTGGAATCGATTTAAATCATCAATACAAACATTTTCTCTTCTACAATGTTTAACAAAATATGTCTCGTTCTCTAGATATATTGCGACAAAGTTTGAGATATTTGGCCCCTAAAAATCACTAATTACGTCATAAATGGGTGTGGCATTGAGGTTTTCAGATTGATATTGTTACAATCAACAACTTTGCTTCTATAACACATTACAAAATCTTTAAAGTTTTTAAGTTATTTATAATATACTTTACGAGTCTCTTGGCCCCAAGTTCAAGGGGCCAGCCCCTTTTCCTTGATATCGATGAAAAGAACTTTTAATAATCTACCACTTTTGTTATATATGTCTTAACAAAATATCAACTGATAAAAAGATACAGATCAAAACGTGTGAAAATTTTGATTTAAAATTCGGACCCAATTTTCGAGCCATAGCGAGCTCCAAGAAATGGCGCCATAGGAGTAAAACAAAAACAATGGGCACAACTGCAAGCTATGGTCTAACTATCCTGAAAATTTTATATTCATATCTCTGATAGTTTTTGAGTTTTTGTGTGCACAAAATAGGTCGTAAAAATGAACAAAATGGCCGATAAATCGGTACCGGAAGTGACGGCAGGAAAATTATCAAAGATGTATGAAGATCATATGAAGTCCAATCATCTGTGACAAAATTGTGGAAATCGGTCAAATAGTTTTCGAGAAATCGCGTGCACAAAATTTGTGGAAAAGAAAAATAATAATAATAATAATAACTAGATACGATCTCGTTACGAGTAACGAGTAGGTCTTCCGTTCAATTTTTTAACAAAGTTTAAGGACTTTGCCTCCTATAAATCTCTAATTAGGTCACAAATGTGTGTGGCAAAGAGATTTTCAAACAGACATTGTTACGATCAACAACTTTACTTCTATAATGCATTACAAAATCTTTATCATTTTTTAATTATTTGTCATAGAGTTTACGAATATCTTGGCCCCTAATTTAAAGGGCCAGCCCCTTTTTCCTGATTTCCTTGAAAAGATCTTCAGAATACTATTATTTTTTGTTCCTAACCCTATCTTAAATTGTTGTTCATTTTTGAGATATAAATGATTGAATCTTTTAGGGGTCAGCCCTGTAAATCCTTAATGGGGACAGACATTTGTGTTTTGATAAGGGGAATCGATTAGAATCATCAATGCAGATATTTTTTCTTCTACAATACTTAACAAAATATTTCTCATTTTCTAGGTATAATGCGTCAAACATTGTGGATTTTGGCCCCTAAAAATCCCTAATTATGTAACAAATGGGCGTGACAATATTTTTTTCTGAAAGACATTGTTATGGTCAACAACTTTGCTTCTATAATGCATTACAAAATCTTTATCGTTTTTATGTTATTTGTAAAAGAGTTTACGAGTATCTTAGCCCCTAATTAAAGGGGCCAGCCCCTTTTTCTTCATTGTGTTGAAAAGGTCTTAAGAATACTAACATCTTTTGTTCTTACACTTATCTTAAATTGTTGTTCATTTTTGAGATACAAACGATTCAAAATTTTAAGGGCCAGCCCTTTAATTCCTTAATGGGGACAGACATTGGTGTTTTGATAAGTGGAATCGATAAGAATCATCAGACATTTTCTCTTCTACAATGCTTAACTAAATAAGTCTCCTTCTCTAGGTATATTGCGTCAAAGTTTAAGGACTTTGGCCCCTAAAAATCCATAGTTACGTAATAAATGGGCGTGGCAATCATTTTTCCTGATAGATATTGTTATGATCTACAACTTTGCTTCTATAATGCATTACAAAATCTTTATCGTTTTTAAGTTATTTGTAATAGAGTTTACGAGTATCTTAGCCCCTAATTAAAGGGGCCAGCCCTTTTTTTTTGATTTTGTTGGAAAAGACTAATGAATACTAACAATTTTTATTCTTACACCTATCTAAAATTGTGGTTCATTTTTGAGATATGAATGATTGAATCTTTTAGGGGCCAGCCCTGTAAATCCTTAATGGGGACAGATTTTGGTGTTTTGATTAGTGGAATCGATTTAGATCATCAATACAAATATTTTCTTTTCTACAATGTTTAACAAAATATGTGACGTTCTTTAGATAAATTGTATCAAAGTTTGAGAACTTTGGCCCCTAAAAATCCCTAATTACGTAATAAATGGGCGTGGCAATGATTTTCCCTGATATATATTGTTACGATCAACAACTTTCCTTCTATAATGCATTACAAAATCTTTATCATTTTAAAGTTATTTGTAATAGAGTTTACGAGTGTCTTGGCCCCTAAATATAGGGGCTAGCCCCTTTTTTTGATTTTGTTAGAATGAACTATTGATTTTCTACCACTTTTGTTATATATGTCTTAACAAAATATTAACTGATAAAAAGATATAGATCAAAACGTTTGAAAATTTTGAATGAAAATTTGTACCCAATTTTCGAGCCTATGCGAGCTCCAAAATAAGGCGCCATTGATGTAAAACAAAAACAATAGACACAACTTCAAACTATGGTCTACCTACCCTGAAAATTTCATAATCATATCTCTGATAGTCTCTGAGTTTATGCGTGCACAAAAATGGTCGTCAAAAACAACAAAATGGCCGATAAATCGGTACCGGAAGTGAAGACGTCACAAATTTCAAAAACATATAAAATTCAGATCACACCCAATCATCTGTGAAAAAATGGTTCAGATCGGTCGAATAGTTTTCGAGAAATCGCGTGCACAAAATTTGGAAAAAAATAATAATAATAATAATAATAAACAGTACGAAAACAATAAGGTCTTCCGTTGGAAACGGAAGACCTTAATAATAACTAGACGCTTGTTGCGAGCAACAAGAGGTCTTCCGTTTGAGTGCACCATAAAATAGCCTAGAGGGATAGTTGTTCTTTTTTTATCATTTCTAAACATGTCATTAAATTCCATTAAACCCTCTATAAGAATTTCAATAGACATATAATTATACTTAAATTAATCTTTAAAAAGTCGCTATTATTGTGATTTTTGATAAAATTATATTGGAAATAAGTAAAATCTATCATTTCATATATAAAATTATAAACCTTAACACAATTAAGAAAGGAAAAAACATTCGGCACTCGGGGACTGAACCCGGGTCGCCTGGGCCAAAGTCCACCACTCTAACGACTGAGCTACGCGGACTCTCGCTTCAGGACTTTGGAGCCCAAAATCTCGAGAATGCGTGGATCGATTTTAAAACAAATTTCATATTCTGAAGTTATTAAAGCGTCTCTATCGAACAATAATATTAAAAAATTTCAAAACAAAAAAATTGAAAATTGACTGTTTTTTGTTTCCTTCCGGTGCCGACCGGAAGTGACGGCGGACGTTCGGATATGCGAAGGGCACTGCGGCAGGACACTTTCTACCATCCCTGAAAATTTGAAAGTTCTATCTTAAATACTTTTGGAGAAAAATCGTGAACAAGCAAAAACATAAAATCTTTAATATCTCGGGACCGGAAGTGACGACCAAAAAAAATTCGCGTAATTTTCTTACAAATTTTGTCATGAATAAGATCTAAAAATTTCATCAAAATCGGCTGAAGCGTTTTTGAGAAAACGTGGGAGAAAAAAAAAATAATAATAATAATAATAGAGGAAAAGAAACAAAGCAATAACAATAAGGTCTTCCGTTGGAAACGGAAGACCTTAATAAGAAACAGTACGAAAACAATAAGGTCTTCCGTTGGAAACGGAAGACCTTAATAATAAGAAACAGTACGAAAACAATAAGGTCTTCCGTTGGAAACGGAAGACCTTAATTATGTCAATTAGATACATGCATTTGAATTTACTAAACACCTTCATCCTCATTAGATACAAGAATTTGTCTATTACAGTAAGTCAGAAAATGTTCCGGCAGTTTTTGTATTCATAGGCATAAGTAAAATTATGTGAGATGCCAATGCACACTTTATATGCGTGGATTTTGTTGTTAAGTTGATCCACGAAGTAAATGTTTATTGAAGTGCAATTTCCAATAACAAATTGATTTGATAGGATTATTGGTCAATATTTCATAGATCTATAAAACTGTGATTTTTCACTAAATCCACAAAGATTGAAAGCACTTTTCTATTCGAAACAATATAGGGTTTCATGTGAATATATTTTTGGATCGAGGATTTTAATATCAGTGTTCAAATAGCCTGTGAAGTTTTGCTGATGTTTAATACTAGAATTTGGGGTTTGAAAAGTCGGTTTTTCAATTTATATATATTAAGCACTATTTATGTTCCTTTGTATTGAAAAGAAATATGAGAGCTCTTCTTTTCTTCGAAAGGATACTCTAAGTATTTTGCAGTCGAATATAAGAATCAATCTTTGACTCCTCTTCTTTTAAAAGTGTTTAAAAAATGACCAAAAAAATCTATGATTCAATTCACGAGCTAATCACGTTTTCTCTCAGAGAAGAACGTACCCTACGTCTCGGGTACATTTTCTCCTGGGAACGTTTTCTACAGCATTCTTTCGCTGTGGAAGTATCACTTGTGTAGACATACATCTTGCCGCGCCGTGTTACTCGTCGTGATGAAACATTTCAATTATTTTTTACATACTTTTTTTCAAGCCAGGATAATGTCATAATCAAATAAACAGGCCATTGCATTATTTCCAAACAGAATATGTACATAAAACAATAAAAAAAAATGTATGCATAAAATCCAAAGACCATGCAAGAAATACTACACATCGGTCACGATTTTTTGCAGGTGTGCATACGGGTGTAAAGAAATCAAAGGATTTATTTAAACAATGAAATGCTTTCTTTGGTGATTCATGTTGGATATAATGGTGGCGACATTGCAGAAAAAATACAAAATACAAAATTGTTAAAATGATTTATAAGATCTTCATCGGAATCTCACTATTATCCGAAGATGTTTAATAACTATTTTAGGATTTTTTGTCTATAGTATCAGCATCAATTGCATTTGGGGCTAAATTGTATACGGTTGCCTGTACAAATTCCGAATATTTTATGACATTTTGCTACCACTGAAACACTGTTTACTTACACATACATTTAAATGGACACCATGGAGTTTCTTGCATAGATTCTCTCAGAGGGTTAAAATTCGACATAAATAATACAAACGATGGTTGTTAAATCATTCAACGCTGGATAATGATACAGAGGTCTATATGGATAATTTCAAAAACATTCAATAATTTAAGTGAATATTCAGTCTCCCTGTAAATTATCTTTAACATGCGGGGGTACACACATGCACTGACTGATCTGTGCAATAAGTTTGGTCAAATGCAAATGTAGTGCAGTTCATAGCATGTGCACAAGCAATACGCGGAGTTATTATTCATTTTTTAACTCGGTTAAAAGAATTTGTAATCACCACAGAATCCAATTTTTAAAAAAATCCACTGCCACCGCCTGTTATTGCACGTATAAGCATAGTAGGTAAAAGGTAATCTATCTTTGTAGTTCATGCAACATCGAAGTTAATATTATGTAAAATCTTATTAAAAAATCAAAACATATATAACTAGTGATTCCATTGTATGTGACGTAAAGTACTTGTGTATTACATTACCGCAATTCGCTAGTTGATCCATGCTCAATGGCTCTTCCGGCTCGAGGGATGAGTTACGTAATCATATACAGAGATTATGGAAAAAGATCGATTTAGAATTAAATATTAAGTAAAATCTTATTAAAAAATCAAAACATATATAACGTAGTGATTCCATTGTATGTGACATAAGATACATTGTACTTGTGTATTACATTACCGCAATTCGCAAGCCGATCCATGCTCAATGGCTCTCTTCGGCTCGAGAGATGGGTTACATAATCATATACACAGAGATTACGGTAAAAGATGGATTTAGAAGGCAATATTAAGTAAAATCTTATTAATAAATAGTGATTCCATTGTATGTGACATAAGGTACTTGTGTATTACATTACCGCAATTCGCTAGCTGATCCATGCTCAATGGCTCTTCCGGCTCGAGGGATGAGTTATGTAATCATATACACAGAGATTACGGAAAAAGATGGAATTAGAAGGCAATCGCAGTTATCATATGCTAAATAGTTTTCACTAAATTAATTTGCTTCACTATTAAAAGGTTGGAAGTTAAAAAGATAAAACTTATTTTCTCTTCTTGCTTTTTAAGGTATGTTTTTAAATAAAAAAAATCAAAGATATCCATAAACGAATTAATAAAAACGGGAGACATTAATAGCCGTATTCTAATAATTTGTAGCGTTCATGTAGTCAGAATCAATATGTATGCACCTTTAATTTACTTTTACGTACAAGCAGATACTGTTTACTTGCCAAATGAAAGCCGCGGGTAACTGTCTACATGTATAACTTTTTATTCTCATATGACGCAATACCCGTTCACAATAACAGTTTTATGATCACAAACAACAATTTTTTCCAGTGACGCTCATATCGAAATATATATCGTTTTCGAGTTATGAAGCAAAGACTTTCAAGGGTTCTAGGTCCCTAATTAAAGGGCCAACCTTTTTTTATAGTATTAAATGAAAGCCCTTAATATTGTGCACAACTCTTGTTCTATATGTATCTAGAAAATATTTAAAATTAAAAAGTTGCGGAGGAAAATTATGAGCAATATTTAGCATTTTTTTTTAAACATAAATTTCGATTTCGATTTTTTAGGCAGTTTAAGTGGGTTAATCAAACAAATAAAACTAGGAGGACATAGTTCAACGTGTTTACATTAAAGCTTTATAACTTATAATTTCTTGCTACGTATCAACTTGGAGCCTTTGCAGGTACACGAGATACACTTACTAAAAAGGTAATAAATCGAAACCGGAAGTAGCGATTTCTTATTTTTTTGGTGTCATAGTGAGCTATTGAAAAATATAAAAATAATAATGAATAATTTTCATCAGAATCAGTACAAGGTTTTCTGTTAGAAACGGAAGACCTTATTGAAACGGTTGATGATTATTCTAACAAGACAATACATCGTCATACTTGTTTTAAACAAAATACCACAAGTTAACGCTCTTGTTTTTGTGATGTTTCTAGAAACACATATTATTGTTATTTGAAGAAAATTAACATTAAAGTCATAAATAGTCAAATACAATTACAAACATTACTATATAGTCACCCTGTGAGCAACCATTTGTTCAAATATCGAATAATATTCCCCGAGAGTGATTTTGTGCAGAACAGATGAATGTTATTTTATTATTATTTTTTTTCAAATATTTCTTTTATAACGCCAACATTACACGTCTTCATGTAATTAAAAAACAGTTCAACATAAATGATACGTAGAGGATATCTATATTGTGTGATTTTATATTTGCTTAATCAAACGAGTTAAAATAATATTTACATATATTCAAAAGGTTTGCCGAGCGAATATTATTATAATTGCTTTGGGTTTTTTTCCAGCTACGTCAAACATAAACAATACACACCACCGTTAAAACTTTGAGATTGGTCAACTCGTTTTATCTATGTTATCTATGCACGCTCATGCAATGCCAAAACTTATGGTTTTTTCAGAACAGTTCTTTTTTTCTCCCAACATCGACTCTCCCCTTGTGTTCAAATTACATGCAAATGTGTGTGTGTGTGTGTGTGTGTGTGTGTGTGTGTGTGTGTGTGTGTGTCTCTCTCTCTCTCTCTCTCTCTCTCTCTCAGTGAGCGGGCGTTAAACTGTAGTTTCAAGTCGCGGTTAAGTACGCATAGATCTCTCCTAGATGGAAGAGGATCGTGCATGTTGGCCATGGTTTGCGACGATGGAGTTAAACATAATATAAAGCTGCATGAGTTAAGCGTTCATTTTATATACATGTATTTGAAAAAACATCATCCGCTTGATAAAGCAAAGATATTTTTTGTTATGAAATCAAACAATCTCTCTCTCTCTCTTTCTCCCTCTCTCTCTCAGTGTAACCTACAATTACTTACATTAATGTGAAAGTGAAAATATATGTGTGATATTCTAAGACATTTACAAAATTCCTCATTCAGTGTAAATTTCGTTAATAAAATAGCAATATGTTGTATTGCAGATTTTCCAGTTGTCACTAAGTAGACTTCCGATTGCAGTTGAAAACCTTGAAAAAAAATGTTACTTAATAAAGAAATATTGAATGTTCGAAGCAACGAATTTATCTATTATAAATTGACAGGTTGAATCCTAAATGTTATGTTACAAACTAAAGATAAATTAAGTCTGAACAAATCATGTCATTCTGATTATTATTTGAAAAACAAAATCATTCCATATATAAATAGAAAAAATAAAATGAAATTAAACATAGAAACTACATGTATTCTGTAGCGTTTAGTAGGTGTTCAAATTCGCTGCATGTTGTTTAGCAGGCATGTTTTTTCCACGTCTGCGTCAAACACCTATTAAAAAGGAGTGGAATTAAGCACTACCAGGAAAAGATAAAGAGTACGAACTGTTATTTTGTATGTAAAACAAAACAAAAGTGACATTTATTACTAAATAATGTAACGATATCCAGTTACAAAGAAACACATATCAAATGTGTCTGTCTCGATAAGCAATATTAAAAACTCAGCATATAAAACAAAAAAGAGAGAAACTCATTTTTAAGTGAGTTCGTGAAAAGGTAAATTTATAAAGTGGCATATTAAAAAAACAAAAGGCGTGAATATGATATACATTGTTAAAGTACAAGAACTAAAGAATAGCAGCAATAATGTCATGTGTACATGTATTTTTTTTTTCTTTTATAGAAATTAGACTGCAATCAATGAAATGATTCAGCCCTATTAAAATTTAAAATATTTAAAATTTCGAATGATATTGTCTCAAATCAAATAACAAGTAATTATATATTTCTAACGTGTAATCTATATTGTAACAGGGTCACTTGTATGACTAAATGAAGTACACTGCTGGGTTCGATTTATTTCAGGATTAAGTGTATAAATTATATAATCTATTTACAATATATGCATATGATTAGCTAATAAATCAATTGGAGATTTAAATCAATAAAATCTAAATTACGCTTATTATAATTTTACACATCTTTAAACTTCAGTTTCAATCAAATGATGTAAAAGTAATCATAGAAAGATGAATACCCATTTGTGAAATGAAAACCTGCAGCAGGTGATCAGGATGAATTGCAGCGAAAGATGTAAGTAACCTATGATAAAATATATCACTAAATTACTTTTATATTCTGTATTACAGATATAAATAATTTATAACAATCAATAACACTATTACTTGTTACTTATAACTTACACATATGAAATATGTACAAATATATCAATATAAATACGGACACTCGCTGCGGTGAACACTATACCAAAAATGGCGCAAAAATACGAACAATAAACTGGTTTGACCAGGTTTAATTTCTGGGTAAATACGTAATACTATTATTTAAATCACGAGATCGGAAAACTCCTTATATTTTTAGTTATCGATCTACAGGTATTCAATAATCAAAGAAAGATAACACTTTTGGAAAAACAGTAAAAATTGAAATGGAAGTAATTACGATTTTAGGTATTTGACAAAATAAATATATATGAAAATATGAACCCTATTACATTCTCCCCCTGTTACAATAAATAACGTCCTCGTCATTCATGTACACAAAATATAGCAAGAAAAAAATTATTAAATAATAACATTCTAATCAATACATAGGAAAAATATATCTACACTTTCATCAGATATCACACTCCTTCACAGATATCAATGTACATGAAGAAATGATTTCAGCTAGCACATATATCAAATAGATGAATACTGTTCAAATATCACATATATCATGTAGATATCATAAATATGTCACTCAATGTCCATGCAGTTTTTAGCTCACCTGAATCGAAGGTTCAAGTGAGCTTTTCTGATCACCCGTTGTCCGTCGTCCGTCCGTCCGTCTGTAAACTTTTCACATTTTCGACTTCTTCTATAACACCACTGGGCCAAATTTAACCAAACTTGTTACAAAGCATCCTTATGGAAAGGGGATTATACATTTATCAAATAATGTTTAAAAGGGATATAATTGCGAAACAGTGAGTATAGAGTGTGTGTCTTTAAAAATCTTCTTCTCAAGAGCCACTGT
The DNA here is from genome assembly GCA_033439105.1 of Magallana nippona. Taxonomy (NCBI): domain Eukaryota; kingdom Metazoa; phylum Mollusca; class Bivalvia; order Ostreida; family Ostreidae; genus Magallana; species Magallana nippona. Next base: position 26,761,201 of record CM065917.1, on the reverse strand, counting down.
ACCATAAATGCCAATATTTACAAAAAAGGTTGTATATATAGTGAAAATTCTAAATTATAAAAATCGTGATCCCCGTGCCAAAACTGGAGCCCCAGGCGGGGTTCAAAGTTTAGCATAGAAATACATAAGAAAATGTTTAAAAATTTTCCTCTCAAGATCCACTGCACCAGAAATGCCAATATTTACACAAAAGCTTGTATATATAGTGAAGATTCTAAATTGTAAATATCGTGACCCCCGGACAAAAACTGGGGCCCCAGGCGGGGTTCAAAGTTTAACATAGAATTACATAGGAAAACTGTTTACAAGATTTTTGTTCCATTTATTAAACTAAATTGTGCACAAAAAACCCCAACTGTGTCTCCCTGATTATCGACATAATCAATTGACATAGTCAATATTATTGACATAATATTGACATAATCATTGCATAAGTAAAGTTTCCTTAATCAAGAAATAGCGGATAAATACTATAAGGTGTATGAATTCACTAAATATTATTTTAGTTCATCGCTTACAGTTTATTTGGAGACCGTGCCCGATAAAAAAAAATTAACATGTAAATTTATTTGCTATCGGGCACGGTCTCCAAAATGAATGTAAGCGATCAATATATCTTGTAATTTTGTTGCAATGTTGCAGCTAGTTTAGTTGAGCCTTATAGATACGGCAGATCAACACATGTGGTGTGGATTTGTTTGTAAACAACCATACCGTAGGTAATCTTGTTTCAAACGGGAATTGAAATAAATAAAAGTAGCTTTTATTATGTATCCTCTTGCTTCCTATCATCGCGGGCTCTATGTATTTCTGTTTACGTATAGTAGCACGCGCTGAATTTAACATTTGTCGTCGGGATATTTTTAGACATGGTAAACAGAGGCACGCTAAACGTCACTGAGGTATATAATAGAGGAAACTCACAATAACATTAGATTCTGGAAATATTTTCGATTGATAGATTTTTCGACAAAATGATTTAACTACCACGATATCATAGGACCGGCTCATAATTCGGGAAACACTGTTAATGTGTTGTATCCTCGTATTCAAATTATGAACCTGTGAAATTTGTTCAAAGACTGTTTAAAGCAGAAAGAAAATAATTTGTTTTTGAACTTTGAAATTTCGACGATTTTTGTAACCATGATGAGTTATTGTGTTACAAATGCATCACTACGTATCTTATAAGGAAATATACTGAGTATACATTCACATGGTGATGTTAAAATTGCAAATAAAAATATGTTTGGTTTCTTTTTAAAGCAGCAGTTGCATATGCACGAATTTAGATAGACAAAACATAATTCATTTACTTTTTTATTCTGATATTATTTGATATACGACTATTGGAACAGAAATTCTAACAAATGATATCTATATTAAAGACAATGTCAGCTCGACGCAATTGCGGCTTCCGGCCTTTGATATACATGTATAAAGTGTATATTCTAAATTGTAAAAATCGTGACCCCTGGGCCAAAACTTGGGTTAAAAGTTTAAAAAAGTTTAAAAATCTTCTTCTCAGCAACCACTGCAACAGAAATGCCAATATTTACACAAAAGCTTGTATATATAGTGAAGATTCTAAATTGTAAATATCGTGACCCCCGGACAAAAACTGGGGCCCCAGGCGGGGTTCAAAGTTTAACATAGAATTACATAGGAAAACTGTTTAAAAATTTTCTTGTCAAAAACCACTGCACCAGAAATGCCATTATTTACACAAAAGTGAAGATTCTAAATTGTAAAAATCGGGACCACCAGGCCAAAACTAGGGCCAAGAGATGGTTCAAAGTTTAATAACATATATAGGAAAATGTTTAACACTGGATGAAAAATCCAGTTTCACCAAAACTAAAACTATATGGAAACCTTGCTGAAACTTGAAGTTGAAGTTTCCTGTATAGTTTCCGCAATGCGGAAACCATTATATCGATTCAGCAAGTATCCGTTAGGTTTCAGTCAGCAGACACTTTAGTCTAAGATTCCTAATGGTTTCCGCAATGCGGAAACCAAAATTGAAATGTATGAAAAGTGGTGTAAATTGTTATGGAATTATCAATCAGTTTCAGTACATTTCCGCTAGGTTTCAGGATGTTGAAACTTTAAGTTAAGATTCCAAATAGTTTACGCACAGCTGAAACCATTACTAAAAATTATTTGAGTTTTGATAGTTATATCAATAATTTTAACAGGTTTAAGTTTAATTCTAGCCTCATGATCATGAATTCGTACATGCTTATATGTACAGTAGGTCTCAGCGTGACTGAAACTGTATGTATACATGTAACTATCTTTAAATGTGGAAAATAAGGCGATTAACAAATTTACTAAGTAATTGATTTTAAATTAAACGAACAACTGATGTCTCTCTTGTTAAATAATCAAATCATTAATCTTAGGTAGTGGGGCACGTGTATACATGTATACATTTTTTGTCCAGGTGACCTCCTCTTTGTGATTTTCCTGTATATTCTGTGTGGATTGCAGGGTTTTTCTGTCAGGAGTGAACAAAAGACTGTTACATAACATATACACAGTACTAAGCATGAGTTTATACCTGTAGCCCGGCAGGAAGTTGTTTTTCAATTTGTATGTATCTCAGTTAGTAAAATTAATTAGTTACTTTAATTAATGATTAATTAGTAAAAAAAAAAGAATCTAGGTTTATATGGCAAACATTGTATGATGAAATATGTACTTACACTCATTTAATTATAAGTGCTAGCAATATACCTCTTTTGTTAGACTTCTTCTTAAATCCTTTATCACTTTAATTAATAAATTAATGAATCTTGGTGTACTAATTAAGCAAACAAATTAAGGTAAAGTCATTGTAAATGCAACATTATTATAAACCATACCAAAAAATCGTACAACCTGAACTTTAGAGTTTATTTTTTTTTAAATCCCACGCCAATACATGTACACAGAAAAAAAAAACATTTTAAGTCTTCAGTTAATATATGATATTAAGTGAAAACCACTTAGGGTCTGAATCTGATATTGTTTATTTAGAATACCTGCATTTTAGACTTTACTATGTGTCACTGTATCACGATTCGTGCATTTCTATACTTTGTATTTACATTATGTACTGTAAACACAAATATGGATCCATGTGTATGAAACATGTAAACTACATGTTTCTGTAATAAGATATAATAAGCATTAACTTCAGTTACACGTTATATTACAAAAATCAGTTTAAAGTTGAATCCAGCACTAGTCATGTGGTGCAGGTGATTTCAATCCCAGTTTTTTTAATTTGATGATACATTCGATTACATACGATGTAGAAAGTATACCAAATAATTTAGTAACTATTAGCACAAAACACCTCATGTCCACTACATGTAAATTATTTATTAAATAATACTTCTTAAAACTATAACATGTAAAGTTATGTATTTAAAATGCTCATTTTATTCATATGTAGGTGGGTAAGGGTCAAGTTCGAATTAAATCGTCAAAATTCATTGCAATATATTCAGTTATTGACAAAATATTTTAAAGTTTATTAATCAGTCACATATTGTGTGAAGTCACACACGTCTTACCTCCCGGCTTGTTCAATGTTAAATGCTTTTGTATTTTATGAATATTTTCTTTAATGTTCTGTTCATCGTGATCAAGCAGTGGACATGTGTAACTGTAAAATAATTGTCATCAATTCATATCGTAGTTGTAAATTGACCGCACGGGACCCCGTTAAACAGCCTACCGTCTAGACCACCGTTAATTGATGGGCATTTAATTATACTTGTGATTCTTGTTCAAGTGGAAACTGCTCTGTGTTTAACAAAATATTTTCACACCTCTATATTTTGAATAAGACAATGACTGTGCTCAGAATCGCGGTGAAAATTGGACAAGTTAAGATTACGTTGACAGTAAACTATATGGCTCTATCATTTAGTTTGGCAAAATCATGTGTACATATAATAAAGTTATAGACAAAATCTGAAACATATTTTTCAACCAAATTAGTTTAATTACAATGTTTAGCCATTTGTAAACAAACGGCCGGCCATTTTTTTTTTGTTTATCACGTGTTACAATTGTAACAAAAAAACCCCAATAATTTTTCGTACTTAATCAGAAAATACTGACTCCAACAGTTCATATTTAAAATAAATATATGTAAAAAATATTATATTCAGTAAATATGATAATTTTGATTAAAAATTATGTATTTTAAACTATCCCATGGTGCACTTTGCCAAGATTTAGCTGGTTCTGATTGGTCAGTATTGGCGCACTTTTTAATTCTGAGCGAAGGTTAAAATGGACAAGAAGGTGCTGTTGTAAAATGGAGAACTGGGAAACATGTATAGCCTCTACAACAAGGAGATAATACATGCAGGAACGAAGAACTGATATCAAGGTAAGTTAGTTTACAATATAAATACTCCCGATAACATTTTCAAAGCTCTTAGTTATCTCTCATTTGCAAACGAGATGTCGCGTCTTCAAAATGGCGTCATTTTTTCAAACTTGGTTCGTCATTTTATTCCCACATCTCTTTAAAATATACGTTATGATTAATCATTAACAAAGTTTATATTCATGATTCTCAAGATAGAGTTTGATAGAATATCCAGGAACGTATATTCGCCATAAAATATATATGGATGCTTGGTAAACAAGACGAACAAAGAATATTTTTCCAACATAACACAATTTACAAACTCTAAATGTAACATAAGTATTTAAAAAATATTTTTTTATTATTAAATCCGGAAAATGAAATCTTTCACGTTTTTCTTTTTTCAGCAGACACCACACAAAGTAAATGTTTCCGGTGATTAGTTGCATCCTCTCTTCGGTGAATGTTTTGACCAGCTGGACGATGTGAACGCAAGGTATTGCCTTTGGAATTGATTTTTTTCACCCTTAACTTATACACGTGTTAGATTTTTATAATTTTAGTGTAGTAATTCGGGGGAAATTAAGGTCGAAGTTCTGGGAAAGGAGGTTGGGGGGGGGGGGGTGAAACACATTTTTCTTCCATTGTTTAACAAACAATTATTGAATCAAAATGAAAATAACCTAGTTTCAAACATAAAATGAAACATTTTATACCAGATACTACTGAAGTCATTGTATGACGTGATTTAATCAGCAACTGGCAACTGTAAAGTGGCTTCTTAGAGAACTATATACAGAATGAATTTTATGCTTTTACATCTACCTGTACATGTAACGCTGAATGTTCGTTAATTAATCATTTAAATGAAACTTTATTAAACTTATTTAAGATACAAAGAACAGACAGAAAGTACAGCCCAGTGAAAGGAAAAAGTCCATCAGAAGAAGAAAAAATTTAATGCTACCACTGTCCAGAACTACCAAGTGTGATCTTATGTGAGTGCTTCACAAGCCTGGAGAATGCTCGAAAATCCACCAGAAATGCCTATTTCCATAAACTACAACTCAGGTTACATCAACAACATCCAAGAACACTCCTTATTCATTCTAATGGACACATATCTATGACCTGATTAAATCTCTGCAGAACAAAGACTTGGTAGCTCTAAAGTATTCCTATTTCAAAGAACCTATAAACTATAAAAAGAACTTTTTATATAATCAAATACCAGTAAATTGCAATGTCTGTAAGCTAGAATCTAAGAAAATCACATGGTTTTGACTTATATTATCAAATGATTGATTAGACCTTGATATTAACTTTCATGTTCTCAAATAATTTGTTATATTTGCAAGTATTGCATAAAATATTAGACTCCTGATAACATGTATACACCCATCTCCCAGTTGATAATATACATGCAGTGTTAATGATGTTGTTGATACCTAGTAGTTGATTCATATACATGTTCACAATCCAAATACAACCCCAAATGTTAATTTTTATTTTACCGGTATGATGTGTACTTTATAAATAGAGAACTGAAAAGGCATATTTACTTATACTTACCAACCGTTGTCTGAAAAATCATAATATAAATCCTGAATCAGATATATATATATCTAGATAATTAGTACATTGTGTGGTTTTTTATTTTTTGTGTTTACATTTATTGATAATTTAGTTTTTATTTGCAGCAGTATATGAACAATTTAGAAACCAATCTTAATACATGTAAAAACACTGCATTAGGAGATGATTGTATGTATCAAAAATACACCAAACAATATTCAATTATGTTGAATATGAAAATATATAGAGATAACAAGTACTCCATTTATTACAACTATTATATAACAAAATTACTTGCACTGAAAGTTGTACAATAACATTTCCATGTGTTTTTTTTTTCATCTGTGTTATGTAACAAATATTGGAATTAGCTTTTATATCATAAGTAAAATACTGGTATTGATGAGAAGTGTATAGTGAATGATCTGTGTGACAGTTTGTATTTTATATCTTCAGGCTACAATAAGCAAGTACATCTAGTAACATTTGACATATCTAAACAATGTATTTATTACTTGGACTTAAAAATATCAATGTAGGTAAAATAGTGAATTATAGGAAGGTAAACTGTGTGTAAAGAACAATATTCATCAGGAATGAAGAGTGTTGCATAATTATGTAAATGTGTATATCATATTTTTGCACATGATTTGACAGACTTGCTCCTTTGTTTAATAGCATTCCATCGGACCGCAAGCTTTTCTTATATCCCACTCTTGATCATCTCTTAAATACAGAAAGGCTTATGACAATCAAATCTTATCAGTTGGTACATCATGGGGAAAATGAGAAGTTCACTTTGGACTTTCTGGAATATCTAATAATATGCTGTCAAATCCTGTTCTAATGTAAGACATTAGATTATATAAATACCGGTAACAAAGAAAAGATTTGTCCCAACTCGAAAGTAGGACACTTTAGCCTCATTTTGGAATTTGTGGACATACATATTCAAATCATATCTGGGTCATACCTCTATAGTCAATTACTATCTTGTAGTGTATGTTTTTCACAAAAGATGGACACTTTAGCCTCTAGAAAAATATTTTATGGTGTACATATTCATTTCAGTGAAATCGTATTTTTACCATGTTGTAAGTAAAAGAAAAAATATCATAGTAACGTGTTGTCTTTGTGGCAGTTAAAAAAACGATACGCATACAGAAAAAGAAATGCCGTGACTGGTATTTACATATTACATTTACACATTCTTTGAACAAAACTATGTGTAAAAATGTAAAATGATAAATTTATATTTTTTTCTGTTGCACTATTACAACTGCTGTGGTTAAATTGTACAACTTAGAAGGCTAACTATTAATGTTTGATACTTTTAAAGGTACACATAAGTCGGTCATTTGGTTCATTTTGCCTGACATTTGAGCACTAATCTTTGTCTGACTGAATTCTAAATTTTTTGCCGCATCATTTTTTTTTTATTTATGCAGTTTCATACAATGTACTCATCTTGTACTCATCTTGTAGCAGATGTTTGAATATGCGTATGATTTGCCTGTTTGCATATATAAATCAAATTTGATTAAACTTGTTATCAATATAGGGGGGGGGGGGGGTATATAGGAATCACCTTGTCAGTCTGTGCAAAATGTCCGGTTCATATCTTTCTTATGGAAAGTTCTTACTTCACAAAAAGATTGCTTATGACTTGAAGGTGTGTCATGATCTTGACCTAAGTTTATTTGGGAAAGGTTATGGTCACTGGCAGAAAAAGTACAAGATTCGTGTCTGGTCCATATCTTTCTTATGGAGAGACATTGGAAGTTCCTACTTCACAAAAATATTGCCTATGACCTGAAGGTTTGTCATGACCTTGACCCAAGGTTATTCGGGCAAGGGCAAGGTCACTGGCATAAAATTTTCAAAATTCGTGTCCGGTCCATATCTTTCTTATGGAGAAACCTTGGAAGTTCCTACTTCACACAAAGATTGCTCATGGCCTGAATGTGTGTCATTACCTTGACCCAAGGTCATTAGCCCTGAAGCGTGGCAAATATCATGTCAAAAATAAAAATTCTCAAATTCTGTTTTATTTTTAAATATTTCTCAAGAATTGAGTTGAGTTGAGATTTTTTTGAGAATTCTTAAAGTTTTATAGCGGCGGACCCAGACTTATGCAATTTAGTCTTGCCTGGTCAACTTTTCGTTTGTGTTGTTTGAGCATTTTGAATTCACGAGAGAGAGAGAGAGAGAGAGAGAGAGAGAGAGAGAGAGAGAGAGAGAGAGAGAGAGAGAGAGAGAGAGACAACATTGATAATATAGTATCAATAACTCCGTTTGTATGCAAAATCGAATACATTACTAGTAGAGTATACTAAAAAGAAAAAGAAAATACCCCCCCAAAAGAAAGAAGCAAGCTTTAAATCTAAAGTCCAAAGACCCATGTTACAGTGTATCAGACCGTAGGTGCTGGCACGATATAGAACCCCTTGCTGATCAATGTTTTTTTTTTTTCATTCATGCATATAAAGCAAAACTCTTCTGATATTTTCTTGAATTTCTTTTGATTTAAAAATAAATAAGAAAAATTAGTTGTTCTCAATCTCTCTTTATGGTTGTTTGTACATGTAAGCTGTAAATCTAAGTTCATTGTGCATGTCTTTTTGTATTTTAAAAGAATGCAATGTAAATCTTTTTTTCCATGCAACGTGTCGGATAAAGCAAATAAGAGTTGTATTTTGAAACTTCATATAGAATTTTATGAGAGCCTTAAATGAATTTTAAAATGATAACACTGAAAAATGTGACCGATTTCTTGCTTTTTTAAAGGGAAAAACTCATTGATTTAAAAAAAACAACAACTGCCTCCTTGAAACAAAAATAAATTGACATGATCAATAAGAGGCAGACGAACTCTAGCTGCAGATCTGTAGGTCTCGGTCTGAAAACAAAATCTTGAATATTACCATTTCTTTCTTACGCGTATGGAGGTTGGCCGAATATTCACTGAGACTAACTATTCGTATTTTATTTTTTAGCGCTGCATTGAAAGGTAATATCGGCATTCTGTTAATTTTGAAAATGATTAATTAAAAAAATGCTTAAAGTTACCGGAAAAAGGTTTCGGTCCCCCCCCTCCCCCTCCCCGGAAAACAAAATAATTCCTCAGCACCCCCGGTAAAAATTTTTTAAAATGCGCGTAAAATGTCATGTCTTTTGAACTTCATATTGGGTATACCCACTGTGTAAATAAAGTCGTCGTCCATGTGATTCTGTCTAATATATTTAGACAATTATGATGATTAAATAAGTTTCTCAAAATAAACTGTACATGCAAAAAACAACATGCGGAGAATCAAAATTTTGATAACTTTTAAAGATCTTTTTTTGCTTATATCGTAAAGTACTTTTAGTAGACACGTTATTTTCATCAATCGCCTTGACAAAGATGCACAAATATTAGTATTATGTTGTTCGAAGAAAATTGAGTGTGTGTTGGGGGAGGGGGGGGGGGGTTCCAGAAGTTAGAAAACAGATGTTTATACTGTAGTTTAATAGAAAAAAAATTACAACTGTTATTTTTATAGATCCAATCAAGTTATGCTGCTTTAGAAATAATGAAATGGTACCGATATGTTTACACATTCAATACGATGATAACGATAAATTAAATTTCTGAGCAGGCATCGCTAAAGAGTTTTCAAGATAGTTATGTGAACAAAAACAATGCTAGATAAAAATGTTATATATAAGTTCCAGACAATCCCCAAACAATTGATAAAAATGACTAAGCCCTAAATAAGAACTACGAGTCCTATGCCCAAGACATTATTTTCATCCAATCTAAGACTAAATATACATGTATTAGCTTAATTAGGCTTTATGCATTATTAGAAATATAATAACACAACATAACGATATTATATCAATAAACTTTAATATACATGTATATGGCTCTAGAGCAATTGTATTTCACGTACAAATCATCATGAAACAAACTATAATGTATATCGAAAGCATTTGTTTCTTTTACAAAGGGTCTATACATCTAACATTGTATCAAGCCAAGTAATCGATTTTGTATTACGTCACAAGTATTTTTTAATAACCTTAATGTTTCAGTGAATAAAATAATCATTAAATATTATTATTAAAAAAAAATAAAAATTAAATATCTTTCTTCATTTTTAAATTTACATCTTAACAAAATAAAAATAAAACATTATATCTTAAGGTATAAATTAAAATCAGAGATTTTAAATGATGATTACCTAAATTATGACTGAGATAAAATTATGATAAAAAATCATTTTTTTAAACAAATTTGTCCAAGCTGTGAATAAATGAACGACACAACCTTAAATATTTTTTAATTACAAAGTCATAAAACCAAGTACTTGAACATCATTATGGTAAAAAAATTTACTTTGATATTTTTAAATATTAGTTGTAAAATCAATTACTGTAAAGACGTTGAACTGAACTCATCCAAGCTGTAAATAAATGATGTTGAACCGAACTCATCCAAACTGTAAATAAATGAACACAAGCTGCAGAATTGTATAAATAGAAGGAAAGAATCCAGACATCGTCACTTCTCACTCACAATGGCAAATGCACAGATCAACGTTAAGTTCATCACCAACAGAAGAGGGGGACGTAATCTCGCATTCAATGGCTACATTTACCGGGTAAATCGAAAGACGGACAACAAGATCTTCTGGAGGTGCACTACATCTGGATGTTCCGCCAGTATCTCAACAGAGAACGACATCCCCCAGGTTTTGGACGACAGCAACACACCCATGCAGCGGACAACAGTGAAGTTGTCGCCAAACAAATTATGACAGCCATCTCCAGAAGATGTACAGATGAAGTTAGGCCCATCCCCTCCATTTTCAGCGAAGAACTCCACAAACTCCGAGACAACGAATGAGACGACAACAGTAGAGAGCTCATCGAGAGGCTGCCGACTTTCAACACCGCCAGGTCATCACTCTACAGAGCCCGCAGTAAACAGACACCACCACTTCCAAAGACTACAGCAGACATCAGACTGGAGGGGAAATGGACAGAGACAGAGACGGGACAACCATTCCTTCTACTATATGACAACTTCCAGAACAACAGGATACTTGCGTTTGCAACAGCAGACAACCTTCAAGACCTTGCTGCCTCCGAGACCTTCTTCTGCGATGGAACTCTCTACACCTGCCCCAGCCTGTTCTACCAGATCATCACCATCCACATCATGACTGACGTTCAGATGACGCCCGTTGTGTATGCCCTTCTTCCAGGAAAGAACCAAGTCACCTACACAAGACTCTTCACTCTCCTTTTCGACAAGATGAACGACCTCGGCCTGCAGTCCTCTCCCACCAGTGCCCTTGCCGACGTCGAAACTGCAGTACATAACTCCATCAGAGACGTTTTCCCCGGAATCACCACCAAAGGATTTTTCTTCCATTTCACACAGGCTGTTTGGTGCAAGGCACAGATCACAGGTTTACAGATCCCCTACATAGAAGATGACAACGTGAAGAAACTGATAAGAAGAGCAGCCGTCCTACCCCTAGTTTCTCTAGACAGCATCAAAGACGTGTGGTTCCAAGCCCTGGAAGACCGCGATGAAGCCGACCTGACGGAAGTGACAGAGACCTTTACAGACTATGTGACAGAACAGTGGGTGAATGGTAACAGACTTATTTGGAATCACTTTGGAACCAATGGACCAAGAACCAATAACAACTTCGAAGCATGGCACGGGAAGCTGAAGAGGATGGCCCTACACGCGCACCCAAACATCTACACTGTCATCAAGATCTTCAAGGACATCCAGAACGGCAAAGAAATTCTACAGATCCAGAAACAAGCAGGAGGAACCATTCGTCAACCGACAAAAAAGTACGCGAACATCAAGAGGAGACTGCAGACCCTGAAGGAGCGATACCAAGACGGGATCATCGACCCTATGACCTACGCAGATTCAGCATCGGAACTTCTTCATTTAGGACATAGTGACAGTGAAAGTGAAAGGACATTAAGACAGACTCCGTGCCCATATTAGTATCTGTGAAAATTTTGTATATATACTGGTATGAATTATACTTTTTAAAACTTTATGTCACTTTGAATTGTTATTTATGTTTTAGACAACCATGTATTTATGAGTTTGTTATAAAACAGTGCTATGTGTCAAAATAAAAAGAAAATTGTATATAAAATGTTATGCAATTTCAAAACATTATTTTATTGTTTTAAATTATATGTAGTGCTAATAAATTAAATAAATATATTAAAATTGATTCAATGTTTTCTTTTTATTTATGCAACAATTTTAATTATAAAGACATTCAAAATTTAACAAAAATGACAAACTGTTATATTATTTTTCATTCAAGAAAACACAGGTAAAGTCTACTTGTGCCCCTTTAGAAGGCCCCATAATTGCCCAGTATAATTGAATAATGATAATTGGGCAGTAGGCGTTCGGAGAATCAGCCAATTCTTCTTTATGATTAAATATGTTTTTGTTTGGTATGCGATGTTTATACAAACTTTGATATACGCCTTTTCCATTACAAAAAAAAAACAACATTGATGGTAAATGAATGGACACGTACTGTAACCCAAGTAAAGCTGTCTTTTTTCATATTCAATGATGCATTTGGACTGCGCATATGCAATATCAATAACAAAAAAATCGTATGTTGATATGCAGTGAGAGATACCAATGTGAAATGCATGCATTGATGACAAATATGCACAATTCTAAATATAGTTCAGAAAATATTACAGGTAAACATGATGTGAACATTCGAATCGAACGAAAACATTTCGAAGAATAATCTGATTTTCTAATACCATTTTTTCCTTAAATTTCCCTATTATCCACTAGACACACGTAGTTTTGGCGATAAAATATAAATTGTGTATTTGAGTCAGGTAAAATTTCCTAAAATAAATGAAAAATGTGGCATGTGGTTTATATTAATCGTCTCAGTGTGTGCTATGGCCTGTATATCGACTTTCTTTAACAAAATTAGTCGGCAAACGAAGGCTGTGATTTAAATGAGGTTTTTTTAAAGTGAATGACCAGATATGTAAACGATATTAAGTTCTAAAAATGGTAAAAGTAAGCAGGTAAGACAGTTTTAGAAAGTTACATTTTTTAGATGTCACAAGTTAAAATTACTAGCACGAAATTGGGCTTAACCCAAGCAGACCCTAGAGTAACCCCAGAGCAGGCATGTAAATCAGACCCCGATTTCAGAAGCAGATTTTTAAATCGCCACTAAAAGTGATCAAACGTCTCTACATTTGTATTTAAAATATACAAGGGGGTGGGGTTGGGGTTAAGGGTGGAAGAAAAAAAGACGGATCTGCTTCACAATTCACTGCGTAAAGCGAGCTGAAACCAAGTAAACAAATAACAGATCCAAAGCTGACCCTGAGCAGACGCAAATTTAAAACAAGCAGAGCCCGGGCAGACACGGCGTCAGCTTGTCGGGTCTTTTTAATGATCAACACGTAGTCATAATTATATTTTTTTGTTAGGAATGAAGATGACTGTTCCCAATGTTATTAATGGTACGACATAGCTTGTTTCAATTTACGCTTTACAAACCACGGAAAGGCGTAAACATGTTTTAAACTATATTATTGTTAAATGTAAATATGTCGGCAGACACTCAAATATGCTGAGTTTTTTTTTCATCCTTGATTTGTAGTAATAAGTTGTGTTTTTAATGTTCAAAACGCATTCTTTTAGTACATACGTGTAAATTCAATATATCACAACCTTTTCTTATCTAATTTTATCGCTTTGAATGTTAAACAGTTATTATATAATATATTGAAAATATATCGATTATTTTTATTATGTAGCTATAATTGTTTATTTCTTTTGATGTCGTTTCCTTTTTGTTCCGGTTTCTTTTCGTTTTTTTGTTTGTTTGTTTTTTTTTTGGTTTCATGTCCTTTTGATAGGTTTCCTTTCGTTTTGTTCGGTTTCGTTTTGTTGTTTCTATTTGGTTTTAAAGTTAACATGGACTCATTCATTAAAAATATAAAATACACAGGCATGGATAACTACACTAACACAGTACTCCTTTAAAATGAAAACAAGTTGAATGTGATTGTTATTCCTGTATGTTGTTCAAGCTATCGATTTGTTTTAAAACTGGAGAGGTATTTATGGCTTTATATGAATGTGGCGATTTGCCATAAAACGACACAATCTTAAATTCATAGTAAATTTACATTTCACTTTCGTTAATGCCCATTTCTCCCGAAAAGTGGTCACCGTCGTGTAATAATAATCACGATCCAGTGCAGGTTCGACAACTCTGGCATTCTTGTAAAACGTCAATCGTTTTTAAGAAAATGCCTTAAGCGACCCATAATTTTAAAAACTATCGGTGAAAAAAAAGGTAACAACACGAACAGTTGATTGATTTTTTTGAGATACATTCGTTTTGGCTGGGTGTGTTGGGTTTAGATTAAATGATTCATTGTGAATAGGTTACGCAATACGCGAACGTGTGCAATATGATTGATCATTTGGGTGTCCCTTACCCTTTAGGCAGCCATGTTCCGCTAGCTTAAAAATAAATATTTTGCAATGTTTTGCATTAGCAAAGCATTGCTGTTTTAATGGTCCCCATACCTTCGAATCGCCTGTTATATAACAGGGGAAAATTTCCGAAAATGGTTTAAAAAATGGTTTTGAAAAACAACATTTGTAAACTAAAACCTGCTCGTGCATTTCGGCAACGTCGGTGTCTGCATGCTTAGAATAATTCAAAACTATATAATAATATTGAATCAATTATTTGTACACAGAGTCACATAGACAAGTAATTATGACTATAAGATTTGGTTGAAAGAGGAGTAGTATATATTCTTCATCATCTGAAGCGCTTGATTTTGAATATTGATATTTTAAATATCGCCAGGACAACATAAACAAACACTCACCTACACATCATATAGGATATAGTAATTGTAGGGGAGAATGATCACTGCCGTAATTTACAAGAAATATATGCAAACTATGACCAAACCATTTTGGAATTAACTGCTATTTTGGTAAGTAAGAACTCAACCCAAATAAAAAAAAAACATGTCTTTTCAATTAAAAGAACTATTTAAAAGGGAGGAAACACAATTTAAACCAAGACCAAAATAGCCCGTGCAAATATAGAAATCAATTTAAGCCGGCACCACAGTCCTTCGTTGCAAGGTATGTGTAAACGCGTTAAGAATTTTATTTGATATGTTTTATTCTCATTTTTCATAAGCAATGGAAGTTATTTTTGCTATGTTCGAACATAGGCCAATGTGTGTTTATTTATACAGGGTGTGTTTGTTTTAAACTGTATATTTAAAGTATCTTTCACTGTTAATGATTAACGCATCTAAACCTACAGTTCCTTCCATTAAACACATAAGATAAATGGAATTCAAATTCATCGTAAAATGATTTAGTATCCACAATTTTTCAGATATGCTTTAAATATAATATTGTTACTTTTTATTCTTTTCAAACATTTTTAAGGAAATTTACAAAATTACCGAAACGTTTAGTCGTTCTGTCAACATGGTAAAATGGCGGCCATTGATCAGCTCATAAATTTGAGTACCTGTCAAGGTACAAGGCAAACTAAAATAAGACATAAAATCCAATGATAACAACAATAATATGTAATCCATAATATATTACCAAAAATTTAGTAACATACAGGTAGCTGGTAAAATAAGTTACACATTTGTTAAAAATATATATATATATATAGTACTTTAACTAAAGTAAAAATTTTGTTTTGTGATTTTTAACTTCGAAGATCAAATTTAGACCGTATAGAGAAACTATACAATAAAAATAATAAAAAATCATATGTATGAATTCAGAAAATGATACTAATATGAGGTTTAGGCATTGCAAAAAATATGCAACATTCTAAATACTATTTAGAAGAAAAAGCAAATATCGATTATAAGGACATATTTCGTAGTTATTGAAATCTAAAGAAAATATTTTGAAATTCTAAATTGAATTATTCTTAATTTGATTTTGTTACACGTAAATCTTTTCTAAGTTTTCTTATTTCGTACTTGTGCACTCTTTGCCTCGATGTAAAAAAAGCATTAAATCGATCGTTTCCTTGCATGCCATGGCAACTAATTTGAACAAAAGCAGCCTGCAGACGATGTTTGTGATTTAAATGCAGGTTTTGTAAGCAGTAGTTGGATATATAAAGGGTATTTAATTCATAATAGAGTGCAACTTAACACTTAAGAATGTTAACAGATAGTTGCATATCTTTGAAAAGTTCATTGGGTTTTTAAATATTTGCTCGAAATGATTCTAGTTGATAACAGCTCCATTAAGTAAAATAGTAATTGTTATAAAATGACCTTAATAATAAACATTCCGTCCTTTAAAGTTTAAATTACTACCAATTCCTTACATTGCATTAAACAAATATTTTTCCATTATGTTTATACTACTTCTGAAAAAAAAAAAACAAATGACGGCAACGTGTAGCTTTTTTGTTGTTGTTACATGTACTGTAAAACGAGAAAATTTGGCGCATGCGTATTTTAGCGCAAACGTAAGTGCCATTTCATTGGCGCAATTAAATTTTAGCGCACGCAACTTCTATTTTTAAAAAAGGTTAAATAAAATATGTTCTTGTTTGATCAACGGTTACGCTGAAATTTAATTGTGTGTCACTCAAGCACGTAGATGTAAACACAACGATTTTGATTTCTAACTTGCATACACGGTAAACTGTCGTTGAGAACAATATACACTAAGTTTTGTCCAAATCGTCATCGAGAGGCTGCCGACTTTCAACACCGCCAGGTCATCACTCTACAGAGCCCGCAGTAAACAGACACCACCACTTCCAAAGACTACAGCAGACATCAGACTGGAGGGGAAATGGACAGAGACAGAGACGGGACAACCATTCCTTCTACTATATGACAACTTCCAGAACAAGAGGATACTTGCGTTTGCGACAGCAGACAACCTTCAAGACCTTGCTGCCTCCGAGACCTTCTTCTGCGATGGAACCTTCTACACCTGCCCCAGCCTGTTCTACCAGATCACACCATCCACATCATGACTGACGATCAGATGACGCCCGTTGTGTATGCCCTTCTTCCAGGAAAGAACCAAGCCACCTACACAAGACTCTTCACTCTCCTTTTCGACAAGATGAACGACCTCGGCCTGCAGTCCTCTCCCACCAGTGCCCTTGCCGACGTCGAAACTGCAGTACATAACTCCATCAGAGACGTTTTCCCCGGAATCACCACCAAAGGATTTTTCTTCCATTTCACACAGGCTGTTTGGTGCAAGGCACAGATCACAGGTTTACAGATCCCCTACAGAGAAGATGACAACGTGAAG
Source organism: Magallana nippona (assembly GCA_033439105.1). Lineage (NCBI taxonomy): Eukaryota > Metazoa > Mollusca > Bivalvia > Ostreida > Ostreidae > Magallana > Magallana nippona. Next base: position 26,743,874 of record CM065917.1, on the reverse strand, counting down.
AAACTGATAAGAAGAGCAGCCGTCCTACCCCTAGTTTCTCTAGACAGCATCGAAGACGTGTGGTTCCAAGCCCTGGAAGACCGCGATGAAGCCGACCTGACGGAAGTGACAGAGACCTTTACAGACTATGTGACAGAACAGTGGGTGAATGGTAACAGACTTATTTGGAATCACTTTGGAACCAATGGACCACGGACCAATAACAACTTAGAAGCATGGCACGGGAAGCTGAAGAGGATGGCCCTACACGCGCACCCAAACATCTACACTGTCATCAAGATCTTCAAGGACATCCAGAACGGCAAAGAAATTCTACAGATCCAGAAACAAGCAGGAGGAACCATTCGTCACCCGACATAAAAGTACGCGAACATCAAGAGGAGACTGCAGACCCTGAAGGAGCGATACCAAGACGGGATCATCGACCCTATGACCTACGCAGATTCAGCATCGGAACTTCTTCATTTAGGACATAGTGACAGTGAAAGTGAAAGGACACTAAGACAGACTCCGTGCCCATATTAGTATCTGTGAAAATTTTGTATATATACTGGTATGAATTATACTTTTTAAAACTTTATGTCATTTTGAATTGTTATTTATGTTTTAGACAACCATGTATTTATGAGTTTGTTATAAAACAGTAAAACAAAATAAAAAGAAAATTGTATATAAAATGTTATGCAATTTTAAAACATTATTTTATTGTTTTAAATTATATGTAGTGCTAATAAATTAAATAAATATATTAAAATTGATTCAATGTTTTCTTTTTATTTATGCAACAATTTTAATTATAAAGACATTCAAAATTTAACAAAAATGACAAACTGTTATATTATTTTTCATTCAAGGAAACACAGGTAAAGTCTACTTGTGCCCCTTTAGAAGGCCCCATAATTGCCCAGTATAATTGAATAATGATAATTGGGCAGTAGGCGTTCGGAGAAGCAGCCAATTCTTCTTTATGATTAAATATGTTTTTGTTTGGTATGCGATGTTTATACAAACTTTGATATGCGCCTTTTCCATTACAAAAAAACAACATTGATGGTAAATGAATGGACACGTACTGTAACCCAAGTAAGGCTGTCTTTTTTCATATTCAATGATGCATTTGGACTGCGCATATGCAATATCAATAACAAAAAAATCGTATGTTGATATGCAGTGAGAGATACCAATGAGAAATGCATGCATTGATGACAAATATGCACAATTCTAAATATAGTTCAGAAAATATTACAGGTAAACATGATGTGAACATTGGAATCGAATGAAAACATTTCGAAGAATAATCTGATTTTCTAATACCATTTTTTTCCTTAAATTTCCCTATTATCCACTAGACACACGTAGTTTTGGCGATAAAAAATAAATTGTGTATTTGAGTCAGGTAAAATTTCCTAAAATAAATGAAAAATGTGGCATGTGGTTTATATTAATCGTCTCAGTGTGTGCTATGGCCTGTATATCGACTTTCTTTAACAAAATTAGTCGGCAAACGAAGGCTGTGATTTAAATGAGGTTTTTTTTTTTAAAGTGAATGACCAGATATGTAAACGATATTAAGTTCTAAAAATGGTAAAAGTAAGCAGGTAAGACAGTTTTAGAAAGTTACATTTTTTAGATGTCACAAGTTAAAATTACTAGCACGAAATTGGGCTTAACCCAAGCAGACCCTAGAGTAACCCCAGAGCAGGCATGTAAATCAGACCCCGATTTCAGAAGCAGATTTTTAAATCGCCACTAAAAATGATCAAACGTCTCTACATTTGTATTTAAAATATACAAGGGGTTGGGGTGGGGGTTAAGGGTGGAAGAAAAAAAGACGGATCTGCTTCACAATTCACTGCGTAAAGCGAGCTGAAACCAAGTAAACAAATAACAGATCCAAAGCTGACCCTGAGCAGACGCAAATTTAAAACAAGCAGAGCCCGGGCAGACACGGCGTCAGCTTGTCGGGTCTTTTTAATGATCAACACGTAGTCATAATTATATTTTTTTGTTAGGAATGAAGATGACTGTTCCCAATGTTATTAATGGTACGACATAGCTTGTTTCAATTTACGCTTTACAAACCACGGAAAGGCGTAAACATGTTTTAAACTATATTATTGTTAAATGTAAATATGTCGGCAGACACTCAAATATGCTGAGTTTTTTTTTCATCCTTGATTTGTAGTAATAAGTTGTGTTTTTAATGTTCAAAACGCATTCTTTTAGTACATACGTGTAAATTCAATATATCACAACCTTTTCTTATCTAATTTTATCGCTTTGAATGTTAAACAGTTATTATATAATATATTGAAAATATATCGATTATTTTTATTATGTAGCTATAATTGTTTATTTCTTTTGATGTCGTTTCCTTTTTGTTCCGGTTTCTTTTCGTTTTTTTGTTTGTTTGTTTTTTTTTTGGTTTCATGTCCTTTTGATAGGTTTCCTTTCGTTTTGTTCGGTTTCGTTTTGTTGTTTCTATTTGGTTTTAAAGTTAACATGGACTCATTCATTAAAAATATAAAATACACAGGCATGGATAACTACACTAACACAGTACTCCTTTAAAATGAAAACAAGTTGAATGTGATTGTTATTCCTGTATGTTGTTCAAGCTATCGATTTGTTTTAAAACTGGAGAGGTATTTATGGCTTTATATGAATGTGGCGATTTGCCATAAAACGACACAATCTTAAATTCATAGTAAATTTACATTTCACTTTCGTTAATGCCCATTTCTCCCGAAAAGTGGTCACCGTCGTGTAATAATAATCACGATCCAGTGCAGGTTCGACAACTCTGGCATTCTTGTAAAACGTCAATCGTTTTTAAGAAAATGCCTTAAGCGACCCATAATTTTAAAAACTATCGGTGAAAAAAAAGGTAACAACACGAACAGTTGATTGATTTTTTTGAGATACATTCGTTTTGGCTGGGTGTGTTGGGTTTAGATTAAATGATTCATTGTGAATAGGTTACGCAATACGCGAACGTGTGCAATATGATTGATCATTTGGGTGTCCCTTACCCTTTAGGCAGCCATGTTCCGCTAGCTTAAAAATAAATATTTTGCAATGTTTTGCATTAGCAAAGCATTGCTGTTTTAATGGTCCCCATACCTTCGAATCGCCTGTTATATAACAGGGGAAAATTTCCGAAAATGGTTTAAAAAATGGTTTTGAAAAACAACATTTGTAAACTAAAACCTGCTCGTGCATTTCGGCAACGTCGGTGTCTGCATGCTTAGAATAATTCAAAACTATATAATAATATTGAATCAATTATTTGTACACAGAGTCACATAGACAAGTAATTATGACTATAAGATTTGGTTGAAAGAGGAGTAGTATATATTCTTCATCATCTGAAGCGCTTGATTTTGAATATTGATATTTTAAATATCGCCAGGACAACATAAACAAACACTCACCTACACATCATATAGGATATAGTAATTGTAGGGGAGAATGATCACTGCCGTAATTTACAAGAAATATATGCAAACTATGACCAAACCATTTTGGAATTAACTGCTATTTTGGTAAGTAAGAACTCAACCCAAATAAAAAAAAAACATGTCTTTTCAATTAAAAGAACTATTTAAAAGGGAGGAAACACAATTTAAACCAAGACCAAAATAGCCCGTGCAAATATAGAAATCAATTTAAGCCGGCACCACAGTCCTTCGTTGCAAGGTATGTGTAAACGCGTTAAGAATTTTATTTGATATGTTTTATTCTCATTTTTCATAAGCAATGGAAGTTATTTTTGCTATGTTCGAACATAGGCCAATGTGTGTTTATTTATACAGGGTGTGTTTGTTTTAAACTGTATATTTAAAGTATCTTTCACTGTTAATGATTAACGCATCTAAACCTACAGTTCCTTCCATTAAACACATAAGATAAATGGAATTCAAATTCATCGTAAAATGATTTAGTATCCACAATTTTTCAGATATGCTTTAAATATAATATTGTTACTTTTTATTCTTTTCAAACATTTTTAAGGAAATTTACAAAATTACCGAAACGTTTAGTCGTTCTGTCAACATGGTAAAATGGCGGCCATTGATCAGCTCATAAATTTGAGTACCTGTCAAGGTACAAGGCAAACTAAAATAAGACATAAAATCCAATGATAACAACAATAATATGTAATCCATCATATATTACCAAAAATTTAGTAACATACAGGTAGCTGGTAAAATAAGTTACACATTTGTTAAAAATATATATATATATATAGTACTTTAACTAAAGTAAAAATTTTCTTTTGTGATTTTTAACTTCGAAGATCAAATTTAGACCGTATAGAGAAACTATACAATAAAAATAATAAAAGATCATAGGTATGAATTCAGAAAATGATACTAATATGAGGTTTAGGCATTGCAAAAAATATGCAACATTCTAAATACTATTTAGAAGAAAAAGCAAATATCGATTATAAGGACATATTTCGTAGTTATTGAAATCTAAAGAAAATATTTTGAAATTCTAAATTGAATTATTCTTAATTTGATTTTGTTACACGTAAATCTTTTCTAAGTTTTCTTATTTCGTACTTGTGCACTCTTTGCCTCGATGTAAAAAAAGCATTAAATCGATCGTTTCCTTGCATGCCATGGCAACTAATTTGAACAAAAACAGCCTGCAGACGATGTTTGTGATTTAAATGCAGGTTTTGTAAGCAGTAGTTGGATATATAAAGGGTATGTAATTCATAATAGAGTGCAACTTAACACTTAAGAATGTTAACAGATAGTTGCATATCTTTGAAAAGTTCATTGGGTTTTTAAATATTTGCTCGAAATGATTCTAGTTGATAACAGCTCCATTAAGTAAAATAGTAATTGTTATAAAATGACCTTAATAATAAACATTCCGTCCTTTAAAGTTTAAATTACTACCAATTCCTTACATTGCATTAAACAAATATTTTTCCATTATGTTTATACTACTTCTGAAAAAAAAAAAACAAATGACGGCAACGTGTAGCTTTTTTGTTGTTGTTACATGTGCTGTAAAACGAGAAAATTTGGCGCATGCGTATTTTAGCGCAAACGCAAGTGCCATTTCATTGGCGCAATTAAATTTTAGCGCACGCAACTTCTATTTTTAAAAAAGGTTAAATAAAATATGTTCTTGTTTGATCAACGGTTACGCTGAAATTTAATTGTGTGTCACTCAAGCACGTAGATGTAAACACAACGATTTTGATTTCTAACTTGCATACACGGTAAACTGTCGTTGAGAACAATATACACTAAGTTTTGTCCAAATCGTCATCGAGAGGCTGCCGACTTTCAACACCGCCAGGTCATCACTCTACAGAGCCCGCAGTAAACAGACACCACCACTTCCAAAGACTACAGCAGACATCAGACTGGAGGGGAAATGGACAGAGACAGAGACGGGACAACCATTCCTTCTACTATATGACAACTTCCAGAACAAGAGGATACTTGCGTTTGCGACAGCAGACAACCTTCAAGACCTTGCTGCCTCCGAGACCTTCTTCTGCGATGGAACCTTCTACACCTGCCCCAGCCTGTTCTACCAGATCATCACCATCCACATCATGACTGACGATCAGATGACGCCCGTTGTGTATGCCCTTCTTCCAGGAAAGAACCAAGCCACCTACACAAGACTCTTCACTCTCCTTTTCGACAAGATGAACGACCTCGGCCTGCAGTCCTCTCCCACCAGTGCCCTTGCCGACGTCGAAACTGCAGTACATAACTCCATCAGAGACGTTTTCCCCGGAATCACCACCAAAGGATTTTTCTTCCATTTCACACAGGCTGTTTGGTGCAAGGCACAGATCACAGGTTTACAGATCCCCTACAGAGAAGATGACAACGTGAAGAAACTGATAAGAAGAGCAGCCGTCCTACCCCTAGTTTCTCTAGACAGCATCGAAGACGTGTGGTTCCAAGCCCTGGAAGACCGCGATGAAGCCGACCTGACGGAAGTGACAGAGACCTTTACAGACTATGTGACAGAACAGTGGGTGAATGGTAACAGACTTATTTGGAATCACTTTGGAACCAATGGACCACAGACCAATAACAACTTAGAAGCATGGCACGGGAAGCTGAAGAGGATCGCGCACCCAAACATCTACACTGTCATCAAGATCTTCAAGGACATCCAGAACGGCAAAGAAATTCTACAGATCCAGAAACAAGCAGGAGGAACCATTCGTCACCCGACATAAAAGTACGCGAACATCAAGAGGAAACTGCAGACCCTGAAGGAGCGATACCAAGACGGGATCATCGACCCTATGACCTACGCAGATTCAGCATCGGAACTTCTTCATTTAGGACATAGTGACAGTGAAAGTGAAAGGACATTAAGACAGACTCCGTGCCCATATTAGTATCTGTGAAAATTTTGTATATATACTGGTATGAATTATACTTTTTAAAACTTTATGTCATTTTGAATTGTTATTTATGTTTTAGACAACCATGTATTTATGAGTTTGTTATAAAACAGTAAAACAAAATAAAAAGAAAATTGTATATAAAATGTTATGCAATTTTAAAACATTATTTTATTGTTTTAAATTATATGTAGTGCTAATAAATTAAATAAATATATTAAAATTGATTCAATGTTTTCTTTTTATTTATGCAACAATTTTAATTATAAAGACATTCAAAATTTAACAAAAATGACAAACTGTTATATTATTTTTCATTCAAGGAAACACAGGTAAAGTCTACTTGTGCCCCTTTAGAAGGCCCCATAATTGCCCAGTATAATTGAATAATGATAATTGGGCAGTAGGCGTTCGGAGAAGCAGCCAATTCTTCTTTATGATTAAATATGTTTTTGTTTGGTATGCGATGTTTATACAAACTTTGATATGCGCCTTTTCCATTACAAAAAAACAACATTGATGGTAAATGAATGGACACGTACTGTAACCCAAGTAAGGCTGTCTTTTTTCATAATGATGCATTTGGACTGCGCATATGCAATATCAATAACAAAAAAATCGTATGTTGATATGCAGTGAGAGATACCAATGAGAAATGCATGCATTGATGACAAATATGCACAATTCTAAATATAGTTCAGAAAATATTACAGGTAAACATGATGTGAACATTGGAATCGAACGAAAACATTTCGAAGAATAATCTGATTTTCTAATACCATTTTTTTCCTTAAATTTCCCTATTATCCACTAGACACACGTAGTTTTGGCGATAAAAAATAAATTGTGTATTTGAGTCAGGTAAAATTTCCTAAACTAAATGAAAAATGTGGCATGTGGTTTATATTAATCGTCTCAGTGTGTGCTATGGCCTGTATATCGACTTTCTTTAACAAAATTAGTCGGCAAACGAAGGCTGTGATTTAAATGAGGTTTTTTTTTTTTTTTTAAAGTGAATGACCAGATATGTAAACGATATTAAGTTCTAAAAATGGTAAAAGTAAGCAGGTAAGACAGTTTTAGAAAGTTACATTTTTTAGATGTCACAAGTTAAAATTACTAGCACGAAATTGGGCTTAACCCAAGCAGACCCTAGAGTAACCCCAGAGCAGGCATGTAAATCAGACCCCGATTTCAGAAGCAGATTTTTAAATCGCCACTAAAAATGATCAAACGTCTCTACATTTGTATTTAAAATATACAAGGGGTTGGGGTGGGGGTTAAGGGTGGAAGAAAAAAAGACGGATCTGCTTCACAATTCACTGCGTAAAGCGAGCTGAAACCAAGTAAACAAATAACAGATCCAAAGCTGACCCTGAGCAGACGCAAATTTAAAACAAGCAGAGCCCGGGCAGACACGGCGTCAGCTTGTCGGGTCTTTTTAATGATCAACACGTAGTCATAATTATATTTTTTTGTTAGGAATGAAGATGACTGTTCCCAATGTTATTAATGGTACGACATAGCTTGTTTCAATTTACGCTTTACAAACCACGGAAAGGCGTAAACATGTTTTAAACTATATTATTGTTAAATGTAAATATGTCGGCAGACACTCAAATATGCTGAGTTTTTTTTTCATCCTTGATTTGTAGTAATAAGTTGTGTTTTTAATGTTCAAAACGCATTCTTTTAGTACATACGTGTAAATTCAATATATCACAACCTTTTCTTATCTAATTTTATCGCTTTGAATGTTAAACAGTTATTATATAATATATTGAAAATATATCGATTATTTTTATTATGTAGCTATAATTGTTTATTTCTTTTGATGTCGTTTCCTTTTTGTTCCGGTTTCTTTTCGTTTTTTTGTTTGTTTGTTTTTTTTTTGGTTTCATGTCCTTTTGATAGGTTTCCTTTCGTTTTGTTCGGTTTCGTTTTGTTGTTTCTATTTGGTTTTAAAGTTAACATGGACTCATTCATTAAAAATATAAAATACACAGGCATGGATAACTACACTAACACAGTACTCCTTTAAAATGAAAACAAGTTGAATGTGATTGTTATTCCTGTACGTTGTTCAAGCTATCGATTTGTTTTAAAACTGGAGAGGTATTTATGGCTTTATATGAATGTGGCGATTTGCCATAAAACGACACAATCTTAAATTCATAGTAAATTTACATTTCACTTTCGTTAATGCCCATTTCTCCCGAAAAGTGGTCACCGTCGTGTAATAATAATCACGATCCAGTGCAGGTTCGACAACTCTGGCATTCTTGTAAAACGTCAATCGTTTTTAAGAAAATGCCTTAAGCGACCCATAATTTTAAAAACTATCGGTGAAAAAAAAGGTAACAACACGAACAGTTGATTGATTTTTTTGAGATACATTCGTTTTGGCTGGGTGTGTTGGGTTTAGATTAAATGATTCATTGTGAATAGGTTACGCAATACGCGAACGTGTGCAATATGATTGATCATTTGGGTGTCCCTTACCCTTTAGGCAGCCATGTTCCGCTAGCTTAAAAATAAATATTTTGCAATGTTTTGCATTAGCAAAGCATTGCTGTTTTAATGGTCCCCATACCTTCGAATCGCCTGTTATATAACAGGGGAAAATTTCCGAAAATGGTTTAAAAAATGGTTTTGAAAAACAACATTTGTAAACTAAAACCTGCTCGTGCATTTCGGCAACGTCGGTGTCTGCATGCTTAGAATAATTCAAAACTATATAATAATATTGAATCAATTATTTGTACACAGAGTCACATAGACAAGTAATTATGACTATAAGATTTGGTTGAAAGAGGAGTAGTATATATTCTTCATCATCTGAAGCGCTTGATTTTGAATATTGATATTTTAAATATCGCCAGGACAACATAAACAAACACTCACCTACACATCATATAGGATATAGTAATTGTAGGGGAGAATGATCACTGCCGTAATTTACAAGAAATATATGCAAACTATGACCAAACCATTTTGGAATTAACTGCTATTTTGGTAAGTAAGAACTCAACCCAAATAAAAAAAAAACATGTCTTTTCAATTAAAAGAACTATTTAAAAGGGAGGAAACACAATTTAAACCAAGACCAAAATAGCCCGTGCAAATATAGAAATCAATTTAAGCCGGCACCACAGTCCTTCGTTGCAAGGTATGTGTAAACGCGTTAAGAATTTTATTTGATATGTTTTATTCTCATTTTTCATAAGCAATGGAAGTTATTTTTGCTATGTTCGAACATAGGCCAATGTGTGTTTATTTATACAGGGTGTGTTTGTTTTAAACTGTATATTTAAAGTATCTTTCACTGTTAATGATTAACGCATCTAAACCTACAGTTCCTTCCATTAAACACATAAGATAAATGGAATTCAAATTCATCGTAAAATGATTTAGTATCCACAATTTTTCAGATATGCTTTAAATATAATATTGTTACTTTTTATTCTTTTCAAACATTTTTAAGGAAATTTACAAAATTACCGAAACGTTTAGTCGTTCTGTCAACATGGTAAAATGGCGGCCATTGATCAGCTCATAAATTTGAGTACCTGTCAAGGTACAAGGCAAACTAAAATAAGACATAAAATCCAATGATAACAACAATAATATGTAATCCATCATATATTACCAAAAATTTAGTAACATACAGGTAGCTGGTAAAATAAGTTACACATTTGTTAAAAATATATATATATATATAGTACTTTAACTAAAGTAAAAATTTTCTTTTGTGATTTTTAACTTCGAAGATCAAATTTAGACCGTATAGAGAAACTATACAATAAAAATAATAAAAGATCATAGGTATGAATTCAGAAAATGATACTAATATGAGGTTTAGGCATTGCAAAAAATATGCAACATTCTAAATACTATTTAGAAGAAAAAGCAAATATCGATTATAAGGACATATTTCGTAGTTATTGAAATCTAAAGAAAATATTTTGAAATTCTAAATTGAATTATTCTTAATTTGATTTTGTTACACGTAAATCTTTTCTAAGTTTTCTTATTTCGTACTTGTGCACTCTTTGCCTCGATGTAAAAAAAGCATTAAATCGATCGTTTCCTTGCATGCCATGGCAACTAATTTGAACAAAAACAGCCTGCAGACGATGTTTGTGATTTAAATGCAGGTTTTGTAAGCAGTAGTTGGATATATAAAGGGTATGTAATTCATAATAGAGTGCAACTTAACACTTAAGAATGTTAACAGATAGTTGCATATCTTTGAAAAGTTCATTGGGTTTTTAAATATTTGCTCGAAATGATTCTAGTTGATAACAGCTCCATTAAGTAAAATAGTAATTGTTATAAAATGACCTTAATAATAAACATTCCGTCCTTTAAAGTTTAAATTACTACCAATTCCTTACATTGCATTAAACAAATATTTTTCCATTATGTTTATACTACTTCTGAAAAAAAAAAAACAAATGACGGCAACGTGTAGCTTTTTTGTTGTTGTTACATGTGCTGTAAAACGAGAAAATTTGGCGCATGCGTATTTTAGCGCAAACGCAAGTGCCATTTCATTGGCGCAATTAAATTTTAGCGCACGCAACTTCTATTTTTAAAAAAGGTTAAATAAAATATGTTCTTGTTTGATCAACGGTTACGCTGAAATTTAATTGTGTGTCACTCAAGCACGTAGATGTAAACACAACGATTTTGATTTCTAACTTGCATACACGGTAAACTGTCGTTGAGAACAATATACACTAAGTTTTGTCCAAATCGTCATCGAGAGGCTGCCGACTTTCAACACCGCCAGGTCATCACTCTACAGAGCCCGCAGTAAACAGACACCACCACTTCCAAAGACTACAGCAGACATCAGACTGGAGGGGAAATGGACAGAGACAGAGACGGGACAACCATTCCTTCTACTATATGACAACTTCCAGAACAAGAGGATACTTGCGTTTGCGACAGCAGACAACCTTCAAGACCTTGCTGCCTCCGAGACCTTCTTCTGCGATGGAACCTTCTACACCTGCCCCAGCCTGTTCTACCAGATCATCACCATCCACATCATGACTGACGATCAGATGACGCCCGTTGTGTATGCCCTTCTTCCAGGAAAGAACCAAGCCACCTACACAAGACTCTTCACTCTCCTTTTCGACAAGATGAACGACCTCGGCCTGCAGTCCTCTCCCACCAGTGCCCTTGCCGACGTCGAAACTGCAGTACATAACTCCATCAGAGACGTTTTCCCCGGAATCACCACCAAAGGATTTTTCTTCCATTTCACACAGGCTGTTTGGTGCAAGGCACAGATCACAGGTTTACAGATCCCCTACAGAGAAGATGACAACGTGAAGAAACTGATAAGAAGAGCAGCCGTCCTACCCCTAGTTTCTCTAGACAGCATCGAAGACGTGTGGTTCCAAGCCCTGGAAGACCGCGATGAAGCCGACCTGACGGAAGTGACAGAGACCTTTACAGACTATGTGACAGAACAGTGGGTGAATGGTAACAGACTTATTTGGAATCACTTTGGAACCAATGGACCACAGACCAATAACAACTTAGAAGCATGGCACGGGAAGCTGAAGAGGATCGCGCACCCAAACATCTACACTGTCATCAAGATCTTCAAGGACATCCAGAACGGCAAAGAAATTCTACAGATCCAGAAACAAGCAGGAGGAACCATTCGTCACCCGACATAAAAGTACGCGAACATCAAGAGGAAACTGCAGACCCTGAAGGAGCGATACCAAGACGGGATCATCGACCCTATGACCTACGCAGATTCAGCATCGGAACTTCTTCATTTAGGACATAGTGACAGTGAAAGTGAAAGGACATTAAGACAGACTCCGTGCCCATATTAGTATCTGTGAAAATTTTGTATATATACTGGTATGAATTATACTTTTTAAAACTTTATGTCATTTTGAATTGTTATTTATGTTTTAGACAACCATGTATTTATGAGTTTGTTATAAAACAGTAAAACAAAATAAAAAGAAAATTGTATATAAAATGTTATGCAATTTTAAAACATTATTTTATTGTTTTAAATTATATGTAGTGCTAATAAATTAAATAAATATATTAAAATTGATTCAATGTTTTCTTTTTATTTATGCAACAATTTTAATTATAAAGACATTCAAAATTTAACAAAAATGACAAACTGTTATATTATTTTTCATTCAAGGAAACACAGGTAAAGTCTACTTGTGCCCCTTTAGAAGGCCCCATAATTGCCCAGTATAATTGAATAATGATAATTGGGCAGTAGGCGTTCGGAGAAGCAGCCAATTCTTCTTTATGATTAAATATGTTTTTGTTTGGTATGCGATGTTTATACAAACTTTGATATGCGCCTTTTCCATTACAAAAAAACAACATTGATGGTAAATGAATGGACACGTACTGTAACCCAAGTAAGGCTGTCTTTTTTCATAATGATGCATTTGGACTGCGCATATGCAATATCAATAACAAAAAAATCGTATGTTGATATGCAGTGAGAGATACCAATGAGAAATGCATGCATTGATGACAAATATGCACAATTCTAAATATAGTTCAGAAAATATTACAGGTAAACATGATGTGAACATTGGAATCGAACGAAAACATTTCGAAGAATAATCTGATTTTCTAATACCATTTTTTTCCTTAAATTTCCCTATTATCCACTAGACACACGTAGTTTTGGCGATAAAAAATAAATTGTGTATTTGAGTCAGGTAAAATTTCCTAAACTAAATGAAAAATGTGGCATGTGGTTTATATTAATCGTCTCAGTGTGTGCTATGGCCTGTATATCGACTTTCTTTAACAAAATTAGTCGGCAAACGAAGGCTGTGATTTAAATGAGGTTTTTTTTTTTTTTTTAAAGTGAATGACCAGATATGTAAACGATATTAAGTTCTAAAAATGGTAAAAGTAAGCAGGTAAGACAGTTTTAGAAAGTTACATTTTTTAGATGTCACAAGTTAAAATTACTAGCACGAAATTGGGCTTAACCCAAGCAGACCTTAGAGTAACCCCAGAGCAGGCATGTAAATCAGACCCCGATTTCAGAAGCAGATTTTTAAATCGCCACTAAAAATGATCAAACGTCTCTACATTTGTATTTAAAATATACAAGGGGTTGGGGTGGGGGTTAAGGGTGGAAGAAAAAAAGACGGATCTGCTTCACAATTCACTGCGTAAAGCGAGCTGAAACCAAGTAAACAAATAAAGATCCAAAGCTGACCCTGAGCAGACGCAAATTTAAAACAATCAGAGCCCGGGCAGACACGGCGTCAGCTCGGCGGGTCTTTTTAATGATCAACACGTAGTCATAATTATATTTTTTTGTTAGGAATGAAGATGACTGTTCCCAATGTTATTAATGGTACGACATAGCTTGTTTCAATTTACGCTTTACAAACCACGGAAAGGCGTAAACATGTTTTAAACTATATTATTGTTAAATGTAAATATGTCGGCAGACACTCAAATACGCTGAGTTTTTTTTTCATCCTTGATTTGTAGTAATAAGTTGTGTTTTTAATGTTCAAATCGCATTCTTTTAGTACATACGTGTAAATTCAATATATCACAACCTTTTTTCTTCTCTAATTTTATCGCTTTGAATGTTAAACAGTTATTATATAATATATTGAAAATATATCGATTATTTTTATTATGTAGCTATAATTGTTTATTTCTTTTGATGTCGTTTCCTTTTTGTTCCGTTTTCTTTTCGTTTTTTTTTTTTTGGTTTCATGTCCTTTTGATAGGTTTCCTTTCGTTTTGTTCGGTTTCGTTTTGTTGTTTCTATTTGGTTTTAAAGTTAACATGGACTCATTCATTAAAATTATAAAATACACAGGCATGGATAACTACACTAACACAGTAGTCCTTTAAAATGAAAACAAGTTGAATGTGATTGTTATTCCTGTATGTCGTTCAAGCTATCGATTTGTTTTAAAACTGGAGAGGTATTTATGGCTTTATATGAATGTGGCGATTTGCCATAAAACGACACAATCTTAAATTCATAGTAAATTTACATTTCACTTTCGTTAATGCCCATTTCTCCCGATAAGTGGTCACCGTCGTGTAATAATAATCACGATCCAGTGCAGGTTCGACAACTCTGGCATTCTTGTAAAACGTCAATCGTTTTTAAGAAAATGCCTTAAGCGACCCATAATTTTAAAAACTATCGGTGAAAAAAAGGTAACAACACGAACAGTTGATTGATTTTTTTGAGATACATTCGTTTTGGCTGGGTGTGTTGGGTTTAGATTAAATGATTCATTGTGAATAGGTTACGCAATACGCTCGCGTGTGCAATATGATTGATCATTTGGGTGTCCCTTACCCTTTAGGCAGCCATGTTTCGCTAGATTAAAAAAAAATATTGCAATGTTTTGCATTAGCAAAGCATTGCTGTTTTAATGGTCCCCATACCTTCGAAGCGCCTGTTATATAACAGGGGAAAATTTCCGAAAATGGTTGTCGTTTTGAAAAACAACATTTGTAAACTAAAAACTGCCCATGCATTTCGGCAACGTCGGTGTCTGCATGCTTAGAATAATTCAAAACTATATAATAATATTGAATCAATTATTTGTACACAGAGTCACATAGACAAGTAATTATGACTATAAGATTTGGTTGAAAGAGGAGTAGTATATATTCTTCATCATCTGAAGCGCTTGATTTTGAATATTGATATTTTAAATATCGCCAGGACAACATAAACAAGCACTCACCTACACATCATATAGGATATAGTAATTGTAGGGGAGAATGATCACTGCCGTAATTTACAAGAAATATATGCAAACTCTGACCAAACCATTTTGGAATTAACTGCTATATAGGTAAGTAAGAACTCAACCCAAATAAAAAAAAAACATGTCTTTTCAATTAAAAGAACTATTTAAAAGGGAGGAAACACAATTTAAACCAAGACCAAAATAGCCCGTGCAAATATAGAAATCAATTTAAGCCGGCACCACAGTCCTTCGTTGCAAGGTATGTGTAAACGCGTTAAGAATTTTATTTGATATGTTTTATTCTCATTTTTCATAAGCAATGGAAGTTATTTTTGTTATGTTCGAAAATAGGCCAATGTGTGTTTATTTATACAGGGTGTGTTTGTTTTAAACTGTATATTTAAAGTATCTTTCACTGTTAATGATTAACGCATCTAAACCTACAGTTCCTTCCATTAAACACATAAGATAAATGGAATTCAAATTCATCGTAAAATGATTTAGTATCCACAATTTTTCAGATATGCTTTAAAATAATATTGTTACTTTTTATTCTTTTCAAACATTTTTAAGGAAATTTACAAAATTACCGAAACGTTTAGTCGTTCTGTCAACATGGTAAAATGGCGGCCATTGATCAGCTCATAAATTTGAGTACCTGTCAAGGTACAAGGCAAACTAAAATAAGACATAAAATCCAATGATAACAACAATAATATGTTATCCATAATATATTACCAAATATTTAGTAACATACAGGTAGCTGGTAAAATAAGTTACACATTTGTTAAATATATATATATATATATATATATATATATATATATATATATATATAGTTCTTTAACTAAAGTAAAAATTTTGTTTTGTGATTTTTAACTTCGAAGATCAAATTTAGACCGTATAGAGAAACTATACAATAATAATAATAATAAAAGATCATATGTATGAATTCACAAAAATGATACTAATATGAGGTTTAGGCATTGCAAAAAATATGCAACATTCTGAATACTATTTAGAAGAAAAAGCAAATATCGATTATAAGGACATATTTCGTAGTTATTGAAATCTAAAGAAAATATTTTGAAATTCTAAATTGAATTATTCTTAATTTGATTTTGTTACACGTAAATCTTTTTTAAGTTTTCTTATTTCGTACTTGTGCACTCTTTGCCTCGATGTAAAAAAAAAGCATTAAATCGATCGTTTCCTTGCATGCCATGGCAACTAATTTGAACAAAAGCAGCCTGCAGACGATGTTTGTGATTTAAATGCAGGTTTTGTAAGCAGTAGTTGGATATATAAAGGGTATTTAATTCATAATAGAGTGCAACTTAACACTTAAGAATGTTAACAGATAGTTGCATATCTTTGAAAAGTTCATTGGGTTTTTAAATATTTGCTCGAAATGATTCTAGTTGATAACAGCTCCATTAAGTAAAATAGTAATTGTTATAAAATGACCTTAATAATAAACATTCCGTCCTTTAAAGTTTAAATTACTACCAATTCCTTACATTGCATTAAACAAATATTTTTCCATTATGTTTATACTACTTCTGAAAAAAAAAAAAACAAATGACGGCAACGTGTAGCTTTTTTGTTGTTGTTACATGTACTGTAAAACGAGAAAATTTGGCGCATGCGTATTTTAGCGCAAACGCAAGTGCCATTTCATTGGCGCAATTAAATTTTAGCGCACGCAACTTCTATTTTTAAAAAAGGTTAAATAAAATATGTTCTTGTTTGATCAACGGTTACGCTGAAATTTAATTGTGTGTCACTCAAGCACGTAGATGTAAACACAACGATTTTGATTTCTAACTTGCATACACGGTAAACTGTCGTTGAGAACAATATACACTAAGTTTTGTCCAAATCGTCATCGAGAGGCTGCCGACTTTCAACACCGCCAGGTCATCACTCTACAGAGCCCGCAGTAAACAGACACCACCACTTCCAAAGACTACAGCAGACATCAGACTGGAGGGGAAATGGACAGAGACAGAGACGGGACAACCATTCCTTCTACTATATGACAACTTCCAGAACAAGAGGATACTTGCGTTTGCGACAGCAGACAACCTTCAAGACCTTGCTGCCTCCGAGACCTTCTTCTGCGATGGAACCTTCTACACCTGCCCCAGCCTGTTCTACCAGATCATCACCATCCACATCATGACTGACGATCAGATGACGCCCGTTGTGTATGCCCTTCTTCCAGGAAAGAACCAAGCCACCTACACAAGACTCTTCACTCTCCTTTTCGACAAGATGAACGACCTCGGCCTGCAGTCCTCTCCCACCAGTGCCCTTGCCGACGTCGAAACTGCAGTACATAACTCCATCAGAGACGTTTTCCCCGGAATCACCACCAAAGGATTTTTCTTCCATTTCACACAGGCTGTTTGGTGCAAGGCACAGATCACAGGTTTACAGATCCCCTACAGAGAAGATGACAACGTGAAGAAACTGATAAGAAGAGCAGCCGTCCTACCCCTAGTTTCTCTAGACAGCATCGAAGACGTGTGGTTCCAAGCCCTGGAAGACCGCGATGAAGCCGACCTGACGGAAGTGACAGAGACCTTTACAGACTATGTGACAGAACAGTGGGTGAATGGTAACAGACTTATTTGGAATCACTTTGGAACCAATGGACCACGGACCAATAACAACTTAGAAGCATGGCACGGGAAGCTGAAGAGGATGGCCCTACACGCGCACCCAAACATCTACACTGTCATCAAGATCTTCAAGGACATCCAGAACGGCAAAGAAATTCTACAGATCCAGAAACAAGCAGGAGGAACCATTCGTCACCCGACATAAAAGTACGCGAACATCAAGAGGAGACTGCAGACCCTGAAGGAGCGATACCAAGACGGGATCATCGACCCTATGACCTACGCAGATTCAGCATCGGAACTTCTTCATTTAGGACATAGTGACAGTGAAAGTGAAAGGACATTAAGACAGACTCCGTGCCCATATTAGTATCTGTGAAAATTTTGTATATATACTGGTATGAATTATACTTTTTAAAACTTTATGTCATTTTGAATTGTTATTTATGTTTTAGACAACCATGTATTTATGAGTTTGTTATAAAACAGTAAAACAAAATAAAAAGAAAATTGTATATAAAATGTTATGCAATTTTAAAACATTATTTTATTGTTTTAAATTATATGTAGTGCTAATAAATTAAATAAATATATTAAAATTGATTCAATGTTTTCTTTTTATTTATGCAACAATTTTAATTATAAAGACATTCAAAATTTAACAAAAATGACAAACTGTTATATTATTTTTCATTCAAGGAAACACAGGTAAAGTCTACTTGTGCCCCTTTAGAAGGCCCCATAATTGCCCAGTATAATTGAATAATGATAATTGGGCAGTAGGCGTTCGGAGAAGCAGCCAATTCTTCTTTATGATTAAATATGTTTTTGTTTGGTATGCGATGTTTATACAAACTTTGATATGCGCCTTTTCCATTACAAAAAAACAACATTGATGGTAAATGAATGGACACGTACTGTAACCCAAGTAAGGCTGTCTTTTTTCATAATGATGCATTTGGACTGCGCATATGCAATATCAATAACAAAAAATCGTATGTTGATATGCAGTGAGAGATACCAATGAGAAATGCATGCATTGATGACAAATATGCACAATTCTAAATATAGTTCAGAAAATATTACAGGTAAACATGATGTGAACATTGGAATCGAATGAAAACATTTCGAAGAATTTCTAATACCATTTTTTTCCTTAAATTTCCCTATTATCCACTAGACACACGTAGTTTTGGCGATAAAAAATAAATTGTGTATTTGAGTCAGGTAAAATTTCCTAAAATAAATGAAAAATGTGGCATGTGGTTTATATTAATCGTCTCAGTGTGTGCTATGGCCTGTATATCGACTTTCTTTAACAAAATTAGTCGGCAAACGAAGGCTGTGATTTAAATGAGGTTTTTTTTTTAAAAGTGAATGACCAGATATGTAAACGATATTAAGTTCTAAAAATGGTAAAAGTAAGCAGGTAAGACAGTTTTAGAAAGTTACATTTTTTAGATGTCACAAGTTAAAATTACTAGCACGAAATTGGGCTTAACCCAAGCAGACCCTAGAGTAACCCCAGAGCAGGCATGTAAATCAGACCCCGATTTCAGAAGCAGATTTTTAAATCGCCACTAAAAATGATCAAACGTCTCTACATTTGTATTTAAAATATACAAGGGGTTGGGGTGGGGGTTAAGGGTGGAAGAAAAAAAGACGGATCTGCTTCACAATTCACTGCGTAAAGCGAGCTGAAACCAAGTAAACAAATAACAGATCCAAAGCTGACCCTGAGCAGACGCAAATTTAAAACAAGCAGAGCCCGGGCAGACACGGCGTCAGCTCGGCGGGTCTTTTTAATGATCAACACGTAGTCATAATTATATTTTTTTGTTAGGAATGAAGATGACTGTTCCCAATGTTATTAATGGTACGACATAGCTTGTTTCAATTTACGCTTTACAAACCACGGAAAGGCGTAAACATGTTTTAAACTATATTATTGTTAAATGTAAATATGTCGGCAGACACTCAAATATGCTGAGTTTTTTTTTCATCCTTGATTTGTAGTAATAAGTTGTGTTTTTAATGTTCAAATCGCATTCTTTTAGTACATACGTGTAAATTCAATATATCACAACCTTTTCTTCTCTAATTTTATCGCTTTGAATGTTAAACAGTTATTATATAATATATTGAAAATATATCGATTATTTTTATTATGTAGCTATAATTGTTTATTTCTTTTGATGTCGTTTCCTTTTTGTTCCGTTTTCTTTTCGTTTTTTTTTTTTTTGGTTTCATGTCCTTTTGATAGGTTTCCTTTCGTTTTGTTCGGTTTCGTTTTGTTGTTTCTATTTGGTTTTAAAGTTAACATGGACTCATTCATTAAAATTATAAAATACACAGGCATGGATAACTACACTAACACAGTGGTCCTTTAAAATGAAAACAAGTTGAATGTGATTGTTATTCCTGTATGTCGTTCAAGCTATCGATTTGTTTTAAAACTGGAGAGGTATTTATGGCTTTATATGAATGTGGCGATTTGCCATAAAACGACACAATCTTAAATTCATAGTAAATTTACATTTCACTTTCGTTAATGCCCATTTCTCCCGATAAGTGGTCACCGTCGTGTAATAATAATCACGATCCAGTGCAGGTTCAACAACTCTGGCATTCTTGTAAAACGTCAATCGTTTTTAAGAAAATGCCTTAAGCGACCCATAATTTTAAAAACTATCGGTGAAAAAAAAGGTAACAACACGAACAGTTGATTGATTTTTTTGAGATACATTCGTTTTGGCTGGGTGTGTTGGGTTTAGATTAAATGATTCATTGTGAATAGGTTACGCAATACGCTCGCGTGTGCAATATGATTGATCATTTGGGTGTCCCTTACCCTTTAGGCAGCCATGTTCCGCTAGCTTAAAAATAAATATATTGCAATGTTTTGCATTAGCAAAGCATTGCTGTTTTAATGGTCCCCATACCTTCGAATCGCCTGTTATAAAACAGGGGAAAATTTCCGAAAATGGTTGTCGTTTTGAAAAACAACATTTGTAAACTAAAACCTGCTCATGCATTTCGGCAACGTCGGTGTCTGCATGCTTAGAATAATTCAAAACTATATAATAATATTGAATCAATTATTTGTACACAGAGTTACATAGACAAGTAATTATGACTATAAGATTTGGTTGAAAGAGGAGTAGTATATATTCTTCATCATCTGAAGCGCTTGATTTTGAATATTGATATTTTAAATATCGCCAGGACAACATAAACAAGCACTTACCTACACATCATATAGGATATAGTAATTGTAGGGGAGAATGATCACTGCCGTAATTTACAAGAAATATATGCAAACTCTGACCAAACCATTTTGGAATTAACTGCTATATAGGTAAGTAAGAACTCAACCCAAATAAAAAAAAACATGTCTTTTCAATTAAAAGAACTATTTAAAAGGGAGGAAACACAATTTAAACCAAGACCAAAATAGCCCGTGCAAATATAGAAATCAATTTAAGCCGGCACCACAGTCCTTCGTTGCAAGGTATGTGTAAACGCGTTAAGAATTTTATTTGATATGTTTTATTCTCATTTTTCATAAGCAATGGAAGTTATATTTGTTATGTTCGAAAATAGGCCAATGTGTGTTTATTTATACAGGGTGTGTTTGTTTTAAACTGTATATTTAAAGTATCTTTCACTGTTAATGATTAACGCATCTAAACCTACAGTTCCTTCCATTAAACACATAAGATAAATGGAATTCAAATTCATCGTAAAATGATTTAGTATCCACAATTTTTCAGATATGCTTTAAAATAATATTGTTACTTTTTATTCTTTTCAAACATTTTTAAGGAAATTTACAAAATTACCGAAACGTTTAGTCGTTCTGTCAACATGGTAAAATGGCGGCCATTGATCAGCTCATAAATTTGAGTACCTGTCAAGGTACAAGGCAAACTAAAATAAGACATAAAATCCAATGATAACAACAATAATATGTTATCCATAATATATTACCAAATATTTAGTAACATACAGGTAGCTGGTAAAATAAGTTACACATTTGTTAAATATATATATATATATATATATATATATATATATATATATATATACATACATATATATATATATATATATATATATAGTTCTTTAACTAAAGTAAAAATTTTGTTTTGTGATTTTTAACTTCGAAGATCAAATTTAGACCGTATAGAGAAACTATACAATAATAATAATAAAAGATCATATGTATGAATTCACAAAAATGATACTAATATGAGGTTTAGGCATTGCAAAAAATATGCAACATTCTAAATACTATTTAGAAGAAAAAGCAAATATCGATTATAAGGACATATTTCGTAGTTATTGAAATCTAAAGAAAATATTTTGAAATTCTAAATTGAATTATTCTTAATTTGATTTTGTTACACGTAAATCTTTTTTAAGTTTTCTTATTTCGTATTTGTGCACTCTTTGCCTCGATGTAAAAAAAAAAGCATTAAATCGATCGTTTCCTTGCATGCCATGGCAACTAATTTGAACAAAAGCAGCCTGCAGACGATGTTTGTGATTTAAATGCAGGTTTTGTAAGCAGTAGTTGGATATATAAAGGGTATTTAATTCATAATAGAGTGCAACTTAACACTTAAGAATGTTAACAGATAGTTGCATATCTTTGAAAAGTTCATTGGGTTTTTAAATATTTGCTCGAAATGATTCTAGTTGATAACAGCCCCATTAAGTAAAATAGTAATTGTTATAAAATGACCTTAATAATAAACATTCCGTCCTTTAAAGTTTAAATTACTACCAATTCCTTACATTGCATTAAACAAATATTTTTCCATTATGTTTATACTACTTCTGAAAAAAAAAAAAACAAATGACGGCAACGTGTAGCTTTTTTGTTGTTGTTACATGTACTGTAAAACGAGAAAATTTGGCGCATGCGTATTTTAGCGCAAACGCAAGTGCCATTTCATTGGCGCAATTAAATTTTAGCGCACGCAACTTCTATTTTTAAAAAAGGTTAAATAAAATATGTTCTTGTTTGATCAACGGTTACGCTGAAATTTAATTGTGTGTCACTCAAGCACGTAGATGTAAACACAACGATTTTGATTTCTAACTTGCATACACGGTAAACTGTCGTTGAGAACAATATACACTAAGTTTTGTCCAAATCGTCATCGAGAGGCTGCCGACTTTCAACACCGCCAGGTCATCACTCTACAGAGCCCGCAGTAAACAGACACCACCACTTCCAAAGACTACAGCAGACATCAGACTGGAGGGGAAATGGACAGAGACAGAGACGGGACAACCATTCCTTCTACTATATGACAACTTCCAGAACAAGAGGATACTTGCGTTTGCGACAGCAGACAACCTTCAAGACCTTGCTGCCTCCGAGACCTTCTTCTGCGATGGAACCTTCTACACCTGCCCCAGCCTGTTCTACCAGATCATCACCATCCACATCATGACTGACGATCAGATGACGCCCGTTGTGTATGCCCTTCTTCCAGGAAAGAACCAAGCCACCTACACAAGACTCTTCACTCTCCTTTTCGACAAGATGAACGACCTCGGCCTGCAGTCCTCTCCCACCAGTGCCCTTGCCGACGTCGAAACTGCAGTACATAACTCCATCAGAGACGTTTTCCCCGGAATCACCACCAAAGGATTTTTCTTCCATTTCACACAGGCTGTTTGGTGCAAGGCACAGATCACAGGTTTACAGATCCCCTACAGAGAAGATGACAACGTGAAGAAACTGATAAGAAGAGCAGCCGTCCTACCCCTAGTTTCTCTAGACAGCATCGAAGACGTGTGGTTCCAAGCCCTGGAAGACCGCGATGAAGCCGACCTGACGGAAGTGACAGAGACCTTTACAGACTATGTGACAGAACAGTGGGTGAATGGTAACAGACTTATTTGGAATCACTTTGGAACCAATGGACCACAGACCAATAACAACTTAGAAGCATGGCACGGGAAGCTGAAGAGGATCGCGCACCCAAACATCTACACTGTCATCAAGATCTTCAAGGACATCCAGAACGGCAAAGAAATTCTTTGAAGAAAAAAAGATCCAGAAACAAGCAGGAGGAACCATTCGTCACCCGACATAAAAGTACGCGAACATCAAGAGGAAACTGCAGACCCTGAAGGAGCGATACCAAGACGGGATCATCGACCCTATGACCTACGCAGATTCAGCATCGGAACTTCTTCATTTAGGACATAGTGACAGTGAAAGTGAAAGGACATTAAGACAGACTCCGTGCCCATATTAGTATCTGTGAAAATTTTGTATATATACTGGTATGAATTATACTTTTTAAAACTTTATGTCATTTTGAATTGTTATTTATGTTTTAGACAACCATGTATTTATGAGTTTGTTATAAAACAGTAAAACAAAATAAAAAGAAAATTGTATATAAAATGTTATGCAATTTTAAAACATTATTTTATTGTTTTAAATTATATGTAGTGCTAATAAATTAAATAAATATATTAAAATTGATTCAATGTTTTCTTTTTATTTATGCAACAATTTTAATTATAAAGACATTCAAAATTTAACAAAAATGACAAACTGTTATATTATTTTTCATTCAAGGAAACACAGGTAAAGTCTACTTGTGCCCCTTTAGAAGGCCCCATAATTGCCCAGTATAATTGAATAATGATAATTGGGCAGTAGGCGTTCGGAGAAGCAGCCAATTCTTCTTTATGATTAAATATGTTTTTGTTTGGTATGCGATGTTTATACAAACTTTGATATGCGCCTTTTCCATTACAAAAAAACAACATTGATGGTAAATGAATGGACACGTACTGTAACCCAAGTAAGGCTGTCTTTTTTCATAATGATGCATTTGGACTGCGCATATGCAATATCAATAACAAAAAAATCGTATGTTGATATGCAGTGAGAGATACCAATGAGAAATGCATGCATTGATGACAAATATGCACAATTCTAAATATAGTTCAGAAAATATTACAGGTAAACATGATGTGAACATTGGAATCGAACGAAAACATTTCGAAGAATAATCTGATTTTCTAATACCATTTTTTTCCTTAAATTTCCCTATTATCCACTAGACACACGTAGTTTTGGCGATAAAAAATAAATTGTGTATTTGAGTCAGGTAAAATTTCCTAAACTAAATGAAAAATGTGGCATGTGGTTTATATTAATCGTCTCAGTGTGTGCTATGGCCTGTATATCGACTTTCTTTAACAAAATTAGTCGGCAAACGAAGGCTGTGATTTAAATGAGGTTTTTTTTTTTTTTTTAAAGTGAATGACCAGATATGTAAACGATATTAAGTTCTAAAAATGGTAAAAGTAAGCAGGTAAGACAGTTTTAGAAAGTTACATTTTTTAGATGTCACAAGTTAAAATTACTAGCACGAAATTGGGCTTAACCCAAGCAGACCTTAGAGTAACCCCAGAGCAGGCATGTAAATCAGACCCCGATTTCAGAAGCAGATTTTTAAATCGCCACTAAAAATGATCAAACGTCTCTACATTTGTATTTAAAATATACAAGGGGTTGGGGTGGGGGTTAAGGGTGGAAGAAAAAAAGACGGATCTGCTTCACAATTCACTGCGTAAAGCGAGCTGAAACCAAGTAAACAAATAAAGATCCAAAGCTGACCCTGAGCAGACGCAAATTTAAAACAATCAGAGCCCGGGCAGACACGGCGTCAGCTCGGCGGGTCTTTTTAATGATCAACACGTAGTCATAATTATATTTTTTTGTTAGGAATGAAGATGACTGTTCCCAATGTTATTAATGGTACGACATAGCTTGTTTCAATTTACGCTTTACAAACCACGGAAAGGCGTAAACATGTTTTAAACTATATTATTGTTAAATGTAAATATGTCGGCAGACACTCAAATATGCTGAGTTTTTTTTTCATCCTTGATTTGTAGTAATAAGTTGTGTTTTTAATGTTCAAATCGCATTCTTTTAGTACATACGTGTAAATTCAATATATCACAACCTTTTTTCTTCTCTAATTTTATCGCTTTGAATGTTAAACAGTTATTATATAATATATTGAAAATATATCGATTATTTTTATTATGTAGCTATAATTGTTTATTTCTTTTGATGTCGTTTCCTTTTTGTTCCGTTTTCTTTTCGTTTTTTTTTTTTGGTTTCATGTCCTTTTGATAGGTTTCCTTTCGTTTTGTTCGGTTTCGTTTTGTTGTTTCTATTTGGTTTTAAAGTTAACATGGACTCATTCATTAAAATTATAAAATACACAGGCATGGATAACTACACTAACACAGTAGTCCTTTAAAATGAAAACAAGTTGAATGTGATTGTTATTCCTGTATGTCGTTCAAGCTATCGATTTGTTTTAAAACTGGAGAGGTATTTATGGCTTTATATGAATGTGGCGATTTGCCATAAAACGACACAATCTTAAATTCATAGTAAATTTACATTTCACTTTCGTTAATGCCCATTTCTCCCAATAAGTGGTCACCGTCGTGTAATAATAATCACGATCCAGTGCAGGTTCGACAACTCTGGCATTCTTGTAAAACGTCAATCGTTTTTAAGAAAATGCCTTAAGCGACCCATAATTTTAAAAACTATCGGTGAAAAAAAGGTAACAACACGAACAGTTGATTGATTTTTTTGAGATACATTCGTTTTGGCTGGGTGTGTTGGGTTTAGATTAAATGATTCATTGTGAATAGGTTACGCAATACGCTCGCGTGTGCAATATGATTGATCATTTGGGTGTCCCTTACCCTTTAGGCAGCCATGTTTCGCTAGATTAAAAAAAAATATTGCAATGTTTTGCATTAGCAAAGCATTGCTGTTTTAATGGTCCCCATACCTTCGAAGCGCCTGTTATATAACAGGGGAAAATTTCCGAAAATGGTTGTCGTTTTGAAAAACAACATTTGTAAACTAAAAACTGCCCATGCATTTCGGCAACGTCGGTGTCTGCATGCTTAGAATAATTCAAAACTATATAATAATATTGAATCAATTATTTGTACACAGAGTCACATAGACAAGTAATTATGACTATAAGATTTGGTTGAAAGAGGAGTAGTATATATTCTTCATCATCTGAAGCGCTTGATTTTGAATATTGATATTTTAAATATCGCCAGGACAACATAAACAAACACTCACCATAACACTCACTCACATCATATAGGATATAGTAATTGTAGGGGAGAATGATCACTGCCGTAATTTACAAGAAATATATGCAAACTCTGACCAAACCATTTTGGAATTAACTGCTATATAGGTAAGTAAGAACTCAACCCAAATAAAAAAAAAAACATGTCTTTTCAATTAAAAGACCTATTTAAAGGGGAGGAAACACAATTTAAACCAAGACCAAAATAGCCCGTGCAAATATAGAAATCAATTTAAGCCGGCACCACAGTCCTTCGTTGTTATCTTCAAGCAAGGTATGTGTAAACGCGTTAAGAATTTTATTTGATATGTTTTATTCTCATTTTTCATAAGCAATGGAAGTTATATTTGTTATGTTCGAATATAGGCCAATGTGTGTTTATTTATACAGGATGTGTTTGTTTTAAACTGTATATTTAAAGTATCTTTCACTGTTAATGATTAACGCATCTAAACCTACAGTTCCTTCCATTAAACACATAAGATAAATGGAATTCAAATTAATCGTAAAATAATTTAGTATCCACAATTTTTCAGATATTCTTTAAATATAATATTGTTACTTTTTATTCTTTTCAAACATTTTTAAGGAAATTTACAAAATTACCGAAACGTTTAGTCGTTCTGTCAACATGGTAAAATGGCGGCCATTGATCAGCTCATAAATTTGAGTACCTGTCAAGGTACAAGGCAAACTAAGATAAGACATAAAATCCAATGATAACAACAATAATATGTTATCCATAATATATTACCAAATATTTAGTAACATACAGGTAGCTGGTAAAATAAGTTACACATTTGTTAAATATATATATATATATATATATATATATATATATATATATATATATATATATATATATATATATATATATATATATAGTTCTTTAACTAAAGTAAAAATTTTGTTTTGTGATTTTTAACTTCGAAGATCAAATTTAGACCGTATAGAGAAACTATACAATAAAAATAATAAAAGATCATATGTATGAATTCAGAAAATGATACTAATATGAGGTTTAGGCATTGCAAAAAATATGCAACATTCTAAATACTATTTAGAAGAAAAAGCAAATATCGATTATAAGGACATATTTCGTAGTTATTGAAATCTAAAGAAAATATTTTGAAATTCTAAATTGAATTATTCTTAATTTGATTTTGTTACACGTAAATCTTTTCTAAGTTTTCTTATTTCGTACTTGTGCACTCTTTGCCTCGATGTAAAAAAAAAAGCATTAAATCGATCGTTTCCTTGCATGCCATGGCAACTAATTTGAACAAAAGCAGCCTGCAGACGATGTTTGTGATTTAAATGCAGGTTTTGTAAGCAGTAGTTGGATATATAAAGGGTATTTAATTCATAATAGAGTGCAACTTAACACTTAAGAATGTTAACAGATAGTTGCATATCTTTGAAAAGTTCATTGGGTTTTTAAATATTTGCTCGAAATGATTCTAGTTGATAACAGCTCCATTAAGTAAAATAGTAATTGTTATAAAATGACCTTAATAATAAACATTCCGTCCTTTAAAGTTTAAATTACTACCAATTCCTTACATTGCATTAAACAAATATTTTTCCATTATGTTTATACTACTTCTGAAAAAAAAAAAACAAATGACGGCAACGTGTAGCTTTTTTGTTGTTGTTACATGTACTGTAAAACGAGAAAATTTGGCGCATGCGTATTTTAGCGCAAACGCAAGTGCCATTTCATTGGCGCAATTAAATTTTAGCGCACGCAACTTCTATTTTTAAAAAGGTTAAATAAAATATGTTCTTGTTTGATCAACGGTTACGCTGAAATTCAATTGTGTGTCACTCAAGCACGTAGATTATAAACACAACGATTTTGATTTCTAACTTGCATACACGGTAAACTGTCGTTGAGAACAATATACACTTAGTTTTGTCCAAATCGACAGTACACACACACACACACACACACACACACACACACACACACACACACACACACACACACACACACACACACATATATATATATATATATATATAAAACTTCATTTCTTGCCTATGATGTAAGTTTTTGCTGGTAAACAAATTTGAGTTATTGGGCATTCACATAGCGACTGAGAAAACACTAGAAGAGTTCTAGAGAACTAACGTGAGGGAAATCGAATGCTACCAATAAGTTTCAATCACAGTGAGCGAATCTTTTTCACGGTAGTTTTA
Organism: Magallana nippona; assembly: GCA_033439105.1. Lineage (NCBI taxonomy): Eukaryota > Metazoa > Mollusca > Bivalvia > Ostreida > Ostreidae > Magallana > Magallana nippona. Next base: position 26,714,707 of record CM065917.1, on the reverse strand, counting down.
CGTTAAAATAACACAAACGGAGGTGTTGTCCAATTGCGTCCCATGTTGTTTACCTCAGTGTATAATTGCTGAGTGTAAACAAACAAAATTGACAGTTCATAATTACTGAAGCGCACACTTCTACGATTTGGAAGAATGAAGTTTTTTGTTTTGTAACTTGAATGTATTTAATACATATGGAAAATCGTTGGCTCACTACTAATTCTAGCACTCAAGAGCAGTTGCGCCAAAGACGCTAAAAATTGTAGTGCGCCATATTTTCTCGTTCTACAGTATAACATTTTTTTTTTAATATCGATAGAAATATACACGTTAGACCCCCTTGTCGTCATATTTTTTCTTGTAATAATGAAAATACACTCTATTTAACATTAATTCATAGAATTTTAAAAATAATGCAGGTTGTTTTGAAGAATTTGGAATACTAAAAACTTATAAATTCCACGAACAATACAATACCCTTCTGGAACCCACCCACACACACCTGTAAAAAGCAATGTCATTTAAAGCCCCCTTTTTTGAAGCTTCTGACATTGATTTAAAAAAAATAAATTATATGTATATATATACAAAACCTCTGAAGCCAGGCATTAAACTCTATTTTTTCAGAACCACTCTTCTAGCAGATCATTGCTAGCACGCTAACCAATCAGCCACAACGACGTGCAACAAATTATATTAAAATAGAAAAAAAAATGAAGATAATGGTATCTCAATTGTTCTGGTGTCACGGCAAATGTTACTGCATGGATCATTCCTGTATAGCAATACCATACCATTTAGAGTTTAAATTCAGTGCTAGAATTTATTGCGTTGATAGTTGACAACGGTTAATGATAAATCGCTGCTTAACGATATAACTATTTAATTTAGCATAAGAAAGGAACAGCTGCTCCATCGCTTAATAAAACAAGCACATTATTTGACGATCAACTGTTGATGATGATTCAAAAATGAAAACTGTAGATTCATTATTTTACGATATTTCTTAATTCTGCGTTTCAACTGTTTTGAATCAAATCGCGAGGGTATAAAATCGCGAATGCTAGATTTTTTTCTTTATTATAGTTTCATATAGTTTACGTCTGTTCCAAAAATAAAAGCGAGATCATAAAATCCCCGATGTGATATTCTAGCGATTTTATGCGGATAATAATTCTTCGCCTTAAATTAGGAATCTACAGTATGAAAATGTTTAAATCATCAACTAAAAATAAGAGTTCTTTTCTCATTTTTTGTTTTATTTTGATTTAATTTCCTGACCTTAAAAATAAAAAAAGTAAAAGTACGTGTGCATAGAAGTATAAACCCTTTGAACGCATTACATGTAAATACCATATTAATGGGAAATAGCATTGTCATTTCATTGGGCAAACACACCTCAAAAGACATTAAATGTAATCTATACGCATTTAAAAAATAATATGCCGTGTTATACTAATATGAAATTTTGTCTTAAAATTTTCAATTCCTTCAAACTTATGGTAAATTTTAAAGTATTCTTTTTTTCAGAAATATGTTTAATTTGAGTTTAATTTTGTTTTATTAGATATGGCTGGAGCAAATACATGGAAAGAAAATGTATATTCACAAGAACTTCAAAATTTGTTTGGTGTCTTCAACGTTGAAGTACCAGACGATCGTTCAAATTTGTCATTTGCTAAAGGATTTCTTAAGGCTTCAAAGTTAACTGAGTTTGTTGCTGAAATTAGATCTCTTGCTAGCAGAGTTGTACTATACAAAAGGCTTAAAGACGAGGATAAATAACCTGGGACTGTGTATGTCTATGAAGTTGTTGTAAAAAGTATAGAAAACAGAATAGTTATCGAAGAGAAGGTAATATCTAGAAATCTATTTTTAAAGCTTGTTTTAAGAGATAAGATCATGAACATTATTACTGGCATTTGAAATCATTGTAAAATGATAAACTGTAAAAAAAAAAAAAAAAAAAAAAAAAAAAAAAAAAAAAAAAAAAAAAAAAAAACCCACTATCCACTTTAAAATTGGCTTTGATAATTTGTTGTAGGATGGTAGGGAAACCGATTTTTTCTCCGAAAAAAATGAGGACCTTGTCAAAGTTATCCTGATTGAAAGTAGTTTGCCAAATATTTCTGAAACAAAGAAAAAGGTTCATCAAGAATACAAAAGGTATTATCCTCCTGGAGAAACATTTCATCTTCAGCATGTGAGCGAACAGTGTGTTGAAATTGCTAAATTAAGTGCGCATCGAAAAATTGTTTCGTATAAGCATGTTATTGAGTCAATAAGGGAGAGTATTCCTTTACACAGCATTGAAAATATTGTCAGAAATGCTGTAAATCGTACCTTATCAAAAGAAAACATAACGCAGTTGTGTAATGATGCTGTTATAGAAGAAAGTGGAAACGCTCGCAGCGACCCTTACTATTGTCGCTCAGGCTCTACAATTAAAAGACTCAAAAAAGAATTAGTGAAGAAGACCCTGGATTCAGTCTCCAAATATTTAGGGTCAGAAATAAGTTCTGAAATACAGAAACATATTGAATCAGAACTCAAAAGCAAGTTTGATCCGAGCTTATTTAATTTTGATTTTGGGTTGGCATCATTAGTAATATTAGAAACTTTGTCATTTGGAGCATTAGCTTTGGTTGCTGGACTCATTAATCCCATTGCAGGATTACTTGTTGCCTTTGTGGGTGGTTTGCTAACATACCTAACAGCTGTGAATGTTAATGATCCATCATGGAGGAGAAATGTAGCCAATGAAATTTACGAAAAGGTATCTGAAAACAAACAGAAAGTTATAAAAGAACTAACGTCAGATATCAAAAAAAGGTGTGAGGTAACAGCAGAACATTTGACGAGAGTTATTAGACAACTGGAAGACCATAGAAGACGTATACACTTAATTGACCAAAAAGCACGTGAGTATTTTGTTGCAATTTTATTTCTTATGATCTAGAATATAAATGAATGAGACAAACGCTAAGAACTGTTTATTTATGTTTTAAACGAATTACATCAGCTTGAAAAGAAGCTTTTACTGGAATGTTAAACCAATGAAAACAAAAACATTGTACGAACCTGTTTACATAACAAAGAATTGTGAGCGCCGTATATTATTGCTTACAACTCTACGACTGCCACACAAATTTCAGTTGATCATTAGAAATGCATGACTTTATTAGAAATTAGAAATTAGAAATACATTGTAAACAATAAAAAAATAGACAAATAAAATTTGACAAAAATTGTGACCATGTCCCTTTATATATACATTTTCGTAAAAAATAATGCATATTTTTATATTTACATTCAGTGTATATTTCCACTTATGTTTGCATTGGAAATCTGCGACGTTCAATTTACGATGAATACACTTTGATAATTCATGCGCCATGTGCGCGAATATAAACGTCTTAACGTGTTTTGAGAACATTTATTTTTGTAAGATTAAATGAAACGTTCAAACTTATATAACCATTTTGAAATGTTCTTTCGAAAAATAATCTTAAAATTATATATACTCCTTCATAAAAAAGATTTTTCTTCACAAAGTTTCTGGCACTATATTTTTAGTCGCGGAAGCGAACTAAATAACATGTTAATATGGCTGTTCCATGTATGTTTCATATCCCTGACTGAGAGCTAAATATAATGGCTTTACGCCGACAATACACATATATTTCATAAAAATAGACATCACAAATTACAATAAATATAAGCATTGAATGCTTATTATTGTAACACACCAAGCGGTGCAGACAGATTATCATACCGCGCGTTAGCACGGTATTCAACTTGCCTGCACCGCATGGTGTGTTACAGGACCGACGACATCCAAAAATAAGCATTCAATGCTTAAATGAACGTCTGAATCTGTTATTATTTGAATAGCACATCTTCTAAGAGTGCTTATGTTTAGAATTTTATGGGATAGAAATTCAAGTTGTAAACTAAAAGGATAGCTGAACTTTATGCAAGCAACTTCATGCAGTTTTTTTTCTAAATTATTAAAATCGTGACTAACAGAAAAATGCTATTTGTAAAAAAAGGTTCAACGTTTACTGTAGACATATATAAGGATGATCTTTAAAAATATTATTGATAAGTGCTAAAATGCTACATTCTGTGATATTGCTAACAGCCATTATAGTGTAGCAGCTTAGGTCAAAATTTCAGCAAGATATTTCACTTCTGGAGACAAGCACCAAATTTTGCATGAAGGTTCCTTGAACATTACCTGAATAAGAATTATCGTTGGCCATTCAAGTTTTAGTCAAAAGTTTTTTCAAGATGACTGCCTCTTTTTTTCAAAATGGCGTCTTTTTTATAATGTTTTTTCTGATATTTTGAATATTTCTGGGTAACATTTTTATTTTCTGTGAGGAAATAAAAAAAAAACTGTTGTATGAAAAAATTTGAGGTTCATTCCATGTATGAACTCACTGCGCATGCGTTTAAAAACAGGCTGCGCTTCTTATATGAATGTATGATAGATCAAATTGTCTGAGCAGTTGTCGCTACAAAGAGCAGTGCAAGGTAATTCGGACCCAAAACATTTGCAATTTCCAGAACATCTGACTGATTTTACATCCACATTTCAGTAGTTCTTGACATGAAGCTGCAATTGGTGCTGAAGATGTTATGTGTGAAACCCAAAAACCGCAATCTTTTTCCCAACCCCATCTGGAAGGAGATGGTGAGGATTGCCACTTACATAGTGACTGACCCAATGTATATCCAGCTTGCAATGCATATCTCTTAATATGCTCTCGAAGAGCAGCTCATGATGGAGGGATGCCATTATATGGTTGCTGCGAGCGTCTATATAATGTGAGCGTCATTTACTCTGTTGGCACTGAGGGACCGATCGTACATGATGACTACAAATTCTTCTAGTGCATTGATTATATATTCCGTCACACTGTCACAAATAGAACTTATGAATCTGAAATTTTCTGTGACGTTCTCAAACACATTCCAGTCTGCCATGTCGTCTTTTTACTTTTCCCAATAAATACTGACACTGTATCACAACACGTGAATGTATGAAAGATTGACAGTGCTTTTGATCTTTGACCCAGTGACCTAACAATATCATGAATTGGTATCCATCACAAATCGTTACCAAATATCATCCATAACTCATCCACATTTTAATCATCAAAAAGACACCAATAACAACAACATCTGTATCCGAACTCACTATGTTGATTGATCTGCTACCACCAAAAATGCATGTTTTGCATGTAGTATCATACAAGTATCAGCTTCTTCATGGTTGCATGGTGATACAAAGTCGGTATTTATAGCTTTGTTACTGACAATATTTTCTTCCTTTGTTACAACGATAACTGTAGTTTCTGTCGTAATAGTTGGAAATACAATTTTGTCTGCTAAAAACCAAATTGTTTAGTATTGTTCTCGTTACACCGCAGAAAAGCTTCCAAGGTATTGGCGGTTTAGTGTTTCCAGTTACCTTCCTTCTAGATCATTTGACAGTTAGCCATATCGCACCACCATCACCTGTTACAACTGCATTTTTCTGGTAGAATAGGCGATGTAATTTACAAGAATTTGCATGAATACATGAATACATGAAAATCAGAAATTTCCTCCCTCGCTTTCACAAAATAGTTTGTTGAATACTGGTGTGATATCTCAGTTGATACCTTTTAGAAAGCAGGTCAAGTATTGCCAAACAGTGTACCGACAGTTGATTTACTTGTTATTGACTGCGCCTCATTAGTCAATTCAAAACAACCCGAACAAAATCGAACCTTTGATAACTATGCCAATGACATTATCCTTCCACACATCACTTCTCTTGCACAAGACCATTCGAGGGTAGATATTGTCTTCGATGTTTACCAAGATGATAGTCTTAAGGGTAAAACTAGAAGAAAGTGAGGCATATGATCTAGAAGGAAGGTAACTGGAAACACTTGACCGCCAGTCTTGGAACACTTTTCTTAGGTGTAACGAGAAAAATACTAAACAATTGTGTTATTGGTGTGGTTGTTTTTAATGATTAAAATGTGGATGAGTTATGGATGATGTTTGGAAAGGGCAAGGATTCATGATATTGTTAGGTCACTGGGTCCAAGACCAAACGCACTGTCATTTTTTCATGCTTTCATGTGTTGTGATACAGTGGCAGCATTTGTTGGGAAAAGAAAAAAGACAGTATGGCAGGCTGGAATGTGTTTGAGAAAGTCACAGAAATATTCAGATTCTTATGTTCTCCTTGTGAAAGTGTGACAGAATATATAATCAACAAACTAGAAGAATTTGTAGTCATCATGTACGATCGGTCCATCAGTGCCAACAGAATAAATGACGCTCGCCTTGACCTCTTTGCTCGTAAGCAGCAACCATATAATGGCATCCCTCCATCAAGAGCTGCTCTTGTAGAGCATATTAAGAGATCTGCATTGCAAACTGGATATACATTGGGTCAGTCACCATGTAAGTGGCATTCCTCACCATCTCCTTCCAGATGGGATTGGGAAAAAGATTGCGGTTTGGGGGTTTCACACATAACATCTTCAGCACCAATTGCAGCTTCATGTCAAAAACTACTGAAATGTGGATGTAAAATCAGTCAGTTTTTCTGGGAATTGCAAATGTTTCAAGTCCGAATTACCTTGCACTGCTCTTTGCAGCTGCGACTGCTCAGACAATTAGATATATCATACGTTCATATAAGAAGTGCAACCTGTTTTTAAACGCATGCGCAGTGCGTTCATGAATGGAATGAACCTCAAATTATATCATACAACAAAGAAATAGATATAATAGGGGTCATATTTGGCCCCCTCTGCAATTATCCATTATTTTTTTCTACCATGAGTAATATTGACCTCAACATTTACCTGTGTATAAAGGGGAAATACTAGTTCAATGACAAAGATGGCGGCTTACGATTCAGACAACGAATATGTTTTCAATATTTGTTTATGAAAATGTTTAGGATAAGAATTTCCTGGATTTATTAGTAGTGAGATTGAATGAAAAAAGTCAGTAGTCGAATCCATTCAAAATAATGCGGGAAAGAGTGGTTACAGAAAACAGAACACACGGTTTGCATTACCTGCAACTCGAAACATACTTTATTTGGAAGAAGACACGAACCTAAAACCCCCAAATCGAACCGAAAATTTTACGACCCGACCCGACCCGAAAAATTTTGGAACTGTGACAGCCCTAATCTCAATAATTTAACAAATAAATCCTTAGGAACAACATTACAATCATCAACAATATCTTTAGTCATACGAGAATCATAATATCCAAAAGTACAGTTATCTATAATATAAACATATTATATATACACGTGTCATTTGTTCCTAACATGAAAACTGTAATGATCATCAAAGTATATATTCAAATACATGCATGTACCTATATGTTTTCATAAACACAGGCAATTCTTAAATATTTTTACAGTCATTACATGCATATCTTTCACAATTTCATGCTATGCTATGGTAAGGGATTTTAATGATATGCTATGAGATTTCAATGCAATGCTATGAGATTTGTATGCTATGTTATAAGAAATTGAAATGAAGGGCCTAATGATATGGCATGCTATGCTACATGTGTATGCTATGAGATTTGAACAAAAACGCCTCCATACACAGAAGAGTTCCACATATTTCGAAGTAAAATGATAAGAAGCCAAAGTTTATCACTAATCTGCAACGTGAACATTTATTCTTTCAAATAAAACATTTAAAACTGAGTTAAAACCATGTTGTATGCTATACTATGGTATGCTATGACGAATGAGATTATATGCTATGGTATGAGATTCCAATGCTATGCTATGAGATTTCAATGCTATGCTATGCTATGCTATGCTATGATGTATGTTGTAAAAAATATGCTTGAACTGACTGTATATACAAAATTTCTTAAAATAACATACATTGTATACCCCAAAAAATCAAAACGATTAGCTAGTATTGATTAGAGATTAACAAATCTTTATGTACAGATATAACATCTAGGTGTATATATATATATATATATATATATATATATATATATATATATATATATATATATATATATATATATATCCCTTTAAGATAACAACCCGAGATTTTAGTTCAAGCACACATTGTCTTATTTTATTGTATTATCCATATATGCTCTATTGCATACAATGGTGCTTGTTTCAACTGATAAACGCCAAGTGTAATCTGCCTCAGCCTGTCTTCTAAGAGCACTGGGAAATCATTTAGGATGTGAGATGAGCCATCTATCTCTGAATAAATGCTTCTCATTTTCAACAATACCTCATTTTTACCATGGCTTTAACAAGGTTTCCCTGTCTACTCTTCTGCAACATAATGATACTTTGTTTTACATAATGCAAAACTTTACCCCCGTGCTATGATGATATTTTACCAAAAACGATTAATACAATTTAACAAAACATTTAAATCCCCATCTTGTGTCATTAAAAAGTATATATGGTGTAATGATGTACATATGTACCTTAAACATTTATTCATAGGTTGCAAAAAAATAAACAAAATATTTTTGATTTTTTTTTTCATATATAATTTTCATTAAGAAAATAAGATTTCTTATTAATATTACTGGAGATAATTTTACTAGATATTAATTTCATGCATTTATTCATACCAAATATTTTTTCTCTACAAACATATTTTCCAAATTATCGGAAATACCAAAACAATCATATAAAATAATTTAAGAGCAATTGAAAAACATATTAATTATATTTCAGAAATGATACTCTTACGAGTAACGGTCCATACTATATTTTTTTCTGTAGCATTTAATCTTAATGCAAATATTCCAAACAAAGTTGCTGACCGCTTCCAGTCCTTTCATTACTTTGATTAACATATGGAGAAATAAGTCCGATTTCTTCTCATTAATATTCATTAACCACACTAACGTAAATACTGACGTCACAATGCAAACATTGATTTTAGAAACTTATCGCAGGGGAAATTTTCCAACAGAAGAGAAGAAGAAAACATCTAAGTGTTCTGTCTGTGAAAAATATTCAAAGTAAAGAGGCTTCATTTTAAACTGAGACTTATTTCTCCATATGTGTAATGTCAACAAATTTGGGATTTACCGTGTTCTAAAAATAGATTTCGAAGGGTTGGAAGATGAATTTGGGTTTTCATCAGTAGAATCGTAATTTAGCATTGAAAAATGTTTTAAAGATTAACAAAAACAACTAGTACTTACGAAATTTAGAGCTACTACATGTGTAAGTACTACAAAGTTACACCGATCGATTCAGATAAAGTCTATTATACTGACCAATACTAGAACCGATAACATGAGGCTCCATACGGGATAATTCAGAAATTTAAAACTAAAACTGAGGATCAATGAAGAATAAAATAACTAACTTAAAATTGATTGTGATAGTTAATATAGTTTTATGTGTTTCGCATATATATATTAGAATATTCTTTAAAATAATTATGCCCAATGATCATATAAATTGCTAGTTGGTGTATATTATAACTGAAACAATGTTTACACAAAAGGAGGTCATAGTAAATAATATTTCTGCCGTCCTTTATTCTTTGTTTAAAATTAGTTGATAGATCTTGGAAGTTGGGAAATGATATCCAAAAGCAGGTTTCCATAAGTCACCTTTTTCAATTTGATTTAATGAGTTGAATTTTGTTTTTATAAATCTATTATATAGAAAAAATTTAAATTGTGGTTCAGTGTTACATTTTATTTTAGAAAAGTTTTACATTTAACATTATTTTAACAGAAAAGCTCGAAATGTTGTTCAGGTGAACGGTGAGGCCCATGTAGGGAGGTACATGTAGCACCTAGAATTCTTTGAATTTCAAATTTTGTTAATTTTTAGTAATTGAAAAACAACAGCAACAACATTATCCATTTACTAGAAAGAGATAAAAGAAAAACAAATATGTACATGTAAGAAGTTGATCCATCCACATTTCATAATAACGAAGATTACGTGTTCGTATATTACCCGCATGTCTCATGATAGTTTCTGAAAAAAATACTGTAATATATATTTTTACCAGCTGTTAAAACGAGATTTATTATTTTAGTTATCAGTGAATGGGAAAAACCAGAAGTAAAACCAGAAATTCTACATGAAAAAATGAGATTGACAATCCAAGATATTTTTAAAGACGAAACGGTTTTGGAAAAACATCAGTCAATAAGCGGATATATACATGGCACAAAAAACGGTACTCAAGTAGTTAAAGTTTTTCTAAGCTACAACGATGGAAAAGCAAAAAGAAAGATAAGAGAAAACGTTTCAGAGGGAATTCATCCAGAATTTATCGTTATTACTGAAAGATTCGAAGAAATAAGAAAGAACATGGCTCCAATAATAAATAAGGAAAACTCTAGTCCAGCAGTTGATGTGAAAGAAAGAAATCGCCTGGATAAAATCATACAAGAACAAGCGGAATATGTTTATCAAAATCATTCAGACGTAGTTGGACTAAGAATAAGTAATGTAAGGTGCGTTGACGATAAGTTTAAACAAGAGCCGTGCATTGTTTTATACTGTTTAGACAAATCATTTGTACCGGCAGACGAGAACAGGTTACCAGAATCACTCGGAGGATATCCTTGTGATATACGAGAGAACATGATCATGTTTGGTGCAGCTCTGGGATCCACGATCGGAATTCCATTCAGCGAAAGTTGTGGTTCTGTTGGATTTCTCGTAAAATCAAATAATCCCTCACAAATACCTGTCACTGGTTTTCTTACGGCAGCTCACGTAGTAATCAACGATGTAGATAGCTTATACAAAGAAAAGAAAAGGCAAAACAAACTTTTTGCCCAGAAAATTCATCTGATTGTTCAGCCTGCATGGATCCAGAGCGCCGATAGTGAACCAATTGGAGAAGTGACAGAATCGTTCTTTGGAAATTATAAACCAGATGGAGATGGTTATCCAGCTTTTGGAATTGACGCTGCTTTCATCAAGACATATTCACCTAAGCAAGAAGGTAAAAAAAAAGTCATTTTCTGGGAACACAAACTTACCGACTCCCTGTCCCTATGAGAGTTTCATGGTTTCCCTACCCCCCCCCCCCCCGAAAAAAACAAAACAAAACAAAACAAAACAAAAAAACAAACAAAATCAAACAAAAACCTGAGTTTGAATAATTTGAAATATATTTTCATTATCAGCACTATGTAGCAAAAATAAAACAACAATTACATAGTCAAAGTTTCGTTTGTAGAAGTTTTGCATCTTAGAAATCGTTATTTTTCGAAGAAGGAAGGGCATATTGCTTTGCTGCTGCTGTCTGTCGGTTCGGTCGTTCCATCACCAGTTTCCGTTCATTTTCTTTTTAGAGGTTGCATTTACTGAAATGAAATTTATTATACAGATTTATCATAAGAATGTTTTGGTCAGTTCGATTTTTGGTATGATCGAGCAATTTTTGACAGGGTTATGCCCCTTTTTGGTATACAGATTATTCATATGAATGACTAAGTCAAGTTCGATTTAAGGTACGATCAAGCATTTTTTGACAGAGTTATGCTCTTGGACTTCGAAAGATCCATTTTTTTTTAAAGTTTCTGTTCTTTTTCTTCACAGAGGTCTTCAAAGGGGGTGGGTGGGGACAGAAGTGTTTCACATACATCTCTTGTTACTTAATTGGCAAAGTACCTGTAAAACTCTGAGATGCATGAAACACGAGATGATTTGAGTACCAAAAATGACTGAATTCCTTACAATATTTTGGAATTGTGTTGTCATTATTCTTTATGGAGTAAACATGCATATTGAAGATGTTTAATATTTTATCTATTTTGTAGCCTTAATAATCTACGAAACATGGCAAACTGTATAAGGCTTGCAGAGATCAAGGGAGGAGGGGGTTTGGATCCTTCCAAGAAAATTTTAACAAATTAAATTCACATAATTATTTCAATGATGCCGAAAATAGGCCTTAAACCCCATCCCCTCTCCCCAACCCTCCTTTTCCAGGAAACAAAATTATTTCCTTGAAAAAAAATCATGAACTGCCGTAGCATTGTTTATGGTTGAATAGACAATTATTAAGCTCTTAAGGAAAGTGAATACTTTTACAACACCTTTCAATGGGCGCATTTTACCGCTTCTCTTTTTTGGGTATTTTGAATCAAGTGTGTACACATATTAGAATTTTGAAATTGTATTAAATAAATGACGGCTATGTGCTTTGTTTTTGATAGCATTATAGGAAGTTGACTATTTATGCGGGATTTTATTCGTTTCCTCTGTGTTACACATAGTGCATGTAACGACTCGACCCCCACCCCCCGACGAACAATCCGACAATGGAGAATGTGTCTTAGTTATGCATATTTAGGCGAATTTTTCAAATTCTTTGATTTTCTGGTCAGTAAATTTTCATCCTCAAAGTTGCTTCTGTACACTTTATGGGCCCAGCTCAGAACTCATCATGCACAGAAAAGATGGAAAAAATAGCATATATACTGTAGCTTAATATGACAAAACAAAGAAAATTCTCCAATATTTTTTTTTTAAATGAGGATGCAGGCGGTCTTATTTTTCTTGTTTGTATAAGTGTTCCAATTTAATTTGTCAGTTGCAATCTTGGGATCGATATTATGATACTAATTATTATATATTGATTATGATCATGATACACATTTTTCCAAATTAAGAGACTTTTAGAGAGAATAATGAAATTTGCCTTCCGCGGTTTTGAATCGTCATATTGATATAACTAACGCCATTTTCGAGAAGACCATCACGTTTCTCGAGCCAGACTAAGCACAAATAAATTATGATATAAAATACACATGTACCAATTTATGAACTTGTGTCGTTATTTTTTACTCATTTAAAAAACTTTGAAATATAGATGTCCGCCATTTTATCTGATAACGACATTCTTGTTAACGACAGCATACTTTATTCGGACTCAGCATGCACACTTACATTATGATTAAAAGTATGCTGGGCCAAATTATGATTGTTTGATACCCCATTCAAACGACTTCAGCCACAAATTGTGAAATTTGGCTGTCTGCCATTTTGACTTGCCATTTAGACGACCTAAAAATCGCCATTTTGTGAAAGATAGTATTTATTTTTACGGACTTGGCTGTTTGTGAAGGACAGCATATTTTTTCAGACGACTCAGCCCAATTTAATTATGATAAATACTATGATGTTTAAAATTATTATTACTTGCCGTTAAAAACATGTTTACCGTTTAATCGGAACAGACAAAAAATTTGTTTCATATTATAATCTAATCATTTTATGTAAAAAACAATTTTGTAAAAAAAAAATTGAATGACAAATCTGTCGGTACATCAAAGGCAGGCTTTGAAAACAAATAAAAGTTATTTATACATGTTACAAATAGTTGAATATAGATAAAAGAGTTGGCGAATGTTGAATGTTTTATCTGAGTAAGTAAACAAAAGGAAATATTTTAATGTCTTTAAGAAATGGTTTAATGTTTGTTGTTTTTTTTTTGTTTTTTTGTTTTTGTTTTTTTTGTTTTTTTTTTATTTTTTTTTTTTGGAGGGGGGGGAGGGTGTAATGTATTTTAGGATATGTTTTAACTTCTTTTGTAAGAAACCGTACATGGTATCACATTGACATGTAGAAAGGTTTACAGGGGGAGCAGTGGCACACGAGGGGTTACAAAGCAGGCATGGAATGTGTATTAAAAACGAAGTGATATAATAGCAAATAGATAAATATTTTATACGGACAAGGCTTTAAAAGTCAGAGTTACAAACAAATTAGCTGTAATAATTGTGACTTTTGGGGGAAAATGAAATTTGGAAGAAGATATTTAAAGAAAAAAAATATAATATTTCTCTGATGAATGATTTGAGATAATTTCATGGCATATAAAATTTAAGAATAATTACATGGACAATTTTTGACACTTTGTTTTGAAAAGAAATGCAATAAAAATGCGTTTTGCTTCAATATATCAGAATGTTTTGTCAACGAAATAAATTATGATCATGTAATAACATTGCTTTTTGTATAGTTAAAGAACACAGTCATATGAAGATCGTCGATGAAAACAACCTAAAATATGATGGATCCACAAAAGTAATAAAAAGGGGAAGAGAAACCGGGGACACCGAAGGGATTTTAATAAGTTGCAGTGCGTCAATTGCTGCAAGACGTAAATTTCAACCTGATTCAGTTTATCAATTTGATAACTGCTTTGAAATAAGAAGTGAACGCGAAAAAGATTTCTTTACATATGGAGATTCTGGGTCTGCTGTTTTCGTGAAAGAAGATGGGAAACTAAAACCTCTTGGAATTGCATTTGCTTTTAGTGCCGAAGGGTCTACATACGTATGCAGGATACACCATATTGTTAAGATTTTTAATCTGTCAATATATCAGGAGGAAGAAAATATGGAAACGCTTGATGGCTAAAACTGCTATCTTTTAAAGGAAACAGAGAAATAAATAATATATATAATTTCATTTTTCCGCTAAAATTCTAAAAAATGCCAATACAATTTTATAATCTAAAATTATATTTTTTGTGTCAAAATGATTTTTTTTAACTTAAAAAAATCTGACAAAAAATGTAAAAATAAAAATAAATACAGTATTTTCATCAAACAAACCAAAAAGGATTGTGAGGTAATTACAGACCCTAAAAGGTGCTACTACATCAGTTGCACGGTTCGGTTCGGTACGCTTTTTGAACGGTAAGGTTCGTTTTGTGAATGGTACGGTTAGGTACGGTTCGCTTCTTGCACGGCACGTTTTGCTAAAAAAAAAAAAAGCTTAGTGAACGGTCTGTGTGCTTTATTAATGAGGTAGGCGTAGCCTAAACGCTTTGATAATTTTTTTCGATATATACATGTATCTGTTTCATTTTTGCCTTATTGACTTCAGGAAGGTGGTAATTATGACAAGCTTTTCTTTATTTATTTTAATTATGTATTATTTTAATTTTATTAAAATTAGAACTTCCATCCATTCCCCCCTTTTTGAACGGTCGAGTGAAACGTGTACGTATTGAAAACCAGGAAGCGGAGGGTAGTTTTATTTTTGATTCGTATTCAATTTTACATAAATGTACTTATTAAAATTGCTTTAAAAATTGACTTTTATCAAAAATATTTTTTTTAATTAAGCGCAATGTTTTTGGTTTCGGCCTGTCGATAATTATAACAAGCATCGTTCTACATGTATTTCTATACTAGTATTGAATCTTAAGTCATTAAATATTTTTCTAATCCATTTAAAATGGCTATGAAAAACTGATTGACAGGCGTAGCACGTTGAGTCATGAAATAAAATCCCGCTCAAAAAATGACCGACAATAGAAACCTAGTTGAAGCAAAATAATTTAGTTATAATTTAGTTGATTAAACTTTAATATAGGTATTATAATTAACACAAAAAGAGAGCTCTCTCTCTCTTTCTCTCTCTCTCTCTCTCTCTCTCTCTCTCTCTCTCTCTCTCTCTCTCTCTCTCTCTCTCTCTCTCTCTCTCTCTCTCAAGCTGAAAGCTCTGTGGATGCATTCTTGGGTAGTATAGATTCAAGTTTTTTCAAATCATGATCCTTGATGGTGGGGTTGGACCACAATGGGGATTGAATTTTTACATAGGTATAAATAGAAAACAATCTTTTAAAATCTTCTTCTCAAAAACCAATCGGCAAAGAAAGCTGTGTGGAAGCATCTTCAGGTAATGTTGGTTCAAGATCATGATCCACAGTTCCTGAAAACAACACAGAATCCAGAATATTTTGTGACACAGGGATGAGAGATAACTGAGAATCGACTCGATGCATTGAAAAAATCATGATTTATTGGTGTAATGTAATCTCAAAAAATCAAATTTTTAATATTTATGTTATTTCATATACTCATATGCAAGCATTTTGACATACTGTTGATTCTTGATTGTTTAGACCTAGGCCCCTGGGCAATTCTTGGGCCCAACAAAAGGTTCAAAGTTTGGTGTAGGTTTACATATAAATAAACAGTTGTTTAAGATCTTTTCTTGAGAACTGCAATGCTCAATATGTGATATGACTATTAAATCATTCTGTTACAAAAGGGGTTGAACGTTTTACATATAAATATCTAGTGAAATATTTGATAATCTTTTAATTCAGGATTTCTTCTACTAAATCGTCCAGATATTTTGTATATGACTCCATAAAGCTTATTTTATTATGGCTATTGCTGTTCAGGTGAGCGAAATGGCCCAAAGGTCTCTTGTTTAATAAATATGTCTGTTTTCTTTCGCAATCTGTCAAGAATTCGGATCAAAACTTCATGTTAAAGTCAAAACAAGTATAATATTTTGTTAATATAAATCTCTCTCTCTCTCTCTCTCTCTCTCTCTCTCTCTCTCTCTATATATATATATATATATATATATATATATATATATATATATATATATATATATATATATATATAGATATATATATATATATATATATATATTAAAAATAATAATAAAGTTCATGTATTGACTAGATGTATAACACACACTTGGATCTGTAACCTGGACGAACACACCATGTTGCAATATCAAGTGATGACCTTAATGGGTTATAAAAACCATTGCTGATGTAATACATCATGCATGGACTTTCTCATCATCTCCAGTTTATCACCCAATAAAATTAAAACAAAGCAAAATATTAAATCAAGATTTCCTCTCTGCAGAAAAAAATATATATAATGTATCAATTTTAAAGCAACATCGGATTCAGATGAAAAAATATAAACCACAAAAACAAAACAACTATAAAAACGCCCTATAAAAACATTGACAGCTTTTCTAGTTTTTAGCTCACCTGAGCTGAAAGCTCAACTGAGCTTTTCTGATGAAAATTTGTTCGTTGTCTGTCGTCGTTGGCGTTGTCGTTGTTAACTTTTCACATTTTCATCTACTTCTCCGGAACCACAGGACAGATTTCAACCAAACTTGGCACAAAGCATCACTGGGTGAAGGGGATTCAAGTTTGTTCAAATGGAGGGCCACACCCTCTTTAAAGGGGAGATAATTAAGAATTATTGAAAATGTGTTGGTATACTTCAAAAATTTTCTTCTCAAAAACTATTTGGCCAGAAAAGCTGTAACTTGTATGGAAGCATCTTCATGTAGTGGAGATTCAAGTTTGTTCAAATTATGGTCCCCGGGGGTAGGATGGGGCCACAATGGGGGATGGATTTTTACATAAGGATGTAAAGAGAAAATCTTTAAAAATCTTTTTCTCAAAAACTATTCGGCCAGAAAAGCTTAAACTTGTGTGGAGGCATCCTCAGGTAGTGTAGATTCAAGTTTGTTTAAAATCATTGCTCCCGGGGCTAGGGCGGGACCACAATGGAGGGGGGGGGGAGGGGTTGGCTGGTTGGTTAGATTTTTACACAGGAAGATATAGAGAAAATCTTTAAAAGTGTAGATTCAAGTTTGTTTAAATCATCGTCCCCAGGGTTAGTGTTGGGCCACAATGGGGGATGAATTTTTACATAGGAATATTTAGAGAAAATATTTAAAAACCTTCTTCTCAAAAACTATTAGGCCAGAATAGCTCAAATTTGAGTAGAAGCATTCTTCAAATAGTGTAGATTTAAGTTTTTCAAATTATGGTCCCCAGGGGTAGGGTGGGGCCACAATCAGGGGATGAATTTTTATATATATCTTCTTCTCAAAAATTATTTGGCCAGAAAAGCCTCAATTTGAGTGGGAGCATCCTCAGACAATGTAGATTCAAGGTTGTTTAAATCAGAAACATCTTTTCTTTTCGAACCACATTCTAAACAGTTCTCCATCAATGAATAACGTTTGTTGCACGCAAACAGTGTGTTCTTTGGGGCACTGTTCATTAAGGCTTGGCTGATTATTTTCCCTTTGAAAATCACCATTGGTGGCAACACATGGGCCTCAGCATTTACACAACACAAAACTGTGATGTTTTCACCCCTTTCCCCATTTTTTGGCATAAATGACTCTCTTCCCCTTCTTTCCAACAATTTTTGATGTTTGATTAACTATACTAAATTCTGTTTCATCTGCATTAAATACTTGCTGGGGCTTTGACTTTATATTGAGTCTATCCATCAGATCCTTAAGCTTGGTAAAGTCGTCTGAAACTACATTTGGATTTAGCATAGTACTACGAGCAGCACTAAGACCTTCAGGTTTACGGAGAGATAAGTATGGATGCCGGTCTCTAAATCCCTGCCACCAGTCTTATCCTGCTATTTTCTTATCTGCATTAAATGGATTCTTTCTTTCATAGTGTGCAATAATTGAATATGGAAGCTTACATACATCCGATATCTTCCATCTTCAATATAGGACTAACGAGAGAATGTTCTCCTTCCTTAGATAGAATGGTTGGTTTAAATGCTGGAGACTCCAAATCCATTGTTGAGAGTCTTCTTGACAAGGTTGTACGTGGAATGCCAAATACCTGAGAAGCTTTAAACTTGGTAATTTTTCCAGTTTTAACACTCTGGACAGCTTAACTTAAAGATTCTCTGTCCCATTTCCCTTGTTTTGGCACCCAGTCTTTTTTTCTTTCTGGCCATCCAACAGTGTTTTTCTGCTTGTGAAATTCAAAAAACAAATATTAGTAACAGATCAAGAAAATGTTTTTCATCAGAGATACCTTATTTTTTTTTTTGTCTTTTGTTTTTGTATTTTAGTTTTGTCCTGAATTCTTTTGTAAGGATTTAAATTTATCTTAAATTAAACCAATTCATGTTTTATTTATTTTATTTTCATAATTTAGAAATGGTATTTTATAATTTAATACTTAAAACTTGGGTTTATACTGATTTTATTCAAATTGAATATCCGAAGATTAAACGTGAGACCGTTTTTGGAGAGAACATTGTCACAGTTTTTGTACTGTCTACTTCCCCCAATAGACGGGGGTAAGTGGTCACAACTGATATTTGGACATTTTTTTTTTATTAAACTAGTCAATGATTCTAACATAATAAATATTTATGTTTTAAAATTATCAATTTCAAACAATATGTTGCTATTCGATATAAAAATTTAGTATAAATCTTGAAATTTGTAATAAATTCATAAAGCAAACAGTCCAGTTAATTTTTCATCATCACGTGACCTTTATAAATGGTAGACATAAAAACGAGGAAATAAGACGGCTCTCGATTTCCCCTGCCATATGAAAAACAGAATATAATAATATGTAAATTGACATACAATTTGAAAAAAAATGTTGTCTTCTTATTTCAAATATTAATGCCTCTCATAGATTGAATTTGAATATTTTACGAATTAATACTGATACTTTCATTATGTTTGTTTACAGATTTTGCAAACGGTAGCCATTTTGTATGTGAAGAAAAATATTGTTTACAGGAATGATGCAAGAAAACATGATATAAACTGTAAAAATACATGAATGTAAACAATATGGATATTAAAACGAAGCTTTATGTTATAGATATAAACATGCTTTTCTGCTTAAAGACGAACATGTCCTACTTAAACGATAGTTAACCTCTGAAGCATTTTATGATATTATTAAAAAAAATAACCATGTGCAGTTTACTTACGGATCGCGTCACAATTTCCTCCTTTTCTAGTCGAATGCGTTGACCTTCAATTTTCCCTGTTTTAATGTTAACACGATTGCTCCATCTTCACAAAGGGAGCTGATCAGGTTTGTCAACTCTTGTTTTCTTTAACATTTAAGGTAATATTTACATGTGAAAATGTGTCCACATATCCAAAGTGTCCACTTATCCCATTTGGCCCTAATATGCACTACGAATTAGAACAAGGAATGATATGAAATTACTTTTTTGTGGACAGATTTATAATTTATCCATCATACCATACTATGCTTCTTCATTAAATATTTCAAATGCATATAACATTTAATGCAATATCTGTAATAATCTTTACATTGGTTTGTGTGTGTGTGTAGGTGGATTAAGTTGAAGAACGATTTCCTTTCTTCACAATTCTATGTCCATACTAAATGTCTATTGTAAAACTATTTATATAATCAAATCGTTTTGTTGTACTAAAAGACGGTAATATTCTAAACTTGCTTAAGGATTACGTTTACTCAGAATGAAAAAAAATCTACTGATGATAATAAAAAACCATCTACTGTGTGACATAGACCTTTGATTCTAGTGTTATTTTTCACTTTCAAAAAAGTGGGTCAGTGTGAAAGCGACGTCTTCAGATTTTCATTGAAATCCGGTTTTTTGAAGAGAGCTTACCAACGAAATAGTTAAACTCCGAATAGTTCATGAAATGAAGCCAAAAGTGCCCCCAAAACCCACACAGAACAGAAAACTCATTCCTGTCAACAACAGACACTGTTACGTATGTTGGTCAAAGTATCATTTACAAGCAGCGTGTTTACAGTGGAATGTTTATAAGGGTATATATTGATAAGAGTTATCGATCGCAATCGTGGTAGAGACTAAAGAATACCTATGGTAGAAAACGTCCTGAACAGAGCTCATTAAAGAGTCAGGTCTAGTTGTGATCAGGTTGGGATTCATCAAAATGATCCGAAAGTTGACATGTATGTGAGATCACTCGTACATGGTGTTTAAACAAATGTCTTGGATGACAGAGGGGCTACACTGTCAATCAAGTAGAGTATATAAAACTATCAAAACAATACATGTATGTATAATCAATGATCAAGTAATTTTATCAGCACCTGAAACAAACAATTTATGTTATGTTGAATTGGTGATTGATACCCATCAAACCAACGAAAAGATCTGCAACAACTTACCATCACATTTGCAGAACCTTTTTGCAAGGTCAACAGTACATTTAAAGCTGGCGGAGTTATAAGTTTTGAAGATCTTTAAATTGAATACGCTGATGTATTCTCGAAATCGGACACAGATCTTGGCGCGCATCAATAGTAAAACACTCTATCGACACGCAAGATGCTAAACCTTTGAAGGAACCCCTAGACGCGTTCCCCATGACATGGAGATTGAAATAAATAATAAATAAGTAAATAGATAAGATGCTGGATAATCATAATAGAAAAATCAGTTAGTCCCTGGGCCTCAGGAGTGGTTTAGGCAAAAAAAGATGGTTCATTGCGCTTCTGTGTGGACTACAGGCGATTAAATGTCACCACTGTCAAAGATGCCTACCCACTGCCTAGAATAGATGACTCTTTAGACTGTGTCTCAGGTTCAAAGAGGTTTTTAACCCTTGACTAGTGTTCAAGTTACTGGCAGTTAAAATAGATGACTCTGACAAACTGAAAACATCCTTTGCAACAAAGATGGGTTTATTTCATTTTAACGTAATGCCATTTGATCTTTGAAACGCCCATGGCAACCTTTGAAAGGCTGATGGAGACAGTCTGAAGAGGTTTGCAAGGACAGCTATATTTAGTTGACCTTGATGACATTATTTATATTGGGAAAAATATTTGAAAACACGTTAGACAACCCCAAGCAAATATTTGATAGGTTATTGTCATCTACTATTAAAACTAAAGGCCAAAAAATGTCATATGTTTCACAAAACTGTTCAGTTCCTTGGACACGTAGTTTCAGAAAGCGGGTCAGTAAAGACCCATCTAAAGTTTTAGCGGTAGAAGATTGGTTAATCCCAGTAAACCTTACAGAGGTAAACAGTTTTTAGGGTTCGTTAGCTACCACATACGTTTCATACCAAACTTTGCTACAAAAGCAAAACCCTTGAAAAGACTGACGGAGAAGGAATCAACGTTTTTGTGGACCAAAACATGTCAAAAATCATTTGATTCATTACGACGAGCACTCATCTCAGCACCTGTTCTTGCACATCTTGATTTTTTCAAAACCCGTATCTGCTGGACACAGATGCAAGTGGTGTGACGATTGGAGCTATTCTTTTGCATATGCACAATGGTGTGGAAAGGGTAATTACACACGCTAGTAGAGCATTGTTAAAAGCAGAACGCAAGTACTGGGTCACAAGGAGGGAACTTTTATCTGTCGTCTACATACCAAATACTAGTATTACAAACACTATCTGTATGATAAAGAATTTTTAGTTAAGACAGATCAAAACTCTTTAAAATAGAGGGTCAACTTGCAAGATGGTTTGGTAGTCTCAGTAATTTTCAAATGTCTAAAACTAATTTTCTTTTCTGCATATCTAGTCCCAAGTGGAAATCTAGTAAGATGAGCAATAACCCTTCTTATTATGTATTTAATTGTGTTTAACATGTCGTATTTCCCTCATTACCCAATAGCTGAAGTATGGGGAGATCACTGGACCGTTTTGTCCAAACAAACTTTCCCATTTCCTCCTCTGCATCTGAAGTGACAGACATAACAGTGAAATATGGTCAAATTTTTCACA
Organism: Magallana nippona; assembly: GCA_033439105.1. Taxonomy (NCBI): domain Eukaryota; kingdom Metazoa; phylum Mollusca; class Bivalvia; order Ostreida; family Ostreidae; genus Magallana; species Magallana nippona. The sequence goes on along the minus strand of CM065917.1, from coordinate 26,692,356 downwards.
GAGGCAAACCATTTCAATCAAACATATTTCCTCTGCTTTAGAGTACTTCATTGATGTCATTGATAAGAAAATTGTGCCATCCTTCCTAGGCATAACATCAAGTCTAATGACTGCCATGTTTAGTCAACGCATTGGAAGAGTTGGAAAGATCGATGTGTTTTAAAATCATGTTGCTGGGTTTGTTGATATCAAGCTTTTGCTGAGATCATAAATCCCAAGGGTAGCCATCATATATCCAACATACTTTAGTTTCTTCTTCTAACATTGTGACTATGCTGCTCATGATGCTTTACAAGATGTCACATTCCTTCAAAGACTTGTACGGTCAGTCAATTTTGATTCACAAAATAGTTAGAAGACATCGTTCTCTCTGCGAATTGCAATTTTTCACATGAAAATTTGTAAATGAAAGAAAGAGAAAGAATTACTTTGTGTATGGATAGAGAAATATCCGCTAGTGACTTGAACTGTGCAGCTCTAAAGGTAGCATTAAGTAGAGAACAGGAAGAAGGAAGGCAACAAGTTTTGTCAAAGGAGTGTGGGAGTGGAACAAGAGTGTCGAAGTCATCAAAGATCATACATTCCATAGCTGAACATTTTAGAAATGCTTTCATAAGTGACTGCTCAAGCTCATTATGTCAGAAGTGTTTATACTGCCTTTGATTTTCATTTTCCATGAAGTAGTAATTTTGTTATTTTAGTACATGTATGTACTGTACGATGTGACCCCCCCCCCCCCCAAAAAAAAAAAAAAAAAAAAAAATCCTGATGAAGATAAATTGATGAATTCTAATGTCAATATATTTCTTATCAATCACCCATTCCTATAAAAATGTTCCAATTATGTCAATGTTCTCTTTCTGGATGGAATGATTTTGTCATTTAGATAATTTTTATAAAACAAATGTTTTTCAGCTGCACGTGTATCTTCTTATTTCAATAGACACGACAGTATTGTAATGAAAGCATGTATTGATGAGAGTTCATTTACTATATAACAGTTTAGTAGAACAAATCATACATGTATATATATAAACTATCAATATATGCTCTGACCTAGATCTTTCAAACCACAAACAAGTTAAACTTAGAATGTACTATATATACCGTTATATTGGTATATGCAGAAACCACTTGAATGAACCCCACTATGGGGAACATATTATTTTAGGTACAACTTATCAAAAAAGTTATTTCATAGTGTTGGTTTTGTCTGAAAATAAACTCTAAAACGTTTTCAAGTAAACAAAACTAAAAATGTCTAAAATCAGTTTTTATTTTCTTAATTTTAGGGAATTTCTGGTCAAATTGCACTTTCTACTAGAATTTCCATTTTCCATTTTTGGCCCATGTTAAGGGGGTCGGATCTCTTTTTTAAAACCCCAAACTTAACATACACTTTTCTTATTTTTAATTTATTCCGAAGGAATTGCACTTTTCAAAAATCATAATCATCTAAAAAGTTTAATGTAGGTTTTCTTCGTGAATGAGTGGAATATACCCTTAAATCTAAATTTTAATGGCCTGGATTGCAAAAAGACGTGAAACAGTACATTGCTAGTTATAAACGCAACAACAACTACAGGTACATGTAATAAGGCTCCAATGCAAAATGTCGCTTGTGGTACTCCTTAGAACGTACGGGTACAGATATATAGGGTGAACTTCCAATGTAGAAAAGTAATCGATATATACTAGTTGTGGCAGATAACTTTACAAGATGGACCGACAATTTTGTAATGGCTAATTTGGAGGTAGCAAACGTTACTAAAATAATTGTGGAAGAAGTCATTACAAGATATGGGACACCAAGTTGTGATCCATTCTGATCATGGCGTTCAACTGGAAAGCCAACTGTATTCAGAAATGTGCAGATTATGTAAAATCATGAAAACTCCACCCCATTCCACCCTCAATCACATGGCATGGTTTAGAGAGTATATCATTTGATTCTCATTCGTCATAGCATAGCGTACAAGGTAAATTCAACTCAGTTGTTCATGTTTTTATTTTCAAAGAATAAATCTTTATATTGCAGATTAGTGGTGAATTTTGGTTTTAAAATATTTTATTTGAAAAGAGTAAAACGTTTTCCTCATAACATTGCATTAAAGTTGCATAATACCTGAGCACAACAAAAATTTAAAATATATATGCATGAAATGACCGTAGCAAAACGGAAACTATGGGGCTTCCCTTAAAGGCTTAAACCATTTTACCTGCATTTTAAAACTGTTTAAAGAGCTTTCAAAAAGACATCAGCACAATTATATCTATTTATCTATCTAGTTCAACTTCTTTGATCAGTTTATATTATTATATTATATATTTTATAAATATATATATTATATTATATTTTCATCAACAACACATGGCACAATAGGTAAACAATAGGTAAAAATTTATTTTAAACATTTTAATTCATCATTTACATACCACCTTTTTAAAACTCCAAAAACAAATAATCAGGAAATGAATGTTGAAACAGAAATAGATTGAAAAGACAATCATTGTCATGTCGGATGTTTCCACTTTGTCGCAGTTTGCTGAATATGTGAGGTAGTATTCTACCAGGAAGTAAATTGAATTTAAAATATGACGCAGTTGTTTTATGATTTTTTTCAAAGACTTCGCCAAAAATAAAGAGATTGATAAAAAAAAAATCGGCCAATTCTCACTTATTTTTGACAAATGCATATTATTTATAACCAGAAAGTTAAAACATTTTTTTCCGTAATATTGTTCAGCGAGCAAAAAGAATTGATTAAAGTTCCACATTACCGATAAATTATCACAAACAATGGTGTTGATCTCGTGACATAAAAGTGCAAAGTTTGTCTTTAATCAGTTTCCTTATGACATGTTTAAGTGGCTTTAAATTCATAACATTAGGCGTAAATTCACTTGGTTAAATAGATTTTTGTGTTGAGACAAGCGTTTGCCAGTATATAAGTATTTTCTTTTTCACGTAATATTGGTTTAAAGTTCAGTGTGTTTATTTTTTTTTTAGATAACTCTTTTTAGCATGAATTTTTACTGAAAATATTTTCTTTGAAACAGTGCATTGGCCTCCTTTGAAAATATATCAATGTCTATCGCTTTTGTTTTTGTTAGCATTTTATGAACATCGATCTCTGGTGAAATTTTAGCCCAAACATCTTGAAATATACTGACATTATCTAGAAAGGTGTAAATATAGTTTTTGGGGTGCAAATTAAAGCATAGAACACTATTTGCCCTTTTGATAAAATAGTAGGTAAAGAAACATATTATTACAAGAATCAGGAATTCAAAACTGAATATTTTGTAGTTAAAAAAAGGAACATCAACATGAAAAGGGCACGGTATAGGAAGTAGGCATTCAACTTACGAGAGGAAGTGATTGTTTCTCCTCTGGTTTTGTTTTGAGTTTTTTTTCATCACAGAAACAATTTGGCTTATAATTTAGTTAATATGCTACTTGAAATGATTGACATTTTATGTAACAAAACCTATATATCTAAAGTGTAACTGGTGACCAAAGTAATATGTTTTTTTTTTCTTTTATCTGAATATGCTTCATTACATTTTTTTGTTAAGTTTTATTTATGTCATTAATATAGACTATTATTTTTAGTCAGTATATTATTTTTTGATGCAGATATACTTTAGATATTTTTAAGCTTTTTTTTCAAATTGTAAAAAAGAACTATGAAATTTGTTTCGTGTTTCTGATATCTTTACTTTCTTGTTACACTTTTATCCAACCTATCAGCAATTCCTCAGTTCTGAAACATAATAAACATGTCACCAACAGTATTCTTTTCGGTAGTTATGCAGGATTTACAAGCATGTAGTTTATGTGTTTTGTATTACAAATAAAAATATGAGTATGAAACCGCTGTATTTTATATATTCTTTGTTTCGATGGCAAAACAGATTGATAGAGCATTTCATGTATAATATCAAAACTCTATCGATATTTTTGTCAATTACTAAGTAAAAGAGTATCATTTATAGAATGGTTTCATATGTTTGATTTTCGCCTTGTTCTCCGAGTTCTTCGTATCTACTGGATTGAATTTCGTAGATAGAGGCATTATTTGGATTGCTACGTCTTGATTCTGGAACATTGCATGAGATAGTAAACCCTCCTCCTTTCACTATTCTAAAATAAAACAAACAAAAACAAGAAATAACTAACGAATTTACAATTTAACTAATTCTGTAGGGACACAACGTTGATTAAACAATGAATTTTAGTTTAAATAATGTTTAGCCGTTTGCGAATATTCTAAATTGATTCAACGCTTACATTTCAACGTTGAAAATGTAACATTGTATATATATATATCTTGTGTGTGTGTGTGTGTGTGTGTGTGTGTGTGTGTGTGTGTGTGTGTGTGTGTTTGTAAGCACCTGAATACCACTACACGAGTGTGAATGCACACGTTTTATCCCACTACATTTTTTCTTCCCACTACATGCACTTGTGTAGTGGGAAGTAAAATCGTTCGGAAACAATAATTCTCATCGTACTTGATTCAAAAAATATAAAATCGTACTATGTTTGGGTTTCCGGTGTGTATGTGATTTTTTAACACGCATCGTGGAGTCCATAAGAGTACTTTACACACTTTCCTCCATTGGGTAAAAATAGCGCATGTGCAATCGGAACTTCCTACTTGAAGATGAAAATAATTGTTTACAGTAAGTATCATTTTTTCTTTGATATTTAGAGAATTATATCATTCTATTCTAATAGATAAATCTGGTAAACGACTATATCAAGGTCAAGCATTGTCTTTCCTACGTTTTTCACTGATAAAAGAACACGAGATCTAATTTTGACATCATGCGAATGACATATTTATAATCAAAGAAGGGATCGTTACTTATTTAGAATTAAAATATGTCTATTTTATATCAATATTTATTTACTTATGGAACATATTATTACTTATATTTTAAGGGATATATATGTATCAATACCTTCTCAGTGGCCGAAATTCGACGCCATTCCTAATCGAAAATAGGTGATATTACTCCCAATTTAGCGGTATTTTTTCCCGACCGGTTAACACTGCGTATATATTTGATTCTCTTAGATAAATACTATGTATTAAAACCAAAATGTGTGATCTTTTAACCTCAATCAGCAAAGCTTTTATCATAATACATGTTTAAAAATATTTTGTAAACATTGCCAACTTTTAATCCTAATTTCCTCTATCTTTCTAAAATTCGTAATGCTGTGTTCTGTAGAATCATTAAGCTGTTTCCACATACATGTACTTGATTGATATTTGAGTTAAATAAAACAAATAAGCATCATGAGTTATTTTTGATATAAATCTGATTTCAATTAGTGATATGTATTCTAACAACAAAGGACAGTACATGTACATATACATTAAAGATTTTTTTCTGGTAATAAGAATCAGATTTCTGGTAAAATACCTTTTCAATTGTAAAATTTCATTACAAATACGGATGAATTAGGTTAAATATATTAATAGAAACATATTTAGGAAAGTTATGAAGTAGGAAATACTCATTTTTATCATGAAAATGAAAAGTATGAGTTTCCTCATGCGGGTTAAATGTCAAAATAAACGATATTTTACTTAAACTAATGGTGATTATTTCTTAGTATAAGTATAATTTAAGACAAATTTGGGTACAGATAATGATCCAAAAAGATTTAGGGGGTTTCCTAAGTGATTATGTATACTGATTTTAGAAAGTAAATATGAAAAGTACAGGTTTCCTCATTGGGGTCTAAGTTCAATAGGAAAGGATCTTTAATTAAACTAATGGTGATTAATTCTTAGTATTACTGTAATTTAGGATAAATTAGGGTACAAATATTGATTGAAAAAGATTTAGGGGGTTTCCTAAGTGAATAAGTATACTGATTTTAGAACGTTAAAATGAAAAGTATGGGTTTCCTCATGGGAGTCTAAGTTCTATAGGAAAGGATTTGTTCTGAAACTAATGGTGAATAATTTCTAGTATTAGTGTAATTTAGGATAAATTAGGATAAACATATTGATTGAAAAAGATTTAGGGGATTTCCTAAGTGAATAAGTATACTGATTTTAGAACGTTAAAATGAAAAGTATGGGTTTCCTAATGGGAGTCTTAGTTCAATAGGAAAGGATTTTTACTTAAACTAATGGTGATTATTTCTTAGTATCAGTGTAATTTAGGATAAATTAGGGTACAAATATTGATTGAAAAAGATTTAGGGGGTTTCCTAAGTAATTAAGTATTCTGATTTTAGAACGTTAAAATGAAAATTATGGGTTTCCTCATGGGAGTCTAAGTTCAATAGGAAAGGATTTTTACTTAAACTAATGGTGATTATTTCCAAGTATTAATGTAATTTAGGATAAATTAAGGTACAAATATTGATTGAAAAAGATTTAAGGGGTTTCCTAAGTGAATAAGTATACTGATTTTAGAACGTTAAAATGAAAATTATGGGTTTCCTCATGGGGGTCTATGTTCAATAGGAAAGGATTTTTACCAAAATTAATGGTGATTATTTCTTAATGTTAAAGTAATTTAGGATTTATAAGGGTATAAATATTGATTGAAAAAGATTTAGGGGGTTTCCTAAGTGAATAAATATACTGGTTTTAGAACGTTAAAATGAAAATTATAGGTTTCCTCATGAGAGTCTAAGTTCAACAGGAAAGGATTTTTACTTAAACTAATGGTGATTAATTCTTAGTATTTGTGTAATTTAGGATAAATTAGGGTACAAATATTGATTGAAAAAGATTTAAGGGGTTTCCTAGGTGATTAAGTATACCGATTTTAAAACGTTAAAATGAAAATTATGGGTTTCCTCATTGGAATCTAAGTTCAAGAGGAAAGGATTTTTACTTAAACTAATGGTGATTATTTCCAAGTATTAGTGTAATTTAGGATAAATTAGGGTACAAATATTGATTGAAAAAGATTTAAGGGGTTTCCGAAGTGAATAAGTATACTGATTTTAGAACATTAAAATGAAAAGTATGGGTTTCCTCATGGGAGTCTAAGTTCAATAGGAAAGGTTTTTTACTTAAACTTATGGTGATTATTTTTTAGTATTAGTTTAATTTAGGATAAATTAGGGTACAAATATTAATTGAAAAAGATTTAGGGGGTTTCCGAAGTGAATAAGTATACTGATTTTAGAACGTTAAAATGAAAATTATGGATTTCCTCATGGGGGGTCTAAGTTCAATAGGAAAGGATTTTTACTTAAACTAATGGTGATTATTTCTTAATGTAAGTGTAATTTAGGATAAAAAAGGGTATAAATATTGATTGAAAAAGATTTAGGGGGTTTCCGAAGTGAATAAGTATACTGGTTTTAGAACGTTAAAATGAAAATTATAGGTTTCCTCATGAGAGTCTAAGTTCAACAGGAAAGGATTTTTACTTAAACTAATGGTGATTAATTCTTAGTATTAGTGTAATTTAGGATAAATTAGGGTACAAATATTGATTGAAAAAGATTTAGGGGGTTTCTTAGGTAATTAAGTATACTGATTTTAAAATGTTAAAATGAAAATTATGGGTTTCCTCATGAGAGTCTAAGTTCAATAGGAAAGGATTTTTACTTAAACTAATGGTGATTATTTCCAAGTATTAGTGTAATTTAAGATAAATTAGGGTACAAATATTGATTGAAAAAGATTTAAGGGGTTTCCGAAGTGAATAAGTATACTGATTTTAGAACGTTAAAATGAAAATTTTGGGTTTCCTCATGGGGGTCTAAGTTCAATAGGAAAGGATTTTTACTGAAATTAATGGTGATTATTTCTTAATGTTAAAGTAATGTAGGATTTATAAGGGTGTAAATATTGATTGAAATAGATTTAGGGGGTTTCCTAAGTGATTAAGTATACTGATTTTAAAACTTAAAAATGAAAATTATGAGTTTCCTCATGAGAGTCTAAGTTCAATAGATAAGGATTTTTACTTAAACTAATGGTGATTATTTCCAAGTATTAGTGTAATTTAGGATAAATTAGGGTACAAATATTGATTGAAAAAGATTTAAGGGGTTTCCGAAGTGAATAAGTATACTGATTTTAGAACGTTAAAATGAAAATTTTGGGTTTCCTCATTGGGGTCTAAGTTCAATAGGAAAAGATTTTTACTGAAATTAATGGTGATTATTTCTTAATGTTAAAGTAATTTAGGATTTATAAGGGTGTAAATATTGATTGAAATAGATTTAGGGGGTTTCCTAAGTGAATAAGTATACTGGTTTTAGAACGTTAAAATGAAGATTATGGGTTTCCTCATGAGAGTCTAAGTTCAATAGGAAAGGATTTTTACTTAAACTAATGGTGATTAATTCTTAGTATTAGTGTACTTTAGGATAAATTAGGGTACAAATATTGATTGAAAAAGATTTAAGGGGTTTCCGAAGTGAATAAGTATACTGATTTTAGAACGTTAAAATGAAAATTTTGGGTTTCCTCATGGGGGTCTAAGTTCAATAGGAAAGGATTTTGACTGAAAATAATGATGATTATTTCTTAATGTTAGTGTAATTTAGAATAAATTAGGGTACAAATATTGATTGAAAAAGATTTAAGGGGTTTCCTAAGTAAATAAGTATACTGATTTTAGAACGTTAAAATGAAAATTTTGGGTTTCCTCATGGGGGTCTAAGTTCAATAGGAAAGAATTTTGACTGAAAATAATGATGATTATTTCTTAATGTTAGTGTAATTTAGGAAAATTAAGTGTATAAATATTGATTGAAAAAGATTTAGGGGGTTTCCTAAGTGAATAAGTATACTAAAGTCTGATTTTAGAACATTAAAATGAAAATTATAGGTTTCCTCATGAGAGTCTAAGTTCAACAGGAAAGGATTTTTACTTAAACTAATGGTGATTAATTCTTAGTATTAATGTAATTTATGATAAATTAGGGTACAAATATTGATTGAAAAAGATTTAGGGGGTTTATGAAGTGAATAAGTATACTGGTTTTAGAACGTTAAAATGAAAATTATAGGTTTCCTCATGGGGGTCTAGGTTCAATAGGAAAGGATTTTTACTGAAACTAATGGTGATTATTTCTTAGTATTAGTGTAATTTAGAATAAATTAGGGTACAAATATTGATTGAAAAAGATTTAAGGGGTTTCCTAAGTGAATAAGTATACTGGTTTTAGAACGTTAAAATGAAAATTATAGGTTTCCACATGAGAGGCTAAGTTCAACAGGAAAGGATTTTTACTTAAACTAATGGTGATTAATTCTTAGTATTAGTGTAATTTAGGATAAATTAGGGTACAAATATTGATTGAAAAAGATTTAAGGGGTTTCCGAAGTGAATAAGTATACTGATTTTAGAACGTTAAAATGAAAATTTTGGGTTTCCTCATGGGGGTCTAAGTTCAATAGGAAAGGATTTTGACTGAAAATAATGATGATTATTTCTTAATGTTAATGAAATTTAGGATAAATTAGGGTACAAATATTGATTGAAAAAGATTTAAGGGGTTTCCTAAGTGATTAAGTATACTGATTTTAAAACTTAAAAATGAAAATTATGGGTTTCCTCATGAGAGTCTAAGTTCAATAGGAAAGGATTTTTACTTAAACTAATGGTGATTATTTCCAAGTATTAGTGTAATTTAGGATAAATTAGGGTACAAATATTGATTGAAAAAGATTTAAGGGGTTTCCGAAGTGAATAAGTATACTGATTTTAGAACGTTAAAATGAAAATTTTGGGTTTCCTCATTGGGGTCTAAGTTCAATAGGAAAAGATTTTTTACTGAAATTAATGGTGATTATTTCTTAATGTTAAAGTAATTTAGGATTTATAAAGGTGCAAATATTGATTGAAATAGATTTAGGGGGTTTCCGAAGTGAATAAGTATACTGGTTTTAGAACGTTAAAATGAAAATTATGGGTTTCCTCATGAGAGTCTAAGTTCAATAGGAAAGGATTTTTACTTAAACTAATGGTGATTAATTCTTAGTATTAGTGTAATTTAGGATAAATTAGGGTACAAATATTGATTGAAAAAGATTTAAGGGGTTTCCGAAGTGAATAAGTATACTGATTTTAGAACGTTAAAATGAAAATTTTGGGTTTCCTCATGGGGGTCTAAGTTCAATAGGAAAGGATTTTGACTGAAAATAATGATGATTATTTCTTAATGTTAATGAAATTTAGGATAAATTAGGGTACAAATATTGATTGAAAAAGATTTAAGGGGTTTCCGAAGTGAATAGGTATACTGATTTTAGAACATTAAAATAAAGAGTATGGGTTTCCTCATGGGAGTCTAAGTTCAACAGGAAAGGATTTTTACTTAAACTAATGGTGATTAATTCTTAGTATTAGTGTACTTTAGGATAAATTAGGGTACAAATATTGATTGAAAAAGATTAAAGGGGTTTCCGAAGTGAATAAGTATACTGATTTTAGAACATTAAAATGAAGAGTATGGGTTTCCTCATGGGAGTCAAAGTTCAATAGGAAAGGATTTTTACTTAAACTAACGGTGATTAATTCTTAGTATTAGTGTAATTTAGGATAAATTAGGGTACAAATATTGATTGAAAAAGATTTAGGGGGTTTCCTAAGTGAATAAGTATACTGATTTTAAAACGTTAAAATGAAAATTTTGGGTTTCCTCATGGGAGTCTAAGTTCAATAGGAAAGGATTTTTACTTAAACTAATGGTTATTATTTCTTAGTATTAGTTATATTTATTAAAAATGATTTAAGTGGTTTCCAAAGTGATTAAGTATACTGATTTTAAAAACGTTAAAATAAAAATTATACGTTTCCTCATGGGAATCTAAGTTCAATAGGAAAGGATTTTTACTTAAACTAATGGTTATTATTTCTTAGTATTAGTTATATTTATTAAAAATGATTAAAGTGGTTTCCAAAGTGATTAAGTATACTGATTTTATAACATAAAAATGAAATTATGAGTTTCTTTATGGGTTCTAAGTTCAACAGGATCTGATTTTTACTTAAACTAATGGTGATTATTTCTTAGTATTAGTGTAATTTAAGATAAATAACTTGAGTGATATTTTTTTACAATGATTTAGGGGGTTTCCTAGTAAGTGATTAAGTATCTAATGATTTTCAATGTTAAAATGAAAAGTATGAGTTTCCTCATGGGGGTCTAAGTTCAACAGGAAAGGATTTTTACTTAAACTATGGTGATATTTTCTTTGTATTAATATGAGTTTGGATAAAATAGGGTTGATATATTGATTAAAAATTATTTTGGGGGTATCCTATGTAATTAGGTATATTGATTTTCAGCATTGAAATGAAAATTATGGGTATCCTCTTGTGGGTCAATGTTCAATAGGAAAGGATTTTTACTGAAACAAATGGTGATTATATCTTTGTATTAATGTAATTTAAGACAAATCAGGATAGAAGTATAGATCCAGGAATATTTATGAGGTTTCCGAAGTGAATAAATAAACTGAATTTTTAATGTTGAAATGAAAAGTATGGGTTTCCTCATGAGAGTCTATTTAGTTCAATAGTAAAGGATTTTTATTCAAACTATAATGGTGATATAGGAGGTTTTCTAAATTATTAATTACAGTCATGTATACTGGTTTTTTCAAATTAAAAGCGAAAGATATTGGTTTCTTCATGGATGTCCAATAGTTTACAAAAGGAATATTTTATATATACTCACGGTGATTATTTTGTTGCATTATTGAACTCAAAATGTAACCAACATTATTCTTCTTTTTTACATTTTCTTCTAGAGACTCTCAAAACCAAAAATTATGTTTACAAATAGTGACTGATATGCTTTATGATGTAGATGTTGGATTTTGTGCTTTTGCAGATAATAAAAAATATGTTGTCTTTTTTACTGTAAACAAACACATGCTTAAGAGGGTAAAAAAAGAAAGAGGGAGGGAGATAGAAGAGAGAGAAGCTTTATTATTCACTTTACATTTTATCTGAGTGAGCTGAATTAAATTCTTTATATAATTATATAATACTATATACAATGTATTTGATTATTAAGAAAGTAAGAATGAACATGTGAATGATACTATGCATATCTGAAAATTTTCTACATTTTCTTTTAAGAGAAATGTCCCAAAATGGAAACCATCTGCAGACAATGACTGATATGTTTTTTGATGCAGATGTTTGGAATAATGCTTTTGAAGGTATCAATATAATTTTTGTTACATATTGTAAACAACATTCTATTACAAATAATAACAGAATAAGAGAAAGGCTATGGGAGAGAGAGAGAGAGAGAGAGAGAGAGAGAGAGAGAGAGAGAGAGAGAGAGAGAGAGAGATAAAGAAATTAGAGTGAAGGGGAGAAATAGTGAGATGACTTTTATAAAAATACAACTTATTTGTATAAATGAAGTAATTTTTTTATTTAGATACTTAACGTGAATGTCACTACATGAATGTAAATAACTAAATATGATGTCAATTTGAAAAAGAGAGAGAGAAGTTGATAGAAACTGTTTGATTTAAAGGAATTAGATTGGAAGGGAGAGATGAAGAGAGATGAATTATTGAAAAAAAATTAAATGAATAATTTTTTCTATTTAGATATATTACATGAATGTAACTACATATGTGTATATAACTAAACGTAATGTCTATTTGAAAAAGTCAGAGAACTTGATAGAAACTAAGAGATAAAGGAATTATATCAGAAAGGAGAGAGGAAGTGAGAGGACTTATTAAAACTTTTTGTTTAAGTGAAGCAATTTTTTTTCTATGGAGATACTTTACGTGAATGTCACTACATGTGTGTTAATAACTAAATGGAATGTCAATTTGAAAAAGAGTGAGATAACTTAATAGAAAATAAGAGATAAAGAAATAAGATCGGAAGAGAAAGAGAAAGATAGAGGACGTATTAAAACTTTTTGTTCAAATGAAGCAATTTTTTTCTTTTGAAATGTCTCTACACGAGTGTAAATTACTAAATGTAATGTTAATATGAGAGAGAGAGAGAGAGAGAGAGAGAGAGAGAGAGAGAGAGAGAGAGAGAGAGAGAGAGAGAGAGAAGTTGAGAGGAAATAGAAGATAAAGAAATTAGAGTGGAGGGAGAAAGGAAGCGAGATGACTTAATATAACTTTTTTGTATAAATGAAGTAATTTTTGTTCTATTGAGATACTTTAACTGAATGTCACTACATGCGTGTAAATAACTAATGTGAGGTCAATTTGAAGGAACGAGAGAGAAGTTTATAGACACTTAGTTAAATTTAAAGGAATTAGATCAAAAGGGAGAGAGGAATTATTAAAACTTTTTGTTTAAATGAAGCATTTTTTTAATATTTAGATATTTTACCTGAATGTCACTACATGTGTGTAAATAACTAAATGTGATGTTAATTTGAGAGAGAGAGAGAGAGAGAGAGAGAGAGAGAGAGAGAGAGAGAGAGAAGTTGATAGGAAATAAAAGAGGGAAGAAAGGAAGTGAGAAGGGAGAGAGTCAATTGGAATGACTGAAACTGTTTATGGAACTTAGAAGTTCCATCCTGATGCAGACAATTGCCTTTCAGATCACCTATGTCACATGAGTTAACCATGGCATCTACAACCTGACACTGGGCAATACGCTTTGCTTCAATAAGCAACCTAAACCTAACACCAGCACTTGGAAGTCTTGACAATGTTTATTCTGAAATGTTTGAATTACATGATTTACCTTTTTGCAACTAACGCCGCACTCGGTCGTTAGTGTCATTATTGTTTCGCGGATTTCATTTGTGTACTTTCCATCACAGAAAGAAGTTATATTAGATTCATTTAATAGAACTTTGTTGATTTCTTCAAGCTCTATTATCTTTTCCTCTTTAATTTTGATTTCCTGTCTAAGATTCATAATTTGTTCAACATTTTCAGAAATAAAGTTGTCAAATTCATTTTCCCTTTTTTTGTTTAATCTACAAATCTTAACCAGTAAATTTCTCTTTTCTTTTTTGAGGTTCTCTACTTGCACATTCTTTCTTTCACCCTCTTCTCTCAATTCTTGCATTTCTTTCTCTTTCTCTCTTAACACCTCATTTTTATTATCAAGTTCAATTCTCTGATTCTCAATTCTCTTATCTCTACGTTTCAACTTCTTGTTTGAATTTCTGGCATCAAGTTTTCTAACTTTTTCTTTTAAAAGTTCAAAATGTTCTAAAGATTTATCTAGCTTTTTAGACAAGTCATCATACTTTTTTCCCCAGTGCTTACACTCTCTCTCCAACACTTTCAAATCTTTAATTTTTGGCAATATTTTGTTGATGTTTCAATGTACAAGAATCTAACACTCTCAATAACAAATCATTTTTTTTTCATAATGAAATATTTGTAAATTCAAATTGTTCAGTTGGTCTTGTTCATCAACAAGCTCTCTCTTTAGCTGGCGGTTTTCAAACACAACATCCTTTGCTTTGTTGACAAGATAATTCAGCTTTTGAGTTTTGCTGTTGTCATCAAATACTGGAAGCTCAATGTTTGGAACAGGAAATTCAAATTCTTGACTGAGCAGGTCTGATAAGCCTTCTGTATTTTTGTTTTTCTTTAGATCCTTGATTTTTTTCTTTAATCTAAATATTTCTGTGCGAAAAACCCGCACAGAGCAATTTTCCCACTTTGAGGTTGGGTATTTGGTTCTAAAAAAATGAAAGTTTTCAGGAAATGTTCTCTCACCATCAAGACATTTGATGATATCTCCCTTTGATGGGCAATTTTTTTCCAAATCTAAAATTTAGTAGCCAAAAATAAAAATCAAAAACAAATTTTCATTTTTTAATAAACCTTCCAAAGCCAAATTTTTTTTACACATATTTTTTTAATTGACCAGTTCACTGTCCAGAAGTTAACACAGTTTGATTGTTTGAAATTTTCCAGCAAATATCAAAAACAGATTAAAGGAATATTTTTTTAGTTTTAACACCGACCAGCAGTGACATTCATGAAGATGGATGACCAGCAAACACTTTCTTCTGAAAATAAAATAAATATGGTGCAGCAAAGTATCTGTACTTGGTGTAATTCAATGTTATTTAAATTATTGGTTCACCAAACATGTTGGTATACAACCACACTACACAATAACATACATGTACATATATAACTAATATACATACATGTGTATACATATAGGTACATGTACATATACTAGTGAAATCAAACTATGATATATCAAAGTTACAGTATGTAAATACAAATATACAAAATGTGAATTATTGTACTCTATATAGTTTTGGAGCGCAATTGAAAACATTCATTTACAGTTTTACAAGAGTAACAAAAACGAAATTCTTTTAGTATATGATAACTATATGTGGTTTTACAATTTCTATAGGGGGTGGGTATATATTCTTAGCTTTGTTAATTTTGAATGTATTTATTTATCAATTGGGAATTCCAAGTAGTCTTGCAATTCAAAAAATCTTTCATAATAAAATAGTACCTTAAAAAAAAGCCTTTTATCTTCATACCACGGAAGAAACTTTACACTATGATACATTGGCATATCGACGAAAAAATTCGAATCGTAGTAAAACTTTTAAGTGATCTCAAATTTACAAAATACAAACAACAATTTTATCTAATAAATTAAAAACATTTATATCAATACAACATTTAAAACTGCACGTGAAGACTTGCCTATACTGATATCTGTGTTAACGTTTGCTTCTGCCATGTCGCCGATGTTGACGTCGGTAAGGTTATGAAGGTCATGTTTCACCGGGGATTCCGTGACGGCCTCTTAATAATAGAAGGAAACTAAATAGACATTCTTATGGGGGAAATCATAAAATTTAAGAATCTGTGTGAATTCTTTTCATTGAGACATCGCTTACCATAGGGAATTTACGAATCATACAATGCAGTGTCTTTGGACCTTCGTGTTTACATCGGAGAGGGAGAATTCCAGTCTATTTTCAAACTGCAATTTGTAAACTTTTCCCTGATTGGCTAATATTATAGCTTTCATCAAGTATAGCTTGTGGAAATCCAATCAAACTGCGCGTCGTGTGCAAAAATCGAGCAAAACTAGCATCCGAGCTGTATTACAAATGCTAAAGACGAAAAAACGAGCATGTTTGACTACGAGAAAATATAATTAGATTTAAAAGATGACGTTTTAAAATTAGAACCATTTAAAAGAGCAAATCCTTTACGTTGCATCTGTAAATTTCTTTTAAAATTTATTAAATTGAAAAAAAATTTAAAGCGAGTTGAAAATCGTCAATTTTACGCCGACTGAGCCGAAAATTATGACATCACGACAGGTAAACTGAACCCCCTAATTAAGGTATATTATGTTTTATTAATCACAGAATATATTAAGTGAAGAGAGATTTAATATACCGTAAGTTTCACAAGTTGTTAAGATTAACAGGTCAGTTTCAAACTACCTATCTACCCTTTGAAGGAAGCAAGGGGTAGTTTCACTTAAGTAATCAATCAATTAACACTACCAAGCTAGCCCCCAGGCGTTCACTCAATCATCCAGGTAAGGTCCACGCGGAGCTATAATTATGCGCTTGATCGGCCGCGTGTGTACACAGCAGCCACTTCGAGTTATCAAGAGTGAAAAACAATGAAATATGTATAACGGGACCCAGGTTTTACTTTGAGAGATCATGAACTTCGAGAGATCGTAGTTCGAGAGATCAAGAGTAAATTTGCTTAGTTATATAGAGAAAAAAATCGGGACCGCGATTTCACTTCGAGAGATCAAGAACTTCGAGATATCGAAGTTCGAGCCATCGAGCGTCACCTGTATTTTAATTCTTATTTTTTATCGAAAATGTTTATGCTCTAAAGATAAATGCACAGCATAATTAATCATTTATTATTGTTTTAAATACACTTCAACTGACGTTGCATTGAATGCAACATTCATTCCGCTTTGTGTTTATAATCCCCATACTCATACAACCTTAAATTTACTGTTACTTCGTAAATTATTGTACTTGGATTTTACAATGAAGTCAACGACAAAACATTGGTTTTAAACAATTTAATAGCTTTTTTTATATATACAATATACAAATATAAGATGAAATGTAGATTTTATGATGAAACAATCTCAAAGAAAAACATTCTTTCTCTATTAAAAGGTAAATTGAATGTCCAAAACACTGTTTTAAGAAAGATTGATTATATATGAAATAATATTTATCAAGATATTTGTGATTATTTGTAAGATTTGAGAATAGTTATCTTGTTATATTTACACTTGCAAATGTTTTCCCTTATATAACACTGTTTGCGCAATCCACGGTTATTCCTGCATAACGTCATTATAGGTCAAGAGGTCAAAGTAGCGCAGGAATAATCTAGATCACTACTTTTTCTATGTGCTCAAACTCTTAGATATCGTAATGAAAACATAATTTAGGCATAAAAAAATAAACGTATCTGTATTTTGTTATACGAAGTTTTATTCATTCATTTTCCTAAAAATATAAGATTATTTGCTGGGGATAAATGATCCATGTAAGATAGGCCTGTAAACAGAATAATGTTTATGGATCGACATCGTACATGTAATGAGGCGATCTTGAAAATTACAATCGCAATTTGTCAAAGGAGTTAATTCAGTTAAGATTCATTTCTGACTTTATTACAAGCCTCGATCAAAATCGCAAACGCAATATCACAGACCTTTCGTGTTTAGTCCATTCACGGATCACGGTCAAATTTAACTCCTTGAACTTCTGTGTCCGTTTTGTTCCATAAAAAGAACTTAGAAGTTAACATTGCTTTCTTTATAATGTCGGAGGAAAATCATTATGCTTTTGAATCTAATTCTGCGATAGAGTTTCCCCTGAAAATGCCTAAGTATACTCTAACTCAACTTTCAATCGCTTTGTTTTCAAATTTCCAACCGCTCCGAGACTTCAACAGAATTGGTACTATTCCGCCAAGCTTCAATCGGTTTTTTTCAATTGTACAAGTGAATTTTCCTTTCTGTTTCCCTTTATTATTATAAAAAAATGTTGTCTTGTCAAAAGTAGTTTTATATTTATTTATCATGATAATCAAATACTTGCAACATTGTTGTACTATTTTTTGTTACGTCATCTTAATCGAAGAGGCTTTCTAGGTCATCACAAAAAAGGAAGTATGGAGCATTGTTATTGTCATAATCTGCAACAAATGTAAATATAAGAAATAAGGTATCATTTTTGGATGTATATCGAGATATAAATACGGGTTGGTACGTGATCAAATCTTCCATATGGAAGATTTGATCACGTACCAATCCGTATTTATATCCCGATATACATCCAAAAATGATACCTTATTTCTGAATGAAACTTTATGTGATAAATGTTGATGTGTGAAAATGTGACATTGATTTTAATAACAGTTAAAAAAAGAAGCTTTTTAGATAAAATCATAGTCCTATGGGATCCATTATTTGAGTCATGAAGTAACATTATATGTATACATGTAATGTTGTGTGATGAAAAGAGCCACTGAATCTGTCAAGATTCATATTAAAATCCTATCGAATATTTTATTGGCAGACGACTAATAACATTAATATAAAATGGGAGGGAGATATTGTCACTGTGTAAAGTATTTCAAAAAATAATGCATATATTGGATACATAGATTTGTATAAAGATTACATGTATATAAACAATGAAGTTCAGTATTTTTACAATATTTAATTTTGTTTTTAAATTAATGTCTTATGCAAATTGTATAAACAATTGAACAATATCGGGTTTTTTTTATCTGTAACAAACCTCTTTGTTTCAATTACTTTAGTTACTTTATTAGAAAACAAATCACATTTGTGATTCACAGTAAATCACATTAAAGAAAATGATCAAAACTGTTGTTGTTTAATTACTGCAATACATAAAATAAAAAAAATGATGATAACAAGAAATAAAAATCTGAAATAAAAAACAATTATGTACACATGCAGTATGAAGAATCCATCATGTTTTCATTAAGGCAGTAAAAAAATACTAGTAAACAATATAATTATTGCGAACATTAATAAAATGATACATGATCTACTGATTGTCAATTTATAAAATTTAAAGCAAATCTTTCGCACCCATATTGATATATGAAGTCTCATTTTAGTCAAGTTATCTTACTTCAAAGTATTCACCACTGATAACGCTGTCGCGAGTAGCATTAAGAGTGCTGTAATTTGTTGGTCTCATTTCGTTGTTTTCTGGTTGCCTTGCAATACTGTTCTTCATTGGAATTCTTGGTTCAAAATACATAATCCAAATATCAATCATGATCAATAATGTGTGAAACAGTGAGAAGCAATAGATAAAGCAAACGTAATCATTACCTTGTCAGTACAATATAGAAGATAAGAGATCCGATGATGATAACCAAGAGACATAAGGCTCCAATCACGCCGTACAAAATGACAACCGTGTTGTTTTCTATGTCAACTATTGCTAATACAAAAAAACAATTTAATAGCTTTTGTTGCATATACAATATACAAATATAAGATGAAATATAGATTTGATGATGGAACAATGTCAAAGAAAAACATTCCTTATCTATTAAAAGGTAAATCGAATGTCCAAAACACTGTTTTAAGAAAGATTGGTTATATAA
The DNA here is from genome assembly GCA_033439105.1 of Magallana nippona. Classification (NCBI taxonomy): domain Eukaryota; kingdom Metazoa; phylum Mollusca; class Bivalvia; order Ostreida; family Ostreidae; genus Magallana; species Magallana nippona. The sequence continues at coordinate 26,672,761 of CM065917.1, read as the reverse complement.
GAAATAATATTTATCAATATTTTTTGTGATTATTTCTAAGATTTGAGAATAGTTATCTTGTTTGAAACTTTATGTGATAAATGTTGATGTGTGAAAATATGACATTGATTTTAATAACAGATAAAAAAAAGAAGCTTATTAGATAAAATCATAGTCCTATGGAATCAACTATTTGAGTCATGAAGTAACTTTACATGTATATATGTAATGTTGTGTGGTGAATATTTTAAAAAAGAGCCACTGAATCTGTCAAGATTCATATTAAAATCAAATCTAATATTTTATTGGCAGACGGCGTATATCGTTAATATAAAATGGGAGAGAGATATTGTCATTGTGTAAAGTATTTCTAAAAATAATGCATATATTGGATACATAAATTTGTATAAAAGTTACATGTATATAAACAATGAAGTTAAGTATTTTTACAATATTTAATTTTGTTTATAAATTAATGTCTTATGCAAATTGTATATACAATTACAAATTTCGGGGTTTTTTCATCTGTAACAAACCTCTATGTTTCAATTATTTAGTTACTTTATTAGAAAACAAATCACATTTGTGATTCACAGTGAATAACATTAAAGAAAATGATCAAAATTTTGTTGTTTAATTAAGTATAAGAAAAGACTGGTGAAAAATAGACTGTTACAATGTAAGGACAATACCTGTTTTAATATATCGATCCTTGAAGCTGGGTTTACATGCCAGACAAGCGCACATAACTGGATCCCAAACATCACAGCCTGAGTTTTGTGTTGGACACCCTTTAACAATTTTTTTTTGTTCATATATTTTAACAATTTTATTGCTATATATTATTTACAGTAAATTAACAGTATTGCATTTGGCTGTGTATATTTTCTTTTTAGCGAGAATCAGCTTCTGCTAAACCAAGTATATCTACATCGCCAAGGCTTTGTATGCATATGCATAAATACATCAATTCAAAAATAAATCAAATCTACACAAACATATGGAGAATCCAAATTCTGCCAAATATTGAACATGGTAAATATAATATAGATTGTGGATCCATTCGTTTAGGTGGACGAAAGTTTTTTTTTAATTTTACACATTTTAAATCAGAAGGAAATTTGCAAATTCAAAATGAATACTATCTTTCTATCAATTATTTAATATATATGTTTAATTTGTTATTTTCTGATCTTCATCTTCAGAATGTATTAGAACCAATTGTTTTTTTATTTGTATTTTGGTTTTTTTTCCTTATATATACAAAATCCACATCAGCAGTCATGAAATACCAGCAATTATCATTAAATAACATGTTATCAATAGCAACAGTAAAAAAAGCAGTTTATTTCAGCAATAAAACAGTACGTTGGCAGGCAATATCATATACATTCCTATAACGACAGTTTCTTACTATCAAAGGCTTGCAGAGTTTGTATTATACGTATCTAGCAATTTTGTTCTTAATCATATTTTTCGATCTTTTGATAAATACCGAAGATGTAATATACACGCAACTATCAAAGGCTCTTTTCAGACAATATGTCACAGAGACATGTGCTCAAAATATCTGATTATTTCTATATCAATTGATATGCCGTTTAATGTTTCAAAACAACGCTTTTTTGATTACCTGAACAAACCATATATATTGTATATCATATATTGCCAACGTCTCAATACAGTCAGTTCAAGCATATCTTTTACAACATACACCGTAGCATAGCATAGCATTGAAATCTCATAGCATAGCATTGGAATCTCATACCGTAGCATTGGAATCTCATAACATAGCATACAATCTCATAGAATTTCATTCGTCATAGCATACCATAGCATAGCATACAACATGTTTTTAACTCGGTTTTACATGCTTTATTTGTAAGAATAAATGTTCACATCGTAGATTAGTAGTAAAATTTGGCTTCTTATCATTTTATTTCGAAATATGTGGAACTCTTCTGTGTATGGAGGCGTTTTGTTCAAATCTCATAGCATACCATAACATACCATATCATTACGCCCTTCATTTCAATTTTTCATAGCATAATATACAAATATCATAGCATTGCATTGAAATCTCATAGCATATCATTGAAATCGCATACCATAGCATAGCATGAAATTGTAAAAGATATGCATGAAATGACTGTACGACCCACGTGCAAAACGAAATAATCCGTTTACGTTAAAATTTAATTTGGCACAGCTAACGTCATTTTTTAAATAATGCTTCAAATTTCTAAAAGCGACAGTGTACAAATTTATTTATATGGAATCAATATGATTTCTACCCATGTTATACACCTAGAATAAAATTTAAAATAGTATACGCTTTTGTTATATACCGCTTCGCGATTTAAAAATCGTAACCTGTCCCAAGTTTTGATATATGAGTATAACATAGTTCGAACTCATATTTATTCCTTAAGATATAACAGTTCTTACCATACACTTCTACCTCGCATAGATCGTTCTCTGCATCTTCATTATAATCGCTAGGATAGACAATGTCGAGAACCCTCTCATTGTAGTAGATGACATATCGTCCGAACAGAGGACATGACGTGTTAAATATGGCCGGTATTGTGGTTTTTGTAAAGGCAGTGTCTTTAAAACACAGCGTTCCGTGTAGTTTACTTGTTGTGTTGGAAACATAAAGCGAAAATCCCAGAAAACTGGATATTTTGTCGTTACTGATATCTGTGTGATATAAATAATTTGTTAACATTTTTTTAATATCTTTAATGATATGAACATTTAACAAACCTGAAATAAAGGAAGTACAAAACAGATAAGCCCAATGAACTTGGATTGAAGCCTGTACATATTCCAAATTTGAAAAAAAATCTGACCTCACAATTTTTGCTCACATCACCTCCTACCATATCAACTTTTTTTTCGGCGGAGTGTAAAAAGATCAAATGAATACCATTCAAATGTAGGTTTCGAAATTATCAAAATACGTTGTACCTCTATTTTGTTTCTGCTTCGACTGAATGATAGACATGACTTAATTTTTTTTGATATAGAAGTAAAACGGCATGTACAAAATCTCATCAAAATATCTAGGGTAGAAATTATTAGACTCGGCCTCGTTAACTGAACAATTCAAAATGTTCATTGCATAGTCAACCTTATTTAAAATCAAATAAGATTAAAGATAATGGCCAAGTATGTTTCTTACTATTCAAACTTTCTTAGAGAATATCTGGCCTTTTTCATGAGTGACAGTTTTTTGAAGAAAATACATAAATATTTAAAAAAAAAATACACATTTAGTTTTAACGACTAATAAAATGATAAAATTTATTTTATCTTTGTAGTAAGATTGGTGAAATTCGACTAATTCTGATAGCTTTTAAAGGGGCATGGTTACGATTTTGATCAAAAATTAATTTTCCGATTTTAATGTTTAATCGTTAATGCATTTTAATAGTCTACCATCATTTGAGTGTCATTCGTTGAGTGAGTTATAAGCAAATTACGAAGCTTAAAATTCTTTGCAATGTAAACTAAGCGTTTGTTTGAATGTTGAAGTGAGAATTCCAGTTTTAGACCTAAAATGGATGTGTTAAACGTTAGGAACTGTTTCTTTATGCTTAAAATGAATAAAAAGATAGACAAATCAGCTTGAAAAAATTTTACTGGTATATTGTACTTATGTAAACAAAAACAGGGCACGAGTCTTGTTACCACGACAAAGAATTGTGAACCCTGTATCTTGCTTATAGCTCTACGAATGACTCTCAAATTTCAATTGATCATTAGAAATGCATTCCTAAAGCATTGTAAATAATAAAAAAAAGAAAATCAGAATTTGACCAAAATCGTGACCATGACCCTTTAAGATGATATTTTACGATTTTAAATTTGTGTTTTAAAAGAGATGACATTATTGCCCCATTGCTTTTTCACATTATTTTTATATGGCTCTCAACCCCAATTCATCTGATTTTCGAGAAAATTGTCATTTTTCAAATCAAATAAATTTAAAGCAAAATTCAAGAAAGTCTTATTTCTAATATTTAAAAAGGTAAGTTATAACTTTGTTTTACTTATTTTTTTAACTCAGCTTAGAATATCAAGTTCTGGTTTGCAATGTAACTTTTTTAAAATATCCTAAATGATATTCCTACGACTCCGGAATATCCAATAATTTATTTACTTTCAGCTACGTCACATTGCTCATTGCTTTTGAGTCAAGGACTTTTAATATGTCATTATGCAGTTAATGTCTACTGTTAATTAAGGTTGTAAAATATCGTTGTAGTATTATCCCTATTGACTGTACTTTTACAAGGATTGCAAAATACATTTCTACCGTGCATTTTAGTGTATATAGAGTGGTAATATGATCATATATTATTGAATATAACAATACAAAAAAGTGTACCCCAAGGTAGGTTTTCCGTCATAAAATACAAAAATATGTGATTGATATAGTGGATGCTCCCAAGGTCGACTCTCCATATTGCAGTGCTTCTATCTGTTGCTGATGCAACACATTGTCCCCCATCAACGTCTAGGTCAGATATAAGGCCATCTACTGCATTGCTGGCATCATATGTATCATCCATTTCATCATATGGATACAACTGATATGCAGCTTTGTTCAGGGCAACATTATCTGTAGGTAAATTTTACAATATATCCTGTCCATTTTTTGATTATCATTTTAAATAGTATTATCCGAATCATTATGACTTAAATAATAATGTATTTTATTTATTTTAATAATTGGAAGGGGAAAATATTAAGAAAAAACATGCATTGCGTCTGTATTCACAAACCATATAAAAGAAGTTTAACGGTCAACACATTAGCTATCATATCTACCTAAAACTTTGAAGATGATTTTGTAAACTATAAAATATCATTAAGTATAAAAACAAAATATAGTTTGTCTTTAAAATTTGAATATTTTGAACTTTTTTTTTTTTTTTTTTTTTTTTTTTTTTTTTTTTTTTTTTTTACAAGAGATCAATACAAGTCTAAAAATGGTCATGCCCATTCAGGCCTTTTAAAGGGGCATGGTTTCAATTGGAGCTGAACATTTTTAACCGAGTTTTCCAAAGGAAAAATCTGGTTATTGTAATGGACAAAATGGCAGGCGGTCGGTCGGCTGCCAATGGATGGATAACTCCTCCTACAGTTTTCAAGATAGGAATTTGTTCTTTTGCAGATCAGTTATACATATTTCTGAGGTTTGCATATTTCTAGGATTTCGATTTCTGATAATTTGATATACAAATGCAAGCTGTTGAACTTAGTCACTTTTTTGGCAAAATATTGCTTATATGGTACCCCTATTGTACGGACAACTCCTCCTACAGTTTTCAAGATAGGAATGTGTTCTTTTGCAAATTAATTGTATATATATCAGAGGTGTGCATATTCTTAGGAATTTGATTTGTGATTATCTTTTAAAGAAATACCAGCTGTTGAACTTAGTTTTTTGGCACAACATATTGCATATAGAGTACACCATTTCTCTGAATAGATAGTGTTCATCAATTCAGGGTTGACAAATTGATTATTGATACTGTCCACACAAAAGAAAACCCGGTTTGCTGTCACATCGACAGCTTTTCTTTTGTTGTATTATATGTTTCCATATTTGATCATGATAATTGCATACAACCTATTTCTATCAATTGACCAAAACCAAAGTGTCAGTCATGGAGTTGTAATTGAACACAGAGCTCGCAACTCTCTTTTGTATTCACAAAACACAGACCATGTTTTTGTTACATATTGTTCGCTGTGTTAAATAACGGATTTCACACAAAGTTAAAGGTAACAATAAATATTGTATATTTGTTTCTATACCGAACTGCTGAGTAGAAACCAGATCTGCTTAAAAAAGAACTACTAGCAGCTAATTAAGCAATTGTAAACAAAAACATGATACTAGCCTTAGTTACATAACACAAAATTATGATCTTTGTACATGTATCTTAGATATAAATTAACAACTGTTGTTCACATTTTGGCGAAGCATTAGACATACACAAATGTAGCAAGAATTGTAAAAATGAAGAAAAAAAATGGAAAACTAGTATCAGTTCAAACCGTGACCATGCCACTTGATTAAAAAAAGTCAGTCCCAAATTTCAGGTAGCATGTACACTATGTAGTCTGTGAAAAGTAGATTTTGCAATTTAACTCAAAAAAGGAAGAAAACATGGATTTGCTCATTCTCATGATTATGTCTTCTTCTTCTTTTTTTGGTTAAATTGCATGATGTTTACTTTTACAAGTTGAATCATAATGTGCAAACTTTAATAATACATGTTATATGGCGCCTTTGTATCAAAGCTATACACGCTATAATTTGCGTCAATTTTGAATGAGGGTGAAATCCCATGATTTTGTTTACTTATAAAAGTTACCTTAATTCTGTACATTACAATGGTGAATTTCATCTCATTACAAAGACATCAAATTTTCATTGTCATATCCAATACGATTTTATATTATATTCTTTAAAGTTTTTTGATTTGAAATATAATCATGTATCATGAGTGTAATACGTTTGTCATTCATAATACCCTTACTTTTGCATCTTTTACATAGGATAACACTTACACGAAGTAATAATAGCCCTTACCGGAAAAGACATATACGTAATTGTTACAGGGAAGTTTCCATATATGCTCACAAGCTTATTTTTTTCTTCTGTTGTTTGTACTTGTATATAGGACCAATTCATGAACTGAAAAAAAATTATATCCTTTCCTTCCTGAAACAATATAACAATTATGAAGATTTTGACCCTCTGCCCATTTTTGTATCATAGTCTGAAATTAGCTATCAATATCACACGAAAGATTGATATTCAAAAGGAGGCATTATTTTCGTGTTACGAAAAAAATATATTGTTAGAAATTTGATATTTTTTACATGAACGGATTGAGCATTGTTATTTACAATATAAAGCTAACTTTTATAAGTAGTCAAACAAATGCATTTTCCCCGGCATTCAAAATTGAGGCAAATTATAGCGTGTATAGCTTTTAGCTTACATCAGTGTAAGCTTATGAAAAATGAAGTGTTAAGTGGAAGTTACAGGTTTCTAATCTAACTTTTTTTTCTTAATTTTTCTTTGTTAAACTAGCTATCTGATAACGAGGCCATGAGTTTTGATTTGAAGTTCATGTTTGTATAAGAGACCTGTTTTGTAGCAATAATTCTAAAGCACTGCAACAAGAGTTTTTAAACTTGGTTGCTTTGGCAACCAAACATAAATAAGGTCTTTACATGTTTTTCAATCATGGAACCAGAGTTTATTTTATACTTTTATACACCATCTGGTGGTACAAAAGAGTTCCTGATTTAATTTGAACATTGTGTCAGTGGCTCTCGAATTCGCGTACTTGTAATTTGATCATAAAACAAGTAGCCAATGATCCCGATCACTACAATATAACCTGAACAACAGTTATTGCACGTATATCTATACTACTATATTAAAATGATAGACTTTAATTTTTGGCCTTTAATACCGGTAAATCGGAAGAGCACTGTCTTTCATTTCATATATTTTAAACATCATTGGAACTTGAAGATTACCAATTTGTTTTTATTTTTTGCTCAATCAAGCTTCGCTAATTAATGATCAACGAAAATTCCTTTAAAAAAAATTCCGGAAATCATCTGGATTATTTTGGATGATTTTACAATCTTGCGCGTGCGCATTACATTCACGCTAAATCACAGCCTCATCACGGTGTTCAAATCAGAGAAGACAAAAGTAATGATATATATTTGTTATTTTATAATTTCGCTCATAAGACATCATTAATATATATGAACAGAATATGCAGCAAATTTCCAAGGGAAATTTACACGCATTTGTATAATCGAATCTGAGTGTATCCATGCAGATGTGATATTGGGGAAACATCAACTAAAGGCAAAGAAATATATGATTCCATGAAAAAAAAATACACATTATATTTCTTAGGAGAGTGTAGATAGAATGTTCTATCGTTAATATGATAAATGTCCTACGGACCCGGTTTAACTATAGAATACGTTCCGCGTATTGTCTCCGTGGCAACGAAAATACGGGAAATAACTCTAACTCAGTGCATTTACTATTAAAATTCCCAAGAGTTCCGCATGTCAACATGGTGTATAAATTTGAAGCGAGTAAAAATCGTTGGTGAAAAAGTATTGAATTCTTCCATTATATGGAAGAAATTTTAAGATGAAAGGTATTAACAGTCTCAAAATGGTTTGCTATGAATAATTTAACTGTTATTTTCAATCTAACTTCATTAATTTTCTCCAAAATCGTTTCGGAGCGATTCTGCAATTTTCTGCTACATTACCAGATTACGGATATATAAGAGGCATTCTAAGTGTGGTGAGGGCCTGTTCCGAGACACAGTTAGATTATTCTAACTAAGAAGAGTGTAGTGAAATTAATAGCATTATTGTAGGCTTATAGCTTTGTTCAATTCTTCAAATTAAGAAAAAAAAATTACAAAATCAAAACAAAAAATACCAGAATTATATTCACATTCATTGTTTATTTCAAAAGTAACTGACAATATGAATGTGTCGATGTAGGTATATCGTAAATGTCTGAAATGCAATGTCAACCAGTGCACGCACGGGATAAAGTCTAGTTTTATCTTAGGTTCTGATGCAAAATAATTCTTCTAAATAAGTGTTTTATTTCCAAACAATTGACAATGAACAGTTAAAATGTTCATCATTGAAACTTATTTTTGGAATACCGTAATCTAATCTATAAGATACATCAACTGACTAATATTATCATTCTAAGTGTAAAAGTATCAAGGGTGAGAAAATGACATTTATTATTAAAAATACAAAGTACTGTGAGCTTGTTTTAGGTTAACATATCTTGAGGTTGAAACAATAGACTAGATACTATTTTTCTCGATTAAATGCTAAATGGTCTGAACTTGTCATGTAAAGAATGTCTCACGTTTATAGTAAATTTAACTATACCTATTTTTGAAGTTGGTGAGGATGTTAAAGTGCTTTCGAAGGCAAGCGAGTGAAGAAAATCATTACATTTTCTTTTTTCTTTTTTTCTTTTTTTTCTTGGATAATGAAAGAGTTTTCGGATTTTGCAATGAAGAAGATTGTAAATATTCGCCTGCATATAAAAAAACCCATTCATCTCGGCTTTAAGATCTACAATCGTATAGCTCAAAACTCTTCAATTCTTAAGATTTTTTTTTTAAATCAGAACTAATCTAATTTCTACGTTCAACTAAACAATATTTCTTTATCTAGGCCAAAAAACGGTATATTCTAAGGTTTCAAAAACATCAGAAGCATGTCTTGGAAATTTCTAAAACAAATTTCATTAATTGAATTAAGGTGAATTACTTTGTACTAGTGCTAACTATAGTAAGAAGTATTATCATTATTTATAATCAGTATCATTTCATAACCTTTTTGCTAAAAACGAATGCAGAGAAAGTTGATGTCAAATTAAATAATTAATAAATCTTGTTATCAGATGAATTTAAGAAAAGCATATTTTAGTTGATTTTACATTCGACTACATTCCATGATGCAATGAATTAATCTAAAAAGTAACATTGAAACAAAGAAAAATATCAATTACTTATTTTATCACTTGACGAATTATAGATCATAAAAATTGGTTAAATAGTTAACTCACCATACGCTCCAGTCACTGCTAACATTAAGAACAATACTTTAAAGAAATTGACGAAACACCCAGAGCAGCAGAACAAGGGGTGCAATGTAAAATGCTGCAGACTTGGTATTGTATTGTATTGTCACATTTAGGTTTCTTAATGAGTTGAGCTATGTTTTTTATTGACTTTAAATCTTTCATGTTTTAATATATATATATATATATATATATATATATATATATATATATATATATATATATATATATATATATATATATATATGTTTAAAACATCACATTCTTTATTTAAATAAAAATACAAAACAATTAAGCTTTTTGTCTAATAGAAAAATTAAAAGCTGTTATCATCAGTCAATGTCGGAACTGTAGAACGTTTAATATATCGTTCATGTTAATCATTTAAGCATTGAAATAATATGCTTTGCAGATTTAGCATCATAAATGCAACGGTGCTTGCACGCAATTAAGTAACCACCGGTAGCACCTTTTGAAAAAAATAACATATTGATGCAGAAAGAAACATCAAAAATAAATAGCTAAAAGATCCAAGTGTTTGTAGCTTATCTGTAATTTGTAGATATAAATGTGTATTTCTTAAAGCGATAAGTGTATTTATGTATGTAAAGGAATTTATGTTATATAAATGCATACATTTTTTTTCCAACACAGTCGAGTCTTTACTATAAAGATCATGCTTTTTAATGAGATAGAATTTAAGGCTATCATTTTTTTTTCTACAACATAATGTATCATAATTATATCCAGGTTCACGCTAGATTGACACCCCCCCCCCCCAAAAAAAAAAGGGAAAATGAAAGAAAAAAAATGTTGACACGCATACTAAACGTAGCAAACAGGGACTTTATTTCAGGCACGTAGCATCAAGGAGACCGTGGGGCACTTTTTCGCAACAAATATTTTTTTCTTCAAATTAAATTTTGAAGGCCTACAGTTTTTTTACATTGTGTATTTACTAATTACTTTTATCATGATGGTATGGGGTTTGGGAGGTCTTTTCGGGGTTTTACTCTTTTATCACTTATAACTTTTTCAGACTATTAATCATATCTTAAATTAACGAATTTGGTTTCAAATCTAGAATTTATAAAGTGTGCTATTGTCCACCTTCTTCTTACCATAATTAATATATGTTGTATCATTTGTTTTTGTCCAACGTGTGGGGTATTTTTATGCCCCCACTCCCCATTCAGCTGCAAGTTTTAATAAATCGAATCTATTCGAAACGATCAAATTCTAACGTGTTACGAGTTTGTATTTTCATTTTTTTTATATTGAGAGGATAAATATTAGCAGTTTTGGGAAAAAAAATGTTTTTTAATTGCATAAGATTATGAAATGTAAATAAGAAAACATCAAATGGAGAACTGATGCGAAAGCAGTACGAGATACGTGATGTTACAAGGAAACGAATTGTTGCATGTTGTATCACTCAGTGACTAGGCAACAGGGACATACCAAAAACAAACTCAGATATCTAATTTTGAATTTTAAAAAAAGATTTCAAAGAATTTTAAAGAAAAATATTAATGATTTTCAAGATATTTTTGTTATTTTGAAATCAATTTAGTTTTAAATTGAAGTTTTATCTGCAATGTATTTTGTAAAATAGAATAATGAGACGTTCATGAAACATAGATGACTTACTACAAGACAAGTGCCGTAAAAATGGTCATAGAAAAACACAAGGAGAATATAAAATACAATAATACATAGTTATTTTATGTACATAGTTGTCACAAGCTAAGCATCGTCATAAATTATAAAACATACATGTAAGATAAACGCATTACATATATCATATTTTACTTCGAAACTTTTTCATAATTGATAAATATAAGAGCAAAAATGTACTTTCTTTTTTCTCGTGCCCGTGGTTTTTAAAATACTAAAATATAATATAAAATGCTTTTTTCAGAAAAAATTGTGATCAGGAAAACCTCCAACCAAAATACATAAAAAATATTGCTCTTTTAAACTAAATAATGTTTGTACATGTATTTCCCTCTTATTACAGATGAAAATTGATCTATTTACTTTTTTGTATCGATAATGAACTTTTGAAAAGAGCATTTACACACATTTTTTTCAAGTCAAAATGAAATAACCCCCAAGCTGCATTGTTTACTGAATAAAATAAAAGTCAAAATATAGATCGGTTTTAGAAAGGGTTGTCCTCTTTAAGAGAATTGTTTTTAAAGTTAAGTTTAAAATAAAGTCTAGATAAGGTCTAGTTTTATCTTAGGTTCTAACGCAAAATTCTTCTAAATAAGTGTTTAATTTCCAAACAATTGACAATGAACAGTTAAAATGTTAATCATGGAAACTTATTTTTGGAATACCGTAATCTAATCTATAAGATACATCAACTGACTAATATTATCATTCTAAGTGTAAAAGTATCAATGATGAGAAAATGACATTTATTATTAAAAATACAAAGTACTGTGAGCTTGTTTTAGGTTAACATATCTTGAGGTTGAAACAATAGACTAGATACTATTTTTCTCGATTAAATGCTAAATGGTCTGAACTTGTCATGTAAAGAATGTCTCACGTTTATAGTAAATTGAACTATACCTATTTTTGAAGTTGGTGAGGATGTTTCAAAGTGCTTTCGAAGGCAAGCGAGTGAAGAAAATCATTACAATTTCTTTTTTCTTTTTTTTGGTAATGAAAGAGTTTTCGGATTTTGCAATGAAGAAAATTGTAAATATTCGCCTGCATATAAAAAAAAAAAACCCATTCATCTCTGCTTTAAGATCTACAATCGTATAGTTCAAAACTCTTCAATTTTTAAGGTTTTTTTTTTTAAAATCAGAACTAATCTAATTTCTACGTTCAACTAAACAATATTTCTTTATCTAGGCAAAAAACGGTATATTCTAAGGTTTCAAAAACATCAGAAGCATGTCTTGGAAATTTCTCAAACAAATCTCATTAATTGAATTAAGGTGAATTACTTTATACTAATGCTAACTATAGTAAGAAGTATTATCATTATTTATAATCAGTATCATTTCATAACCTTTTTGCTAAAAACGAATGCAGAGAAAGTTGATGTCAAATTAAATAATTAATAAATCTTGTTATCCGATGAATTTAAGAAAAGCATACTTTAGTTGATTTTACATTCGACTACATTCCATGATGCAATGAATTAATCTAAAAAGTAACATTGAAACAAAGAAAAATATCAATTACTTATTTTATCACTTGACGAATTATAGATCATAAAAATTGGTTAAATAGTTAACTCACCATACGCTCCAGTCACTGCTAACATTAAGAACAATACTTTAAAGAAATTGACGAAACACCCAGAGCAGCAGAACAAGGGGTGCATTGTAAAATGCTGCAGATTTGGTATTGTAAAACCTTGCGGAGGACTGATGATATATAAAGGATAAGAGGGTTTAAAAATTTTAAAGGTTAAAGGTTTATGGTGTAAAAAGTCGTATTTTGTTTTCATTTATCACGTGATAAGGAAGTAAAACAACCAGCAGTAACACTATAATTTTAAGCATCATACAAGTGTAGTCAATGTGCATGATCCATTAGATTTATTTATCTAGGACAAATATTATTTATTATTATCTTTTTAATTTTACGGCTGATAATAATCAATCCTATGTCACATTTAGGTTTCTTAATGAGTTGAGCTATGTTTTTTATTGACTTTAAATCTTTCATGTTTAAATATATATATATATATATATATATATATATATATATATATATATATATATATATATATATATATATGTTTAAAACATCACATACTTTATTTAGATAAAAATACAAACCAATTAAGCTTTTTGTCTAATAGAAAAATTAAAAGCTGTTATCATCAGTCAATGTCGGAACTGTAGAACGTTTAAAATATCGTGCATGTTAATCATTTAAGCATTGAAATAATATGTTTTGCAGATTTAGCATCATAAATGCAACGGTGCGTGCACGCAATTAAGTAACCACCGGTAGCACCTTTTGAAAAAAATAACATATTGATGCAGAAAGAAACATCAAAAATAAATAGCTAAAAGATCCAAGTGTTTGTAGCTTATTTGTAATTTGTAGATATAAATGTGTATTTCTTAAAGCGATAAGTGTATTTATGTATGTAAAGGAATTTATGTTATATAAATGCATACATTTTCTTCCAAGACAGTCGAGTCTTTACTATAAAGTTCATGCTTTTTAATGAGATAGAATTTAAGGCTATCATTTTTTTTCTACAACATAATGTATCATAATTATATCCAGGTTCACGCTAGATTGACACCCCCCCCCCAAAAAAAAGGGAAAATGAAAGAAAAAAAATGTTGACACGCATACTAAACGTAGCAAACAGGGACTTTATTTCAGGCACGTAGCATCAAGGAGACCGTGGGGGCACTTTTTCGCATCAAATATTATTTTCTTCAAATTAAATTTTGAAGGCCTACAGTTTTTGTACATTGTGTATTTACTAATTACTTTTATCATGATGGTAAGGGGGCTTGGGAGGTCTTTTCGGGGTTTTAATCTTTTATCACTTATAACTTTTTCAGACTATTAATCGTATCTTAAATTAACGAATTTGGTTTCAAATCTAGAATTTATAAAGTGTGCTATTGCCCACCTTCTTCTTACCATAATTAATATATGTTGTATCATTTGTTTTTGTCCAACGTGTGAGGTATTTTTATGTCCCCACTCGCCATTCAGCTGCAAGTTTTGATAAATCGAATCTATTCGAAACGATCAAATTCTAACGTGTTACGAGTTTGTATTTTCATTTTTTTTATATTGAGAGGATAAATATTAGCAGTTTTGGGAAAAAAAATGTTTTTTAATTGCATAAGATTATGAAATGTAAATAAGAAAACATCAAATGGAGAACTGATGCGAAAGCAGTACGAGATACGTGATGTTACAAGGAAACGAATTGTTGCATGTTGTATCACTCAGTGACTAGGCAACAGGGACATACCAAAAACAAACTCAGATATCTAATTTCAAATTTTAAAAAAAGATTTCAAAGAATTTTAAAGAAAAATATTAATGATTTTCAAGATATTTTTGTTATTTTGAAATCAATTTAGTTTTAAATTGACATTTTATCTGCAATCAATTTTGTAAAATGGAATAATGAGGCGTTCATGAAACGTAGATGACTTACTACAAGACAAGTGCCGTAAAAATGGTAATAGAAAAACACAAGGAGAATATAAAATACAATAATATATAGTTATTTTGCGTACATAGTTGTCACAAGCAAAGCATCGTCATAAATTATAAAATATACATGTAAGATAAACACATTTCATATGGCATATTTTACTTCGAAACTTTTTCATAATTGATAAAATATATAAAAGCAAAAATAAACTTTCTTTTTTCACGTGGTCGTGGTTTTTAAAACTCTAAAATATAATATAAAATGCTTTTTTTAGAAAAAAATTGTGATCAGGAAACACCCCCCCCCCCCACCAAAATACATAAAAAAATATTGCTCTTTTAAACTAAATAATGTTTGTACATGTATTTCCCTCTTATTACAGATGAAAATTGATCTATCTATGAAAACAACATTTACACAATATTTTGTCAAGTCAAAAGGAAATAATCCACAAGCTGCATTGTTTACTGAATAAAATAAAAGTCAAAATATGGATCGGTTTTAGTAAGGGTAGTCTAAAAATTCAATATGTTTTTGGAAGCCAAGTTCTTTTAAGCAAATAGCAATGAAGCCTTGTGTTAAAAAGGAAGTGGTGGATAACAATATTTCAAAAAAGGTAAAGGCGGTTGAACTTGATATAATTATGAAACGTAGATTTTAATTTGTTTTAAACCAGGAAGTGTGTGTGTGTGTGGGGGGGGGGGGGGTGTATCACACGAGTCTCTTGGTTTTATCTAAACGTACGGTATGTTATATGCTGAAAAGTAAAAAGTGAATAGAAGTTTCATTAGGTTTGCAAAGGAACAAATGTGTTTGCGTATGTTTACTCAAGCTTACAAAGTTGTTTTTTCATTAATGATTCATGTAGATATAACCATTTGAATCGGAAAATTCTTTAGCTCAAATAATCATGACAACGGGAATAAACAATGGCATTAATTGTTGAGGTATTCATGATCAAGTCAAGGAATCCCCAATCCTATTACAAGATTAGAAGGCAATGTTTTTAAGGAAACTGGAATACTTTATTATCAATATTAAGATGGTGCATTCTTGGATTTTTACCAAATATACTTTAATGTAAAAGGTCGGGGAAAATGTTGACAACACTATTTCTTTATATTTAAATTTAAAACTAATTTTCTGGCAAAATATCAAATAAAATTAAATGGAATAGAGATTTTAAAATGTTAACAGTATTTTGATTTTAGTGTAATTTATTCACATGAGTATCGCCATAAAATATCATCCGGAAACAACAAAAGTGTTATACACAGACAGATAGACGGACGGACCCCAAACAATATATTCACCTTTCAGTGAAATCGGAGTACAATATTTATTCCAGTAGGTGTGTTACAATTGAGGTTACATAGTGGTATTTTAATGAAAGTTATTTCCAACTACTACTGCAACAAATACTTCAAAAGCGGCTGTATTTTAATAGTGGTCGCAAAGTGATTCTTATAATGAAATACATCCCTAATCACTATTGAAATAATTTATTTCAATAGTAATTGTATTTCAATAGTGGTTGCAACACACCCCTCTAGCCTGTGCATGCTACATGTAGCAGAAATAACGACCCCTAGAATCCCAGTGTCCCGCCATGTCCAAGTTGACCGTGGTTGTGAACATCGATACTAGGTTTGGCTACGTTAACCTCATCCACTAACGCCAATTGACGCTTAGGTATTTTGCGGAAAATTATAGTTTACGAACTGATGTAAACACACTGATTCTCTATATTAATTTATTTTTCTAACAATGTATATATCAATTAGTACAATCCTATTGACCGGTGTAAAGAAGAATAATGACCCCGTAGAATAATGACCGGGGTCATTTTCGACATAGAATAATGACCCCCCACTGTAGAATAATTGGATTTTGTTTAAGAAAAAGACCCAGTGGTCATTTTTCTTCATTTTAAACATGAAGAGAAATGACCCCTGCCGTAAACGAGAATAGATATGTGCTACTCCATATCCAAGATATCTAACTTTGAAATTACTTGAATTTTCACTCTGCTCAGCTGATTTTGAAGTTAAAAACACCCAACTTGTTAAAAAAAAAAACCCGCTGTATATAGTTTTTCATATCCATAGCAAACACACTAGCTGACATTGACACAAATTGATGGTTAACAGTTAGATCTCTTCTCTCGTCGACATATGGCGGGGAAATGACGCTGCATTAGCGTTAAAATCTTCTGAACTGTACTTGTTTATTTACCACGAATAATACTATATAGCATTTTCTATAGCTTTATTATTAAAAACGACTTTTGATTTAAAAAAATTATGCACAGCTTGCTGCACTATATTGTATCGTGACTTAACAATTGCATCCGCAACAAATCCCGGTCTACGTGTACACTAGTGCGATCAGAAATCTGTACAGGTGCTGCATAACCATTTCGTAATTGAAAAAAAGAAAAGAACAACACATTCATACACAATGAATAATTAACATTCTCTCTCAGTGGAGATTGTGTCATAATTAACAAACAATAATCATGAAAGTATTATAATAGTTGTAATGAAATAAGCAATATTCATTGGTGAAAAAATTGACATATATTTTTGTGAAAAAGAATCAGGAGGCAGGTAGCCTAGGAATATGAATACTTCTTATTTACATTGCTTGAGTGAAAGTTTTTTTTTAAAATCATTTAACGTTAATTTTGTTTTCTTCTACGTAATACATGTACATATACATCGATATTCTGAACATTTGTTGTAATGTGTATTTGCTGATCAGGAATAGAACCAGATTTTTTTCAGAGGAAGTGTGTGAAGAGTACCTTGGTATAGTAATATATCTTAAATATATAACAAAAAAAGGATCGAATATATTTAAAAAAGAGTATTTCTAAAAGCGTTGATAAGGTTAAAAAATACATGTAGTTCACATTAAAGATTTTATTCTTTACGTAAACAAAAATTCGATAACAATTTAATGTAAAAAAAAGTGCATGCAGTGCATCTGTGATCACCGTGTACATGTAGAACGGGCAAAAGTATAGTGTGTTACCTTACACAGAGAAGAAGGCTATGCGGTCAACAAATTAACCATCAAATCTACCTTTAACTTAAATTTTGTCTTTAAAATTTATCAGTTTCCTATATCTTTATACAGAGCTCTTTATCTTAGGAAATTTAAATAGTCTAAAAAATGGCCACGACCATTGAACCCTCTTAATATGTCGATTCAAGTCTCTTCCACACACAAATATTCTATTTAATTGATTGACAAAGAATCTTTTTGAAATATGATTTCACAAAACAGAGATCAATATCAGTCAATTTATGCATATCTTTTGTAATTTTATGTTATGATATGCTATGGTATGCGATTTACAATGATATGCTATGATATTTTAATGCAATGCTATGAGATTTGTATGCTATGATAAATTGAAATGAAAAGCTTAATGATATGGTATGCTATGCTATTCTATGGTACGCTATGAAATTTGAACAAAAACGCCTCGGTATACAGAAGACTTCTAAATATTTCAAAGTAAAATGATAATAAGTCAAAGTTTACCAACAATATGTAATGGGGACATTTATTCTCTTAAATAAAAGCATTTAAAATCGAGTTAAAATTATGTTTTAAGCTACGCTATGGTATGCTATGATATGAAATGATATGACAAATGAGAATGTATATGATTGTATGATATGGTATGAGATTCCAATGCTAAGAGATTTATGAGATTTAAATGCAATGCTATGCTATGGTGTACATGTATGTTGTAAAGGATATGCTTAAACTGACAGTGGTTTATGAGTGATCTGGCTGGGACTCTCAAGAACATAACACATGTTAGAGTGAATATTGTTAATTTATTTTGACAATAAATGCTATTATTTACATGAACATTAATGCTGCTTGAATTATTTTAAGTGATTTCTTTTATGCATTTTTAAGTGAAACGAAAAAAGAAATGTTTTGACTGCGAACAAGGTATTTTAGAGCTAAGTTGTGATAGATTGATCATTCGAGTAATAATTCCTAACAATGAAGTAAACTTTTCATAATTTTGGTTTAATCATTAATTATGGGTGCTGCACTTGTATGTCCAATAGTTGGTAGTAGGGGCAAATTAGGAAATTAAACGGGACTTACCTTGGTAAAGGCGAAGTTTGATTCCAATTATTGGAGTAAATAAAAGGCACTGTAGAGATAAGGCGAATAGCACTGCGCAGCTGCTGCGAAATCATTGGTTCAAAGTTATTTTTTTTGGTAGATACATTCCATACATACATACTTCTGTTCATTTTTGCTCTAACATACACCACCTGCAGGATGGGAGGGAGGCACCTTATCTCTACACTGCCTTTTATTTACTCCAATAATTGGAATCAAACTTCGCCTTTACCAAGGTAAATCTCGATTAATTTCCTAATTATTTTTCGTAAATGTCACTTCCGAGATAATGTGAATCTTTAAAGCACAACACAATTTTTTTTTCAAATATTAAAAAAACTCTTTAATTCTTTCAATATTGCGTTTGAATACTTGTCATTATTGACAACAGGTTTATCATAAAACTTTCGGAAGGTTTCAACATTGGACAATCCTACTTTTGTCAAAATATCATCAACAGGAACAAAGTTCCCTTTTGCTTTAGACACAGATTCAGCTCGAACACTGTGAGCCTTAAAATTAGTGGTATCAACTCCAGCTGCACACAAACTGTTCTAATCCAACGTGCAATAGTGTATCTGGATACCTCCTGATGAGTCTGTGCATAACTAATGAACAATGAATTACATTTCTTTCTTTTTCTTGCAGTCCGAGATATATACTCACATAAAACAAGGTAAACACAAAGCCTCCTATCTGGACGATAAGTTTTCAAGATCATGTCAGGCATGCTACTGTTCGGTCTACATGTTTTCAAAAGGTCACTAAAAGTAAAGACAAAACTATCCCTCCTTCTTGTCATATTACTAGGTTCCATACATGAAATAGTTTGTACACTACGTGCACCGATTAAGCTTATCATCATAACTAACTTCAATGTCAAATGTTTAAAAATCAAAACTTTAACAGGTGACAATTTTCTCAGGTACTTTAAAACAATAGATGCATCCCATGTATGTACATATCTTGATTTTGATGGTCTCAGGTTAAAAACACCTTTCACAAACCTTATGACCAATGGATGACATTCAACAAAAAAAAACATCTAAAAATCAAACCAACAGAAGATAAAGCCACTCAGGCTGAATTAATAGCACTATAACCTAAACCTTGGTGAAAAAGATGTTTCTATAGTTGTACAAAATGGATCAACCGATTTTTCACCACAGTACTAAAACCATCTCTTATAAAATGTTTTATATTATTTCTTTGTTCCGGTGTTATATAGTACCTTTTTCCCCTAGCCATCTTTCCCCCCGGAAAAATGGCTATATAGCAGTTTTTCCCCCCGGAAAAATGGCTAATATATAGCAGTTTTTTCCCCACGGAAAGCTGACTATATAGTGGGTTTTCCCCCTTTTTATAGCCAGATTACCCCTACGGAAAGCATACTATATAGTAGATTTTCCCCCTTTTTTACATTCCGGTCATGTTTATGGCGGACCATTCGTGGCAATGATTTGTAATAACTGATATGATATTAATTTCTCATCATAAAGGATAGTAATGGCATTTATTAATACATACTATAATATACATGGGTTTCTTACTCTGATATGAACAAAGGAACGCGCCTTCATGACATTCCTGTGTCATTACCATTTATTTCACCTTTTGTTACACCTTTTTGGAGCACCTTTTATTCGGATTTCGGAATACCTTGAATCGTTTCCCTCTAATCGATGCTTATCTACAGTTTTGACTTTGACGTTATGACATGGACATTTTTCAAAGAACACGTCAGAATACATTTGAGTGAAAATACGCCGGCTTGGAACTTTAATTTTGCCATGTATTATCTTCTATGTATAAGTTCCTCCCTGGAAACTGACTAATCTTGACTTAATTTTGTAGAGGAAGGAATAAGAAGTGGAAATATATTACTCACTTCGTCCAAAAGGCTATAAATTTTAAACTAATACCGTTAGAATTGACGAACATAAATATAATTATATATTTCTACTTCTAAATATCAAACGAGAGACAGGGTGCAATGATATGATGATAAACTGAAATGTTTACTTCGATTGATGGGGTTCTAAATCATGGGTAAGGGGTATTATAATTGATTATGTATTAAAGGCATGTGTAAAGTTAGTATTTACAATTTTGTTTTAAAGTCACGCATATTAATATTCATGTTTTTAAGCACATCTTTTTTTACGAAACGCAAGGTTTAATGATGTAAACATTTTTTTTTAAATATGAAATGGCTTCACAACCAGAACAAAGTCGGTATCTTTGCTGGTTACTTCGGAAAATGTGAAATTGAGCCTAAACTAACTTTATGTATACATTATCATTCACTGCGTGCCATATAAAACAAGACATACGATTCACTTACCTAAAAATCTTACTATACTATTTATTTCATATTTTTGCAATAAAGATTTACTTGTTTACCATGTTATTTCTTCAATCAATGAAACAAGGGTAACTTAAAATTTAAACAATTAACACATTTTTTATGATGAGCAGACTTATTTTTTGAAATATAAGCTTGTTCTTCTATTCAACTGGCAATTTAAAAAAATCGTATATCAAGTGCGCTTTTGTTGGTTATTCATTTTTGTTTTTATGAATAAGAATTTATTGATTTATTTATCTAATTATTTATTATATCATTAGTCATCTTATGAATTGATTAAATATTTTGAAGAATAATTAATTTACCCGCGTACTTTTTATAAATTTTTGATCGTAAATTCAAAAAGAAAAGACTGAATTAAACGTAATTTTCAACCATTTTAAAAAAGGAATATATGAGTGAATGTGTTTTTTTAAATGATGTAGTTCTGTTGATATAAAATTGCAAAAAATTTAGATCTTAAAAATCAAGGAAATAAACAAAAATATTACGTAAGCTCTAATTGGACGCATGCAGCTGTAGGCACTGTACTCTTTTTATGTATAGTTATTTACCGGGAGACCGATCGCTCGCCGAATGTTTCTACGAAATTAAATCGAAGATTTGCCAATTGATGGCGATGAGTCTTTCCAACAATCATTAATCGGTGTGAGAGATATGTTGCGGCCAATTCTCTTCAACAACTTGAATGAAGAAGGTATGAATTGCCATTTTCAAGAAGTTCTATATTCGGCTATGGAAAATTTGATTTGCTTTTTTTTCGACCCACGTGAACATGAACTTGCCGATTTTTTTATTTGATTTGAGCTTCGAAGTAGAAAGCAAGTTGAAGAATATAAAACCGGGAGATATTTATATCCCAGGAACCTATTTCAAGTTTGTTTGAACGTTCCGAAGTATTTTTGGACTGATGGGATACGGTAAACAGCTGGATGAGCATCACCAAGCAGCATCAACAGAATGGTTTTTGCACGTTTGACTTTTAACTTTAAAAGACTTTTTTCCCTGAACACTTGAACATCCAATATCAATAAATTGATGTCAATGATAGTAGTATTTTTTTCAACAATCTCAGGACGTCAGGACGCGAAAAAAGTTCAAAATCATTTTGCGGTTCAAAGTAGTCATGAAAATAGATGAGAGAGAGAGAGAGAGAGAGAGAGAGAGAGAGAGAGAGAGAGAGAGAGAGAGAGATGACCGCGAGGTATAATTGTACTAAGTACGACATTAATGTGTTCCATTGGGCAACTCCGACCTTCGCACTTTCACCTTTAGGGCAAAGATGCGAGAAAGCGAAGGTGCGACGGCGAAGCGCGAAGATGTGAAGGCGAAACTGTGAAGTTGCTCTTTCGCCTTCGCAACTTCGCTCTAACAATTTCAGAGAAACAGGCGAACGTACGCGCTATATTTTTTTTACTTATTTATTTTTACAAATTTAAAGCGTAAAAATTGCAATTCCTCAATTTTAAGATAACTTAAAAGAGAAAAGTAATTCAGTTATTACAAGGACTGAACCCCGGTCACTTAATGATAAACCATTAATAAAGTCACAGGGACCGTCGCTTGGAAATTTTAAGGACATAAATCTATCATTTGCATTAATCAATTTTAATATAAAATACATATTCTGCATTCAATAGCAAATGTACTATATAAACCTTACAAATATTAAAGATTAAGAAAAAAATCGCTTCCGGTGACGACAGGATATAACGACGAGAGCTCTGATCTATCAAATCCGTCCCTAAAGATAACAGTAACTTTATATAACTGTGAAAATAAACCTGAAACATTGAATATAAACCAAAAGATACTTTGTTTAATGTTCTTTAGTATTTAAAACTACATCAATTTAATGTAAATTCATACGAAACAAGAACTACAAAGTATACGATTTGATTTGGAATTTCGCACATATGCGCGCCATTACATTTGAAAGTCCGAAGTATTAAATGAATAATTCTTATCAAATCTTAGATATGAACAAAGAATATTTATCGCCCATTTTGAATAAAATCATTTCATAAATGTATTTCTTTTTATTTACTTGGAGGTGATATTATACACAATTTTAATATGTAAACGGTGTGACCGTTGAGCCGAGCGCAGATGTTTAATCTTTGAAACGCAGACAGTAGGATATACCTACCCCTCAAATCATATGTAGAAGTTGGGGCTATATGGACCGTGGATATCGGCCTGGGTGGCTCATGGGAAGAGCTCCTAACTAGAGTTGCAGGGGTCCCAGGTTCGATTCCTGGTCCAGCCATATTTTTTCAATGTGGTATATGCTCATCCCTCCTTTACTATTACATTTGGTGCCGTGACTTGCTCCTGGAACTGACAGGTTAACTCCTGCCAGGGGAAAGAACCTGGGATGATCTCCGAGGGCGAAGATCAGTTAAGGAGGGAGGAATGTAGTAGTTGGGGGTTATAGTTGGGGTGCGGTAGGCACCGATGGACAAATATTCTGGTATTGTCGCCCGAGAAGACATGTAATATATGTTATTCAACATTTTAAAAAAATCAAAATCAGTTTAAGAACATAATTATCTAACTCATTAAAAAGTGTATTTTATTACGTGACACATCTTCGTATCTTACAAATCAATGTAAGATGAATTGTTAAATGTCGATCTGTGCTTTCAATAAAAATAATTATCTTTCGAATTAAACAACTATAGCAATTTCCTCTGAATAGCAACGTCTCGTATAGCACACATTGTCCTGACATTTTGATTTACTAAAAACTGTTTACGTTGCTTAAGTTCGGTCGCGGGTTAAAAATTTTGCGCCCTCTGCGCAGGGCATTGCGCATTATTGTCAAATGCAGAGTAAAATGGTCAAATATACAGGTTATCATGTAACGTTATTTATTAAAAAAAAAATACTTATATTTTTAGTGAAATGAATCCTTAGAATAATGATAATAATAATAGCATTAGTATTTGAATCATTTTGCCGCTTCTTCAAAATCGACGTTATCCACGTCAGAGTCAACGTCTTACAATGACGTCAGTTGAGACTTTGCGTAACAATTGACAAAAATAAACGTCGTGCATTTTTTATTGCAGCGTCAATAATAAAGATTGAAAATATAATTTGCAAAATAAGAAAATATGCGCGATCATTTCATGTTCTTTGTGAGTGGAAAGTTATTTGTTTATCTATTACAAATAAAATTACATTTGATTCGTAAACATCCTTTTATTTTATACGATTTTGTATGTAAAATGCCTGGCAAGACACGTTCATTAGACCAAACTATGAGGGCAGATAGCAAAAAAACTATCCGGTCAATTTCGTTTTAATTTGGCAAAAAGTTTACTTAAACGCTATTCTTCCATCGCTAAAAATTAAAACAAAATCGTATGTTTGTAATTTTTTACATATTAATTCTAAAATGATAACCCCCTTTTCCCTATATAATCCTATATAAAATGTCGGGGATGATTCAGACATACGACCAAAATTTGAGCGCGGTAAACAGATACACTATCCGATGAATTTACTTAATATTTTGCTCATAGTTTACTCATAAGTTGACCTTTCACTGGAAAAAAAAATTAAAGGAAATCGTATGTTTGAAACATTCTCCCCCGAGACTCCTTAAACGTTTACGTTTACTTAAATTTCGAACCCGACTCAATTAACATACAGAATTGATGCACACGAGTGTGATATAACAATTTCGGGAGGGCAATATAACTATATTCTGTGGAATCTAACAGTTTATGGGGGCGATATAACTATTTCTGGTGTGATTAAGCAATTTTCAGGGCATATGAAAAAATATCTTATTTGTGACATAACGAGAACACTTATACAAAAAAATTATATATACTTTTGAATGATATTATTTACTTTGCCTCGATGAAAATTGGGTAAGGTCTGAACACACTATTACTCCATGAGCGATCCTTCAGTTCTTCCAAAAATTCTCTAAAACAGAGGTTTAGCCTGGACAAAATTTGCACAAACAGACAGACGGACTGATAGATTTATTTAAAAAATTCTCAAATCATTTACACTTACAAATTCAGAACACAGAGTTATGCATATAAGTGTATATCTTGTAAAACCAAGTATTTTTCAGCATTGTCTATAAAAAATAATAAATCGGCAAAATGAAACGTAATCTGCACAGATGAATGCAGATATATGCAACCTGGGAGTGTAGAAACATTGATTTTAATCCTTACTGGGTTTCCATAAATATTTTTTATAAAATCTGAACCAAAAACGTGAGGGAGAAACCCTACTATGGGGGAAAAGCTACAATATAGTAGCTTTTCCCCCCGGGGGGAAAGGCTACTATATAGTAGGTTTTCCGGGGGGAAAAGCTACTATGGGGAAAAACTGCTATACAACACCGGTACATATTTCACAGCCTTAGTGGGTATTTTTTGTTCTATTAGATTTTGAAATCTAGTTAATTGTAAACTCATAGGATATGCCTTTCTATAAATTTTGTTAAAGTTGTTACCATGGTAACCATATACAAGAGTAAATAAAAAACACCCTCATTAGCAAGTTTCTTTTCCCAATGACATATATTTAATGGGTAAAGTCATGGTGCATTTCATCTGAAATTAGGCTTAAATAAAAGTTCAGCAAATATTACACTTGCACGAGTAAAAACAACTCATCACTATAACGTCATTATGACGTCATAGGTGAGGTAATCTCAAGCTAGCATCAAAATTGAGCAAAAAATGAACTAAGGGCTTCACAATATAGAGTCATATAACTTCATTATTTACTAACCAATACCTACATGTAATACATTGATGGATAGGGAAATTCCTATACTTTTCTATTTTACCTTTTTCGTGGTATTTGAAAACAATTCTTTTTTGTAACTAAAGAAAAACTCATAATTTGTGCGATTAAAATTTTATAAAATCAGACATAATTAAGCTTTTTCATAAGAATATGAAGAAAATAAATTTGTTAAATTATTGAATGTTTATGTTTTACATGTATTTTCATCCTTGAGATAAAAGTTTCCTCAATATATGCTATTTGGAGAACATCGAGTGCCAATGAACTAGATGTTGTTTAGGTAAATGTTGACTGGACTGTGTGTTCAAATTTCATGCATGTGTATCAATGCTGCAAAATCCATAATTATGTATTGAATTTTTCCAAATTTGGAATCATCATTCTATATAGTGTCTAGAGTGAATATATAAGCTTAGAATTGTAAATACCCACAATGACTGTTTCATATTGGGTATATCCCTCCAACTATTTTTAGAATCGGTAGGACAACAAAGTAGTGCCTTTAAGCAAAATAGTTCCTATACGTGCAGAGTGGATATACATTTATTGGGACATTTTAAATCAGAATGCTTGACACATCTCAGAAAAGAGGATTTGCAATTTTAAAAGCAATTGTCAAAATCGAATTATCATTTGAAGGAAAGAATTGGAATTGTTTGATGTACACCCTTTTCAAAACTGTGAAATTCTCTACTTTTACTTTCATTTTCAGAGTTTTTAAACACAGACGCATTTTGCGGGAAAACGAATCTGACTTCACACCACGAAATTTTAACAGAGGAGAGACAATTTGATGAGCTTTCATTCAAGAGGTCCCTCGTTGTTGAACGAAAATTAGGGCAGGAGCTATGAACCCGAACGTTAACACTACCGCCTATGGAAAATGCATTAATGGACTATACCCTATTAAGTGTGTTTTTTCATCTTTAAAACATTAAGGTAGGGGGTTCATGTGAAATCTCCAGCTATTTACTTTCGATTCATGTTTAATTATTTTGAAAAAGGAATCTTTAACCAGACCAAAAAAAATGATTTCATTGAAATATTCCATCTAGAAGCGAAGATATAAGATTTTAAAGTTGAGTATTTACGGTATTTTTGTAATGATTTATATTATACTATGTTAAGATAAACATGGCACCAAAATCATAATTTTTTGCATTTTTTCTATTTAAAATTCATAATTAAATATAAATCTTGTTTAAAGTCTTTACAAACTATATATTTTTAAATATCTCGTGTTTCAAGCTTTATTTTAATTGCGTCATAATTTGCATAATTTCAAAATGGCCGCCAAAAATGGCGGAAATTTGCATATTTCCAAATATAGTCATCAGTGAGTTATACACAAAATATTAAAATGTATCTAAATATAATTCCCTCAAGTTGTTAAAATTTCCTATACAAAATATATTTAGTAATTTATGAATTTTAAATATTGATAAATAAGATAATGATTGTCATTAATGAACTTTAATTAATAAAATTAATTACAAAAAATTGTTAATTATAATATATCAATTATAACCATATATGTGTAAAGTGACATATCATTGGAAACCAATATAACGACCAAAAACAAAGAATAGCTTAGTCTTATTTTTTTTATTTAATAATTCAGATATATATTACATGCATGCAAAATACATGTATAATTATGTTTTACAGTATGTCTAATCTTGAATTATTATTTCACCTTTTTGGAAATCAATTAACAATGGAAATTCACATGTTTCCATTTAACCTTCATACAAACATTCATACTTTGTCATCCTTCCATTCAATCTTTTGACACACAAAACTTCCCCCTTGTACCAACAAACTTCATTTGAAGTCTGATCTTTCAATTTATGGAGAATTTTCTTTCCAACTAATTTGGAGGGAGTCTCAATAAAACTCGGTAGAAGAAGTGATTGTTGTTTCATTGTTATTTTTCTCCTATTTTCTTGCAGTTTCTCAGCTAAATTTGTTTTTAATTCATGAAATTGTTGTTCAACTTGACTTAAAGGATGGTAAGAGAGTTTAGAATTTTCAGACACCTCATCCAAATGTTCATTGATTTGCATAACTTCTACCAGATTATGTTCAAGATCTTCATTAGAATACATTACACCTTTACTGCTTTGTTAAAAAAGAATTTTTGGGCCTTTGCTAGAAAGTACATGTTTTCTAAACTGCAATTGTGCAACTAATGCATCTCTTAACAGCTGGTCTTTGTTAGCTTCTTGAGACACCTTTAATTTGTAAGACTGAATGTCATCTCTTTTCTGCCATAAACCACCAATAACTGTCAATTTATTTGTTAGCTTTACCTTTTGGTTGTACATTTTATTTTTTGCATTACTCTTTTTTCTTGTTTAGCTCTTAAAATTTCAAGTTTTTTTTTCATACAAAGGCCTTTGTCTTTCTTTTATTAATTCCATTATTTCAGGTGCAGATTTTCCTGCATCATTAATAATGGAGTTTTTTTTTTCACTTTTTGAAAGAGAATTTAACCAAGTAGATGTTTTATTGTTAGTCCACATGTTAACAGACTCATGTGCTGTTGTACAAGCTGATGGTTTAAGTCTCATTAAAACATCTATTTGGGCAAAATCTCTTTCAGAACATGTGTTTGTTGTTGGTACTGCAGAGGCTCTCAATTGATCTGTTTCAGGTGGTTCATAAAATATTCCACCAGGAAGTTGATCTTTTGCTTGCCTCTCCAGTATCAACAACACGCCACATATAGCCAATTCTAATGCCATTTGAGTGTATGTTTCAAATATAGCATCATTTGTGTTCTCAAATAGAGAATCATAAACCTCATCTTCATGCACACTCTCCTCTGGAAAAACTAAATGGCCTTCCAGAAGAGTGATGCGTCTTGTGACAAGTCTTGTAAATTCAACTTCATGTTGAGAAGCACAGGGTTCAAATCCGAAATATTTTCTGTTTTCTCGATAACCCTCCAGAAGGGGCCTGTAATTATTTTGTCTATGATACCTAAAGCTCTAAGACTGCTTGTGTAAACTTTTTCATTCACATCAAAAGAAATGCTTCTCAATAACTCATTAGGATCTGACCAACTGTCAAGAAATGTTTTAATATCTGCTAGATGGTGATATGTAGCCCCAGCTGCATAAAAAAGATGGTTAAACTTATGTCCCCTAAAGGTTATAAGTTTATTTTTTACACCTTTTTCTTGCAGGTGCGTGGAGAAGTGGGACCCCACTCCTGACTTTTCACAGCCATGCATTGTTAATGCCTTGCTAACTGTCCTAGTCAGTCTTGAGGCACCACTTTCTTTCCAATCAAAACTAAAAGGATTCTTCCCTGAACAAACATTGTTTTCAAAAATACTTAAACACTTGTCAACTTCACTTGCCATGTTTACAAATACATGCATTTTGCAAAAAAATGATGCCACCCTCCCCATTTCTTTTCTGTTAATTTCTGGAATTTCATCCCAATTCTTCAGAACATCAGGAAGAAGACTTTGCCGTAATTCCTCTAACTGTCTATTAAAAACTGGGTTTGTTGCACCCTGATCTGACATTGTTGAAATAATAGTAGCTACAAGTTTAGAAAAAGATTTGTCCTCATTATGTAAGCAATTTGATAGTTCAGAAATATTTGTTTGAAAAGCTTTCATCAGACTATCAGCATCTGCACTACAAACTTCAGTCATTCCAATTGAGTAAGACCTATGTTCAGGTGTAGTCAATTGGAATGACTGAAACTGTTTATGGAACTTAGAAGTTCCATCCTGATGCAGACAATTGCCTTTCAGATCACCTATGTCACATGAGTTAACCATGGCATCTACAACCTGACACTGGGCAATACGCTTTGCTTCAATAAGCAACCTAAACCTAACACCAGCACTTGGAAGTCTTGACAATGTTTTGCCTGTAATGTTTGAATTACATGATTTACCTTTTTGCAACTAACGCCGCACTCGGTTGTTAGTGTCATTATTGTTTCGCGGATTTCATTTGTGTACTTTCCATCACAGAAAGAAGTTATATTAGATTCATTTAATAGAACTTTGTTGATTTCTTCAAGCTCTATTATCTTTTCCTCTTTAATTTTGATTTCTTGTCTAAGATTCATAATTTGTTCAACATTTTCAGAAATAAAGTTGTCAAATTCATTTTCCCTTTTTTTGTTTAATCTACAAATCTTAACCAGTAAATTTCTCTTTTCTTTTTTGAGGTTCTCTACTTGCACATTCTTTCTTTCACCCTCTTCTCTCAATTCTTGCATTTCTTTCTCTTTCTCTCTTAACACCTCATTCTTATTATCAAGTTCAATTCTCTGATTCTCAATTCTCTGATCTCTACGTTTCAACTTCTTGTTTGAATTTCTGGCGTCAAGTTTTCTAACTTTTTCTTTTAAAAGTTCAAAATGTTCTAAAGATTTATCTAGCTTTTTAGACAAGTCATCATACTTTTTTCCCCAGTCCTTACACTCTCTCTCCAACACTTTCAAATCTTTAATTTTTGACAATGTTTTTTTGATGTTTCAATGTACAAGAATCTAACACTCTCAATAACAAATCAATTTTTTTTTCATAATGAAATATTTGTAAATTCAAATTGTTCAGTTGGTCTTGTTCATCAACAAGCTCTCTCTTTAGCTGGCGGATTTCAAACACAACATCCTTTGTTTTGTTGACAAGATAATTCAGCTTTTGAGTTTTGCTGATGTCATCAAATACTGGAAGCTCAATGTTTGGAACAGGAAATTCAAATTCTTGACTGAGCAGGTCTGATAAGCATTCTGTATTTTTGTTTTTCTTTAGATCCTTGATTTCTTTCTTTAATCTAAATATTTTTGTGCGAAAAACCCGCACAGAGCAATTTTCCCACTTTGAGGTTGGGTAATTGGTTCTAAAAAAAATGAAAGTTTTCAGGAAATGTTCTCTCACCATCAAGACATTTGATGATATCTCCATTTGATGGGCAATTATTTTCCAAATCTAAAGTTTAGTAGCCAAAAATAAAAATCAAAAACAAATTTTAATTTTTAATAAATCTCCCAAAGCCAAATTTTTTTTACACATATTTTTTTAATTGACCAGCTCACTGTCCAGAAGTTACCACAGTTTGATTGTTTGAAATTTGCCAGCAAATATCAAAAACAGATTAAAGGAATATTTTTTTAGTTTTAACACCGACCAGCAGTGACATTCATGAAGATGGATGACCAGCAAACACTTTCTTCTGAAAATAAAATAAATATGGTGCAGCAAAGTATCTTTACTTGGTGTAATTCAATGTTATTTAAATTATTGGTTCACCAAACATGTTGGTATAAAACCACACTACACAATAACATACATGTACATATATAACTAATATACATACATGTGTATACATATAGGTACATGTACATATACTAGTGAAATCAAACTATGATATATCAAAGTTACAGTATGTAAATACAAATATACAAAATGTGAATTTTTGTACTCTATATAGTTTTGGAGCGCAATTGGAAACATTCATTTACAGTTTTACAAGAGTAACAAAAACGAAATTCTTTTAGTATATGATAACTATATGTGGTTTTACAATTTCTATAGGGGGTGGGTATATATTCTTAGCTTTGTTAATTTTGAATGTATTTATTTATCAATTGGGAATTCCAAGTAGTCTTGCAATTCAAAAAATCTTTCATAATAAAATAGTAGCTAAAAAAAAGCCTTTTATCTTCATACCACGGAAGAAACTTTACACTATGATACATTGGCATATCGACGAAAAAATTCGAATCGTAGTAAAACTTTTAAGTGATCTCAAATTTACAAAATACAAACAACAATTTTATCTAATAAATTAAAAACATTTATATCAATACAACATTTAAGACTGCACGTGAAGACTTGCCTATACTGATGTCTGTGTTAACGTTTGCTTCTGCCATGTCGCCGATGTTGACGTCGGTAAGGTTATGAAGGTCATGTTTCACCGGGGATTCCGTGGCGGCCTATTAATAATAGAAGGAAACTAAATAGACATTCTTATGGGGGAAATCATAAAATTTAAGAATCTGTGTGAATTCTTTTCATTGAGACATCGCTTACCATAGGGAATTGACGAATCATACAATGCAGTGTCTTTGGACCTTCGTGTTTACATCGGAGAGGGGGAATTCCAGTCTATTTTCAATATGCAATTTGTAAACTCTTCCCTGATTGGCTAATATAATAGCTTTCATCAAGTATAGCTTGTGGAAATCCAATCAAACTGCGCGTCGTGTGCAAAAATCGAGCAAAACTAGCATCCGAGTTGTATTACAAATGCTAAAGACGAAAAAAACGAGCATGTTTGACTACGAGAAAATATAATTATATTTAAAAGATGACATTTTAAAATTAGTACCAATTAAAAGAGCAAATCCTTTACGTTGCATTTGTAAATTTCTTTTAAAATTTATCAAATTGAAAAAAAATTAAAGCGAGTTGAAAATCGTCAATTTTGCGCCGACTGAGCCGAAAATTATGACGTCACGACAGGTAAACTGAACCCCCTAATTAAGGTATATTATGTTTTATTAATCACAGAATATATTAAGTTAAGAGAGGTTTAATATACCGTAAGTTTCACAAGTTGTTGAGATTAACAGGTCAGTTTCAAACTACCTATTTACCCTTTGAAGGAAGCAAGGGGTAGTTTCACTTAAGTAATCAATCAATTAACACTACCACGGTAGCCCCCATGCGTTCACTCAATCATCCAGGTAAGGTCCACGCGGAGCTATAATTATGCGCTTGATCGGCCGCCTGTATACACAGCAGCCACTTCGAGTTATCAAGAGTGAAAAACAATGAAATATGTATAACGGGACCCAGGTTTTACTTTGAGAGATCAAGAACTTCGAGAGATCGTAGTTCGAGAGATCAAGAGTAAATTTGCTTAGTTATATAGAGAAAAAAATCGGGACCGCGATTTCACTTCGAGAGATCAAGAACTTCGAGATATCGAAGTTCGAGCCATCGAGCGTCACCTGTATTTTAATTCTTATTTTTTATCGAAAATGTTTATGCTCTAAAGATAAATGCACAGCATAATTAATCATTTATTGTTTTAAATACACTTCAACTGACGTTGCATTGAATGCAACATTCATTCCGCTTTGTGTTTAAAATCCCCACACTCATACAACCTTAAATTTACTGTTACTTCGTAAATTATTGTACTTGGATTTTACAATGAAGTCAACGACAAACATTGGTTTTAAACAATTTAATAGCTTTTTTTTTATACAATATACAAATATAAGATGAAATGTAGATTTGATGATGAAACAATGTCAAAGAAAAATATTCTTTATGTATTAAAAGGTAAATTGAATGTGCAAAACACTGTTTTAAGAAAGATTGATTATATATGAAATAATATTTATCAAGATATTTTTGATTATTTGTAAGATTTGAGAATAGTTATCTTGTTATATTTACACTTGCAAATGTTTTCCCTTATATAACACTGTTTGCGCAATCCGCTGTTATTCCTGCATAACGTCATTATAGGTCAAGAGGTCAAAGTAGCGCATGAATAATCTAGATCACTACTTTTTCTATGTGCTCAAACTAACCGACTTGTGCTGAAACACACCTATTAGATATCGTAATGAAAACATAATTTAGGCATAAAAAAATAAACGTATCTGTATTTTGTGATACGAAGTTTTATTCATTCATTTTCCTAAAAATATAACATTATTTGCTGGGGATAAATGATCCATGTAAGATAGGCCTGTAAACAGAATAATGTTTATGGATCGACATCGTTCATGTAACGAGGCGATCTTGAAAATTACAATCGCAATTTGTCAAATGAGTTAATTCAGTTAAAATTCATTTCTGACTTTATTACAAGCCTCGATCAAAATCGCAAACGCAATATCACAGACCTTTCGTGTTTAGTCCATTCACGGATCACGCTCAAATTTAACTCCTTGTACTTCTCTGTCCGTTTTTTCCGTAAAAAGAACTTAGAAGTTAAAATTGCTTTCTTTATAATGTCGGAGGAAAATCATAATGCTTTTGAATCTAATTCTGCGATAGAGTTTCCCCTGAAAATGCCTAAGTATACTCTAACTCAACTTTCAGTCGCTTTGTTTTCAAATTTCCAACCGCTCCGAGACTTCAACAGAATTGGTACTATTCCGCCAAGCTTCAATCGGTTTTTTTCAATTGTACAAGTGAATTTTCCTTTCTGTTTCCCTTTATTATTATAAAAAAAATGTTGTCTTGTCAAAGTAGTTTTATATTTATTTATCATGATAATCGAATACTTGCAACATTGTTGTACTATTTTTTGTTACTTCATCTTAATCGAAGAGGCTTTCTAGGTCATCACAAAAAAGGAAGTATGGAGCATTGTTATTGTCATAATCTGCAACAAATGTAAATATAAGAAATAAGGTATCATTTTTGGATGTATATCGAGATATAAATACGGGTTGGTACGTGATCAAATCTTCCATATGGAAGATTTGATCACGTACCAATCCGTATTTATATCCCGATATACATCCAAAAATGATACCTTATTTCTAAATGAAACTTTTTGTGATAAATGTTGATGTGTGAAAATATGAAATTGATTTTAATAACAGTTAAAAAAAGAAGCTTTTTAGATAAAATCATAGTCCTATGGGATCCATTATTTGAGTCATGAAGTAACATTATATGTATACATGTAATGTTGTGTGATGAAAATTTAAGAAAGAGCCACTGAATCTGTCAAGATTCATATTAAAATCCTATCTAATATTTTATTGGCAGACGACTCATAACATTAATATAAAATGGGAGGGAGATATTGTCACTGTGTAAAGTATTTCAAAACATAATGCATATATTGGATACATAAATTTGTATAAAGATTACATGTATATAAACAATGAAGTTCAGTGTTTTTACATCATTTAATTTTGTTTTTAAATTAATGTCTTATGCAAATTGTATAAACAATTGAAAAATTTCGGTTTTTTTTTTTATCTGTAACAAACCTCTATGTTTCAATTACTTTAGTTACTTTATTAGAAAACAAATCACATTTGTGATTCACAGTAAATCACATTAAAGAAAATGATCAAAACTGTTGTTGTTTAATTAATGCAATACATAAAATAAAAAAATGATGATAACAAGAAATAAAAATCTGAAATAAGAAACAATTATGTACACATGCAGTATGAAGAATCCATCATGTTTTCATTAAGGCAGTAAAAAAATACTAGTAAACAATATAATTATTGCGAACATTAATAAAATGATACATGACCTACTGATTGTCAATTTATAAAATTTAAACCAAATCTTTCGCACCCATATTGATATATGAAGTCTCATTTTAGTCAAGTTATCTTACTCAAAGTATTCACCACTGATAACGCTGTCGCGAGTAGCATTAAGAGTGCTGTAATTTGCTGGTCTCATTTCGTTGTTTTCTGGTTCCTTGCAATACTGTTCTTCATTGGAATTCTTGATTCAAAATACATAATCCAAATATCAATCATGATCAATAATGTGTGAAACAGTGAGAAGCAATAGATAAAGCAAACGTAATCATTACCTTGTCAGTACAATATAGAAGATAAGAGATCCGATGATGATAACCAAGAGACATAAGGCTCCAATCACGCCGTACAAAATGACAACCGTGTTGTTTTCTATGTCAACTATTGCTAATACAAAAAAAAAACAATTTAATAGCTTTTGTTGCATATACAATATACAAATATAAGATGAAATGTAGATTTGATGATGGAAGAATGTCAAAGAAAAACATTCCTTATGTATTAAAAGGTAAATCGAATGTCCAAAACACTGTTTTAAGAAAGATTGATTATATAAGAAATAATATTTATCAATATTTTTTGTGATTATTTCTAAGATTCGAGAATAGTTATCTTGTTTGAAACTTTATGTGATAAATATTGATATGTGAAAATATGACATTGATTTTAATAACAGTTAAAAAAAAAGAAGCTTATTAGATAAAATCATAGTCCTATGGGATCAACTATTTGAGTCATGAAGTAACTTTACATGTATATATGTAATGTTGTGTGGTGAATATTTTAAAAAAGAGCCACTGAATCTGTCAAGATTCATATTAAAATCAAATCTAATATTTTATTGGCAGACGGCGTATATCGTTAATATAAAATGGGAGAGAGATATTGTCATTGTGTAAAGTATTTCTAAAAATAATGCATATATTGGATACATAAATTTGTATAAAAGTTACATGTATATAAACAATGAAGTTCAGTATTTTTACAATATTTAATTTTGTTTTTAAATTAAAGTCTTATGCAAATTGTATATACAATTGCAAATTTCGGGGTTTTTTCATCTGTAACAAACCTCTATGTTTCAATTATTTAGTTACTTTATTAGAAAACAAATCACATTTGTGATTCACAGTGAATCACATTAAAGAAAATGATCAAAATTTTGTTGTTTAATTAAGTATAAGAAAAGACTGGTGAAAAATAGACTGTTACAATGTAAGGACAATACCTGTTTTAATATCTCGATCCTTGAAGCTGGGTTTACATGCCAGACAAGCGCACATAACTGGATCCCAAACATCACAGCCTGAGTTTTGTGTTGGACACCCTTTAACAATTTTTTTTGGTTCATTTATTTTAACAATTTTATTGCTATATATTATTTACAGTAAATTAACAGTATTGCATTTGGCTGTGTATATTTTTTTTTTTAGCGAGAATCAGCTTCTGTTAAACCAAGTATATCTACATCGCCAATGCTTTGTATGCATATGCATAAATACATCAATTCAAAAATAAATCAAATCTACACAAACATATGGAGAATCCAAATTCTGCCAAATATTGAACATGGTAAATATAATATAGATTGTGAATCCATTCGTTTAGGTGGACGAAAGTTTTTTTTTAGATTTACACATTTTAAATCAGAAGGAAACTTGCAAATTCAAAATGAATACTATCTTTCTATTAATTATTTAATATATATGTTTAATTTGTTATTTTCTGATCTTCATCTTCAGAATGTATTAGAGCCAATTGTTTTTTTATTTGTATTTTGGTTTATTTTTTCTTATATATACAAAATCCACATCAGCAGTCATGAAATACCAGCAATTATCATAAAATAACATGTTATCAGTAGCAACAGTAAAAAAAAGCAGTTTATTTCAGCAATAAAACAGTACTTTGGCAGGCAATATCATATACATTCCTATAACGAGTTTCTTACTATCAAAGGCTTGCAGAGTTTGTATTATACGTATCTAGCAATTTTGTTCTGAATCATATTTTTTGATCTTTTGATAAATACCGAAGATGTAATATACACGCAACTATCAAAGGCTCTTTTCAGACAATATGTCACAGAGACATGTGCTCAAAATATCTGATTATTTTTATATCAATTGATATGCCGTTTAATGTTTCAAAACAACGCTTTTTTGATTATTTGAACAAACCATATATATTGTATATCATATATTGCCTACGTCTCAATACGACCCACGTGCAAAACGAAATAATCCGTTTACGTTAAATTTAATTTGGCACAGCTAACGTCATTTTTTAAATAATGCTTCAAATTTCTAAACGCGACAGTGTACAAATTTATTTATAAGGAATCGATATGATTTCTACCCATGTTATACTCGTAGAATAAAATTTAAAATAGTATACGCTTTTGTTATATACCGCTTCGCGATTTAAAAATCGTAACCTGTCCCAAGTTTTGATATATGAGTATAACATAGTTCGAACTCATATTTATTCCTTAAGATATAACAGTTCTTACCATACACTTCTACCTCGCATAGATCGTTCTCTGCATCTTTATTATAATCGCTAGGATAGACAATTTTGGGAACCCTCTCATTGTAGTAGATGACATATCGTCCGAACAGAGGACATGACGTGTTAAATATGGCCGGTATTGTGGTTTTTGTAAAGGCAGTGTCTTTAAAACACAGCGTTCCGTGTAGTTTACTTGTTGTGTTGGAAACATAAACCGAAAATCCCAGAAAACTGGATATTTTGTCGTTACTGATATCTGTGTGATATAAATAATTTGTTAACATTTTTTTAATATCTTTAATGATATGAACATTTAACAAACCTGAAATAAAGGAAGTACAAAACAGATAAGCCCAATGAACTTGGATTGAAGCCTGTACATATTCCAAATTTGAAAAAAAATCTGACCTCACAATTTTTGCTCACATCACCTCCTACCATTTCAACTTTTTTTCGGCGGAGTGTAAAAAGATCAAATGAATACCATTCAAATGTAGGTTTCGAAATTATCAAAATACGTTGTACCTCTATTTTGTTTCTGCTTCGACTGAATGATAGACATGACTTAATTTTTTTTTTGATAT
Organism: Magallana nippona; assembly: GCA_033439105.1. Lineage (NCBI taxonomy): Eukaryota > Metazoa > Mollusca > Bivalvia > Ostreida > Ostreidae > Magallana > Magallana nippona. The sequence continues at coordinate 26,634,224 of CM065917.1, read as the reverse complement.
AGAAGTAAAACGGCATGTACAAAATCTCATCAAAATATCTAGGGTAGAAATTATTAGATTCGGCCTCGTTAACTGAACAATTCAAAATGTTCATTGCATAGTCAACCTTATTTAAAATCAAATAAGATTAAAGATAATGGCCAAGTATGTTTCTTACTATTCAAACTTTCTTAAAGAATATCTGGCCTTTTTCATGAGTGACATGTTTTTGAAGAAAATACATGGATATTTTAAAAAAAAATACACATTTAGTTTTAACGACTAATAAAATGATAAAATTTATTTTATATTTGTAGTAAGATTGGTGAAATTCGACTAATTCTGATAGCTTTTAAAGGGGCATGGTTACGATTTTGATCAAAAATTAATTTTCCGATTTTAATGTTTAATCGTTAATGCATTTTAATAGTCTACCATCATTTGAGTGTCATTCGTTGAGTGAGTTATAAGCAAATTACGGAGCTTAAAATTCTTTGCAATGTAAACTAAGCGTTTGTTTGAATGCTGAAGTGAGAATTCCAGTTTTAGACCTAAAATGGATGTGTTAAACGTTAGGAACTGTTTCTTTATGCTTAAAATGAATAAAAAGATAGACAAATCAGCTTGAAAAGAATTTTACTGGTATATTGTACTTATGTAAACAAAAACAGGGCACGAGTCTTGTTACCACGACAAAGAATTGTGAACCCTGTATCTTGCTTATAGCTCTACGAATGACTCTCAAATTTCAATTGATCATTAGAAATGCATTCCTAAAGCATTGTAAATAATAAAAAAAAGAAAATCAGAATTTGACCAAAATCGTGACCATGACCCTTTAAGATGATATTTTACGATTTTAAATTTGTGTTTTAAAAGAGATGACATTATTGCCCCATTGCTTTTTCACATTATTTTTATATGGCTGTCAACCCCAATTCATCTGATTTTCGAGAAAATTGTCATTTTTCAAATCAAATAAATTTAAAGCAAAATTCAAGAAAGTCTTATTTCTAATATTTAAAAAGGTAAGTTATAACTTTGTTTTACTTATTTTTTTAACTCAGCTTAGAATATCAAGTTCTGGTTTGCAATGTAACTTTTTTAAAATATCCTAAATGATATTCCTACGACTCCGGAATATCCAATAATTTATTTACTTTCAGCTACGTCACATTGCTTATTGCTTTTGAGTCAAGGACTTTTAATATGTCATTATGCAGTTAATGTCTACTGTTAATTAAGGTTGTAAAATATCGTTGTAGTATTATCCCTATTGACTGTACTTTTACAAGGATTGCAAAATACATTTCTACCGTGCATTTTAGTGTATATAGAGTGGTAATATGATCATATATTATTGAATATAACAATACAAAAAAGTGTACCCCAAGGTAGGTTTTCCGTCATAAAATACAAAAATATGTGATTGATATAGTGGATGCTCCCAAGGTCGACTCTCCATATTGCAATGCTTCTGTCTGTTGCTGATGCAACACATTGTCCCCCATCAACGTCTAGGTCAGATATAAGGCCATCTACTGCATTGCTGGCATCATATGTATCATCCATTTCATCATATGGATACAACTGATATGCAGCTTTGTTCAGGGCAACATTATCTGTAGGTAAATTTTACAATATATCCTGTCCATTTTTTGATTATCATTTTAAATAGTATTATCCGAATCATTATGACTTAAATAATAATGTATTTTATTTATTTTAATAATTGGAAGGGGAAAATATTAAGAAAAAACATGCATTGCGTCTGTATTCACAAACCATATAAAAGAAGTTTAACGGTCAACACATTAGCTATCATATTTACCTAAAACTTTGAAGATGATTTTGTAAACTATAAAATATCATTAAGTATAAAAACAAAATATAGTTTGTCTTTAAAATTTGAATATTTTGAACTTTTTTTTTTTTTTTTTTTTTTTTTCTTTTTTTTTTTTTTACAAGAGATCAATACAAGTCTAAAAATGGTCATGCCAATTCAGGCCTTTTAAAGGGGCATGGTTTCAATTGGAGCTGAACATTTTTAACCGAGTTTTCCAAAGGAAAAATCTGGTTATTGTAATGGACAAAATGGCGGGCGGTCGGTCGGCTGCCAATGGATGGATAACTCCTCCTACAGTTTTCAAGATAGGAATTTGTTCTTTTGCAGATCAATTATACATATTTCTGAGGTTTGCATATTTCTAGGATTTCGATTTCTGATAATTTGATATACAAATGCAAGCTGTTGAACTTAGTCACTTTTTTGGCAAAATATTGCTTATATGGTACCTGTATTGTACGGACAACTCCTCCTACAGTTTTCAAGATAGGAATGTGTTCTTTTGCAAATTAATTGTATATATATCAGAGGTGTGCATATTCTTAGGAATTTGATTTGTGATTATCTATTAAAGAAATACCAGCTGTTGAACTTAGTTTTTTGGCAAAACATATTGCATATAGAGTACACCATTTCTCTGAATAGATAGTGTATATCAATTCAGGGTTGACAAATTGATTATTGATACTGTCCACACAAAAGAAAACCCGGTTTGCTGTCACATCGACAGCTTTACTTTTGTTGAATCATATGCTTCCATTTTTGATCATGATAATTGCATACAACCTATTTCTATCAATTGACCAAAACCAAAGTGTCAGTCATGGAGTTGTAATTGAACACAGAGCTCGCAACTCTCTTTTGTATTCACAAAACACAGACCATGTTTTTGTTACATATTGTTCGCTGTGTTAAATAACGGATTTCACACAAAGTTAAAGGTAACAATAAATATTGTATATTTGTTTCTATACCGAACTGCTGAGTAGAAACCAGATCTGCTTAAAAAAGAACTACTAGCAGCTAATTAAGCAATTGTAAACAAAAACATGGTACTAGCCTTAGTTACATAACACAAAATTATGATCTTTGTACATGTATCTTAGATATAAATTAACAACTGTTGTTCACATTTTGGCGAAGCATTAGACATACACAAATGTAGCAAGAATTGTAAAAATGAAGAAAAAAAATGGAAAACTAGTATCAGTTCAAACCGTGACCATGCCACTTGATTAAAAAAAGTCAGTCCCAAATTTCAGGTAGCATGTACACTATGTAGTCTGTGAAAAGTAGATTTTGCAATTTAACTCAAAAAAGGAAGAAAACAGGGATTTGCTCATTCTCATGATTATGTCTTCTTCTTCTTTTTTTGGTTAAATTGCATGATGTTTACTTTTACAAGTTGAATCATAATGTGCAAACTTTAATAATACATGTTATATGGCGCCTTTGTATCAAAGTTATACACGCTATAATTTGCATCAATTTTGAATGAGGGTGAAATCCCATGATTTTGTTTACTTATAAAAGTTACCTTAATTCTGTACATTACAATGGTGAATTTCATCTCATTACAAAGACATCAAATTTTCATTGTTTATTTTCCTGCCAGGAAAGTAATGCTTTTTCATGAATATAGATAAGTAATAGCAAAACCGACCTCATTGCGCATGTCCCTTGGAAATCAGGTGGACGTTATTGTTTGCTTAATTACATATCCAATACCATTTTATATTATATTCTTTAAATTTTTTGATTTGAAATATAATCATGTATTATGAGTGTAATACGTTTGTCATTCATAATACCCTTACTTTTGCATGTTTTACATAGGATAACACTTACACGAAGTAATAATAGCCCTTACCGGAAAAGACATATACGTAATTGTTACAGGGAAGTTTCCATATATGCTCACAAGCTTATTTTTTTCTTTTGTTGTTTGTACTTGTATATAGGACCAATTCATGAACTGAAAAAAAATTATATCCTTTCCTTCCTGAAACAATATAACAATTATGAAGATTTTGACCCTCTGCCCATTTTTGTATCATAGTCTGAAATTAGCTATCAATATCACACGAAAGATTGATATTCAAAAGGAGGCATTATTTCCGTGTTACGAAAAAAATATATTGTTAGAAATTTGATATTTTTTACATGAACGGATTGAGCATTGTTATTTACAATATAAAGCTAACTTTTATAAGTAGTAAAACAAATGCATTTTCCCCGGCATTCAAAATTGAGGCAAATTATAGCGTGTATAGCTTTTAGCTTACATCAGTGTAAGCTTATGAAAAATGAAGTGTTAAGTGGAAGTTACAGGTTTCTAATCTAACTTTTTTTTCTTAATTTTTCTTTGTTAAACTAGCTATCTGATAACGAGGCCATGAGTTTTGATTTGAAGTTCATGTTTGTATAAGAGACCTGTTTTGTAGCAATAATTCTAAAGCACTACAACAAGAGTTTTTAAACTTGGTTGCTTTGGCAACCAAACATAAATAAGGTCTTTACATGTTTTTCAATCATGGACCCAGAGTTTATTTTATACTTTTATACACCATCTGGTGGTACAAAAGAGTTCCTGATTTAATTTGAACATTGTGTCAGTGGCTCTCGAATTCGTTTACTTGAAATTTGATCATAAAACAAGTAGCCAATGATCCCGATCACTACAATATAACCTGAACAACAGTTATTGCACGTATATCTATACTACTATATTAAAATGATAGACTTTAATTTTTGGCCTTTAATACCGGTAAATCGGAAGAGCACTGTCTTTCATTTCATATATTTTAAACATCATTGGAACTTGAAGATTACCAATTTGTTTTTATTTTTTGCTAAATCAAGCTTCGCTAATTAATGATCAACGAAAATTCCTTTAAAAAAAAATCCGGAAATCATCTGGATTTTTTTGGATGTTACAATCTTGCGCGTGCGCATTACATTCACGCTAAATCACAGCCTCATCACGGTGTTCAAATCAGAGAAGACAAAAGTAATGATATATATTTGTTATTTTATAATTTCGCTCATAAGACATCATTAATATATATAAACAGAATATACAGCAAATTTCCAATGGAAATTTACACGCATTTGTATAATCGAATCTGAGTGTATCCATGCAGATGTGATATTGGGGGAACATCAACTAAAGGCAAAGAAATATATGATTCCATGAAAAAAAAATACACATTATATTTCTTAGGAGAGTGTAGATAGAATGTTCTATCGTTAATATGATAAATGTCCTACGGACATTGGTGAAAAAGTGTTGAATTCTTCCATTATATGGAAGAAATTTTAAGATGAAAGGTATTAACAGTCTCAAAATGGTTTGCTATGAATAATTTAACTGTTATTTTCAATCTAACTTCATTAATTTTCTCCAAAATCGTTTCGGAGCGATTCTGCAATTTTCTGCTACATTACCAGATTACGGATATATAAGAGGCATTCTAAGTGTGGTGAGGGCCTGTTCCGAGACACAGTTAGATTATTCTAACTAAGAAGAGTGTAGTGAAATTAATAGCATTATTGTAGGCTTATAGCTTTGTTCAATTCTTCAAATTAAGAAAAAAAAATTACAAAATCAAAACAAAAAATACCAGAATTATATTCACATTCATTGTTTATTTCAAAAGTAACTGACAATATGAATGTGTCGATGTAGGTATATCGTAAATGTCTGATATGCAATGTCAACCAGTGCACGCACGGGATAAAGTCTAGTTTTATCTTAGGTTCTGATGCAAAATAATTCTTCTAAATAAGTGTTTTATTTCCAAACAATTGACAATGAACAGTTAAAATGTTCATCATGAAAACTTATTTTTGGAATACCGTAATCTAATCTATAAGATACATCAACTGACTAATATTATCATTCTAAGTGTAAAAGTATCAATGATGAGAAAATGACATTTATTATTAAAAATACAAAGTACTGTGAGCTTGTTTTAGGTTAACACATCATGAGGTTGAAACAATAGACTAGATACTATTTTTCTCGATTAAATGCTAAATGGTCTGAACTTGTCATGTAAAGAATGTCTCACGTTTATAGTAAATTGAACTATACCTATTTTTGAAGTTGGTGAGGATGTTTCAAAGTGCTTTCGAAGGCAAGCGAGTGAAGAAAATCATTACAATTTCTTTTTTCTTTTTTTTTTTTTTTCTTGGATAATGAAAGAGTTTTCGGATTTTGCAATGAAGAAGATTGTAAATATTCGCCTGCATATAAAAAAAACCATTCATCTCGGCTTTAAGATCTACAATCGTATAGCTCAAAACTCTTCAATTCTTAAGATTTTTTTTTAAAATCAGAACTAATCTAATTTCTACGTTCAACTAAACAATATTTCTTTATCTAGGCAAAAAACCGGTATATTCTAAGGTTTCAAAAACATCAGAAGCATGTCTTGGAAATTTCTAAAACAAATTTCATTAATTGAATTAAGGTGAATTACTTTATACTAGTGCTAACTATAGTAAGAAGTATTATCATTATTTATAATCAGTATCATTTCATAACCTTTTTGCTAAAAACGAATGCAGAGAAAGTTGATGTCAAATTAAATAATTAATAAATCTTGTTATCAGATGAATTTAAGAAAAGCATATTTTAGTTGATTTTACATTCGACTACATTCCATGATGCAATGAATTAATCTAAAAAGTAACATTGAAACAAAGAAAAATATCAATTACTTATTTTATCACTTGACGAATTATAGATCATAAAAAATTGGTTAAATAGTTAACTCACCATACGCTTCAGTCACTGCTAACATTAAGAACAATACTTTAAAGAAATTGACGAAACACCCAGAGCAGCAGAACAAGGGGTGCAATGTAAAATGCTGCAGACTTGGTATTGTATTGTATTGTCACATTTAGGTTTCTTAATGAGTTGAGCTATGTTTTTATTGACTTTAAATCTTTTATGTTTAAATATATATATATATATATATATATATATATATATATATATATATATATATATATATATATATATATGTGTGTGTGTGTGTGTGTGTGTGTGTGTGTGTGTGTGTGTGTGTTTAAAACATCACATTCTTTATTTAAATAAAAATACAAAACAATTAAGCTTTTTGTCTAATAGAAAAATTAAAAGCTGTTATCATCAGTCAATGTCGGAACTGTAGAACGTTTAATATATCGTTCATGTTAATCATTTAAGCATTGAAATAATATGTTTTGCAGATTTAGCATCATAAATGCAACGGTGCGTGCACGCAATTAAGTAACCACCGGTAGCACCTTTTGAAAAAAAATAACATATTGATGCAGAAAGAAACATCAAAAATAAATAGCTAAAAGATCCAAGTGTTTGTAGCTTATTTGTAATTTGTAGATATAGATGTGTATTTCTTAAAGCGATAAGTGTATTTATGTATGTAAAGGAATTTATGTTATATAAATGCATACATTTTTTTCCAACACAGTCGAGTCTTTACTATAAAGATCATGCTTTTTTATGAGATAGAATTTAAGGTTATCATTTTTTTTTCTACAACATAATGTATCATAATTATATCCAGGTTCACGCTAGATTGACACCCCCCCCCCCCCAAAAAAAAGGGAAAATGAAAAAAAAAAAATGTTGACACGCATACTAAACGTAGCAAACAGGGACTTTATTTCAGGCACGTAGCATCAAGGAGACCGTGTGGCACTTTCTCGCATCAAATATTTTTTTCTTCAAATTAAATTTTGAAGGCCTACAGTTTTTATACATTGTGTATTTACTAATTACTTTTATCATGATGGTATGGGGTTTGGGAGGTCTTTTCGGGGTTTTACTCTTTTATCACTTATAACTTTTTCAGACTATTAATCATATCTTAAATTAACGAATTTGGTTTCAAATCTAGAATTTATAAAGTGTGCTATTGCCCACCTTCTTCTTACCATAATTAATATATGTTGTATCATTTGTTTTTGTCCAACGTGTGGGGTATTTTTATGCCCCCACTCGCCATTCAGCTGCAAGTTTTGATAAATCGAATCTATTCGAAACGATCAAATTCTAACGTGTTACGAGTTTGTATTTTCCTTTTTTTTTATATTGAGAGGATAAATATTAGCAGTTTTGGGGAAAAACTGTTTTTTAATTGCATAAGATTATGAAATGTAAATTAGAAAACATCAAATGGAGAACTGATGCGAAAGCAGTACGAGATGCGTGATGTTACAAGGAAACGAATTGTTGCATGTTGTATCACTCAGTGACTAGGCAACAGGGACATACCAAAAACAAACTCATATATCTAATTTTAAATTTTAAAAAAAGATTTCAAAGAATTTTAAAGAAAAATATTAATGATTTTCAAGATATTTTTGTTATTTTGAAATCAATTTAGTTTTAAATTGAAGTTTTATCTGCAATGTATTTTGTAAAATAGAATAATGAGGCGTTCATGAAACGTAGATGACTTACTACAAGACAAGTGCCGTAAAAATGGTCATAGAAAAACACAAGGAGAATATAAAATACAATAATACATAGTTATTTTATGTACATAGTTGTCACAAGCTAAGCATCGTCATAAATTATAAAACATACATGTAAGATAAACGCATTACATATATCATATTTTACTTCGAAACTTTTTCATAATTGATTAATATAAAAGCAAAAATGTACTTTCTTTTTTCACGTGCCCGTGGTTTTTAAAATACTAAAATATAATATAAAATGCTTTTTTCAGAAAAAATTGTGATCAGGAAAACCTCCCACCAAAATACATAAAAAATATTTCTCTTTTAAACTATATAATGTTTGTACATGTATTTCCCTCTTATTACAGATGAAAATTGATCTATTTACTTTTTTGTATCGATAATGAACTTTTGAAAAGAGCATTTACACACATTTTTTTCAAGTCAAAATGAAATAACCCCCAAGCTGCATTGTTTACTGAATAAAATAAAAGTCAAAATATAGATCGGTTTTAGAAAGGGTTGTCCTCTTTAAGAGAATTGTTTTTAAAGTTAAGTTTAAAATAAAGTCTAGATAAGGTCTAGTTTTATCTTAGGTTCTGAAGCAAAATTCTTCTAAATAAGTGTTTAATTTCCAAACAATTGACAATGAACAGTTAAAATGTTCATCATGGAAACTTATTTTTGGAATACCGTAATCTAATCTATAAGATACATCAACTGACTAATATTATCATTCTAAGTGTAAAAGTATCAATGATGAGAAAATGACATTTATTATTAAAAATACAAAGTACTGTGAGCTTGTTTTAGGTTAACACATCTTGAGGTTGAAACAATAGACTAGATACTATTTTTCTCGATTAAATGCTAAATGGTCTGAACTTGTCATGTAAAGAATGTCTCACGTTTATAGTAAATTGAACTATACCTATTTTTGAAGTTGGTGAGGATGTTTCAAAGTGCTTTCGAAGGCAAGCGAGTGAAGAAAATCATTACAATTTCTTTTTTCTTTTTTTTTTGGTAATGAAAGAGTTTTCGGATTTTGCAATGAAGAAAATTGTAAATATTCGCCTGCATATAAAAAAAAAAAAAAACATTCATCTCTGCTTTAAGATCTACAATTGTATAGTTCAAAACTCTTCAATTTTTAAGGTTTTTCTTTTTTTAAATCAGAACTAATCTAATTTCTACGTTCAACTAAACAATATTTCTTTATCTAGGCAAAAAACGGTATATTCTAAGGTTTCAAAAACATCAGAAGCATGTCTTGGAAATTTCTCAAACAAATCTCATTAATTGAATTAAGGTGAATTACTTTATACTAGTGCTAACTATAGTAAGAGGTATTATCATTATTTATAATCAGTATCATTTCATAACCTTTTTGCTAAAAACGAATGCAGAGAAAGTTGATGTCAAATTAAATAATTAATAAATCTTGTTATCCGATGAATTTAAGAAAAGCATATTTTAGTTGATTTTACATTCGACTATATTCCATGATGCAATGAATTAATCTAAAAAGTAACATTGAAACAAAGAAAAATATCAATTACTTATTTTATCACTTGACGAATTATAGATCATAAAAATTGGTTAAATAGTTAACTCACCATACGCTCCAGTCACTGCTAACATTAAGAACAATACTTTAAAGAAATTGACGAAACACCCAGAGCAGCAGAACAAGGGGTGCATTGTAAAATGCTGCAGATTTGGTATTGTAAAACCTTGCGGAGGACTGATGATATATAAAGGATAAGAGGGTTTAAAAATTTTAAAGGTTAAAGGTTTATGGTGTAAAAAGTCGTATTTTGTTTTCATTTATCACGTGATAAGGAAGTAAAACAACTAGCAGTAACACTATAATTTTAAGCATCATACAAGTGTAGTCAATGTGCATGATCCATTAGATTTATTTATCTAGGACAAATATTATTTATTATTTATTTTTTTAATTTTACGGCTGATAATAATCAATCCTATGTCACATTTAGGTTTCTTAATGAGTTGAGCTATGTTTTTGATTCACTTTAAATCTTTCATGTTTAAATATATATATATATATATATATATGTTTAAAACATCACATACTTTATTTAGATAAAAATACAAACCAATTAAGCTTTTTGTCTAATAGAAAAATTAAAAACTGTTATCATCAGTAAATGTCGGAACTGTAGAACGCTTAAAATATCGTGCATGTTAATCATTTAAGCATTGAAATAATATGTTTTGCAGATTTAGCATCATAAATGCAACGGTGCGTGCACGCAATTAAGTAACCACCGGTAGCACCTTTTGAAAAAAATAACATATTGATGCAGAAAGAAACATCAAAAATAAATAGCTAAAAGATCCAAGTGTTTGTAGCTTATTTGTAATTTGTAGATATAGATGTGTATTTCTTAAAGCGATAAGTGTATTTATGTATGTAAAGGAATTTATGTTATATAAATGCATACATTTTCTTCCAAGACAGTCGAGTCTTTACTATAAAGATCATGCTTTTTAATGAGATAGAATTTAAGGCTATCATTTTTTTTCTACAACATAATGTATCATAATTATATCCAGGTTCACGCTAGATTGACACCCCCCCCCCCCAAAAAAAAAGGGGGAAAATGAAAGAAAAAAATGTTGACACGCATACTAAACGTAGCAAACAGGGACTTTATTTCAGGCACGTAGCATCAAGGAGACCGTGGGGGCACTTTTTCGCATCAAATATTTTTTTCTTCAAATTAAATTTTGAAGGCCTACAGTTTTTGTACATTGTGTATTTACTAATTACTTTTATCATGATGGTAAGGGGGCTTGAGAGGTCTTCTCGGGGTTTTACTCTTTTATCACTTATAACTTTTTCAGACTATTAATCGTATCTTAAATTAACGAATTTGGTTTCAAATCTAGAATTTATAAAGTGTGCTATTGCCCACCTTCTTCTTACCATAATTAATATATGTTGTATCATTTGTTTTTGTCCAACGTGTGAGGTATTTTTATGTCCCCACTCGCCATTCAGCTGCAAGTTTTGATAAATCGAATCTATTCGAAACGATCAAATTCTAACGTGTTACGAGTTTGTATTTTCCTTTTTTTTTTATATTGAGAGGATAAATATTAGCAGTTTTGGGGAAAAACTGTTTTTTAATTGCATAAGATTATGAAATGTAAATTAGAAAACATCAAATGGAGAACTGATGCGAAAGCAGTACGAGATACGTGATGTTACAAGGAAACGAATTGTTGCATGTTGTATCACTCAGTGACTAGGCAACAGGGACATACCAAAAACAAACTCAGATATCTAATTTCAAATTTAAAAAAAAAGATTTCAAAGAATTTTAAAGAAAAATATTAATGATTTTCAAGATATTTTTGTTATATTGAAATCAATTTAGTTTTAAATTGAAGTTTTATCTGCAATGTATTTTGTAAAATAGAATAATGAGGCGTTCATGAAACATAATTGACTTACTACAAGACAAGTGCCGTAAAAATGGTCATAGAAAAACACAAGGAGAATATAAAATACAATAATACATAGTTATTTTATGTACATAGTTGTCACAAGCTAAGCATCGTCATAAATTATAAACATACATGTAAGATAAACGCATTACATATATCATATTTTACTTCGAAACTTTTTCATAATTGATAAATATAAGAGCAAAAATGTACTTTCTTTTTTCACGTGCCCGTGGTTTTTAAAATACTAAAATATAATATAAAATGCTTTTTTCAGAAAAAAATTGTGATCAGGAAAACCTCCCACCAAAATACATAAAAAATATTGCTCTTTTAAACTAAATAATGTTTGTACATGTATTTCCCTCTTATTACAGATGAAAATTGATCTATTTACTTTTTTGTATCGATAATGAACTTTTGAAAAGAGCATTTACACACATTTTTTTCAAGTCAAAATGAAATAACCCCCAAGCTGCATTGTTTACTGAATAAAATAAAAGTCAAAATATAGATCGGTTTTAAAAAGGGTTGTCCTCTTTAAGAGAATTGTTTTTAAAGTTAAGTTTAAAATAAAGTCTAGATAAGGTCTAGTTTTATCTTAGGTTCTGACGCAATATTCTTCTAAATAAGTGTTTAATTTCCAAACAATTGACAATGAACAGTTAAAATGTTAATCATGGAAACTTATTTTTGGAATACCGTAATCTAATCTATAAGATACATCAACTGACTAACATTATCATTCTAAGTGTAAAAGTATCAATGATGAGAAAATGACATTTATTATTAAAAATACAAAGTACTGTGAGCTTGTTTTAGGTTAACATATCTTGAGGTTGAAACAATAGACTAGATACTATTTTTCTCGATTAAATGCTAAATGGTCTGAACTTGTCATGTAAAGAATGTCTCACGTTTATAGTAAATTGAACTATACCTATTTTTGAAGTTGGTGAGGATGTTTCAAAGTGCTTTCGAAGGCAAGAGAGTGAAGAAAATCATTACAATTTCTTTTTTCTTTTTTTTTGGTAATGAAAGAGTTTTCGGATTTTGCAATGAAGAAAATTGTAAATATTCGCCTGCATATAAAAAAAAAAAACATTCATCTCTGCTTTAAGATCTACAATCGTATAGTTCAAAACTCTTCAATTTTTAAGGTTTTTTTTTTTTAAATCAGAACTAATCTAATTTCTACGTTCAACTAAACAATATTTCTTTATCTAGACAAAAAACGGTATATTCTAAGGTTTCAAAAACATCAGAAGCATGTCTTGGAAATTTCTCAAACAAATCTCATTAATTGAATTAAGGTGAATTACTTTATACTAATGCTAACTATAGTAAGAGGTATTATCATTATTTATAATCAGTATCATTTCGTAACCTTTTTGCTAAAAACGAATGCAGAGAAAGTTGATGTCAAATTAAATAATTAATAAATCTTGTTATCCGATGAATTTAAGAAAAGCATATTTTAGTTGATTTTACATTCGACTGCATTCCATGATGCAATGAATTAATCTAAAAAGTAACATTGAAACAATGAAAAATATCAATTACTTATTTTATCACTTGACGAATTATAGATCATAAAAATTGGTTAAATAGTTAACTCACCATACGCTCCAGTCACTGCTAACATTAAGAACAATACTTTAAAGAAATTGACGAAACACCCAGAGCAGCAGAACAAGGGGTGCATTGTAAAATGCTGCAGATTTGGTATTGTAAAACCTTGCGGAGGACTGATGATATATAAAGGATAAGAGGGTTTAAAAATTTTAAAGGTTAAAGGTTTATGGTGTAAAAAGTCGTATTTTGTTTTCATTTATCACGTGATAAGGAAGTAAAACAACCAGCAGTAACACTATAATTTTAAGCATCATACAAGTGTAGTCAATGTGCATGATCCATTAGATTTATTTATCTAGGACAAATATTATTTATTATTATTTTTTTAATTTTACGGCTGATAATAATCAATCCTATGTCACATTTAGGTTTCTTAATGAGTTGAGCTATGTTTTTTATTGACTTTAAATCTTTCATGTTTAAATATAAATATATATATATATATATATATATATATATATATATATATATATATATATATATATATATATGTTTAAAACATCACATACTTTATTTAGATAAAAATACAAACCAATTAAGCTTTTTGTCTAATAGAAAAATTAAAAGCTGTTATCATCAGTCAATGTCGGAACTGTAGAACGTTTAAAATATCGTGCATGTTAATCATTTAAGCATTGAAATAATATGTTTTGCAGATTTAGCATCATAAATGCAACGGTGCGTGCACGCAATTAAGTAACCACCGGTAGCACCTTTTGAAAAAAATAACATATTGATGCAGAAAGAAACATCAAAAATAAATAGCTAAAAGATCCAAGTGTTTGTAGCTTATTTGTAATTTGTAGATATAAATGTGTATTTCTTAAAGCGATAAGTGTATTTATGTATGTAAAGGAATTTATGTTATATAAATGCATACATTTTCTTCCAAGACAGTCGAGTCTTTACTATAAAGATCATGCTTTTTAATGAGATAGAATTTAAGGCTATCATTTTTTTTCTACAACATAATGTATCATAATTATATCCAGGTTCACGCTAGATTGACACCCCCCCCCCCCCCCCCCCACAAAAAAAAAGGGAAAATGATAGAAAAAAAATGTTGACACGCATACTAAACGTAGCAAACAGGGACTTTATTTCAGGCACGTAGCATCAAGGAGACCGTGGGGGCACTTTTTCGCATCAAATATTTTTTTCTTCAAATTAAATTTTGAAGGCCTACAGTTTTTGTACATTGTGTATTTACTAATTACTTTTATCATGATGGTAAGGGGGCTTGGGAGGTCTTTTCGGGGTTTTAATCTTTTATCACTTATAACTTTTTCAGACTATTAATCGTATCTTAAATTAACGAATTTGGTTTCAAATCTAGAATTTATAAAGTGTGCTATTGCCCACCTTCTTCTTACCATAATTAATATATGTTGTATCATTTGTTTTTGTCCAACGTGTGAGGTATTTTTATGTCCCCACTCGCCATTCAGCTGCAAGTTTTGATAAATCGAATCTATTCGAAACGATCAAATTCTAACGTGTTACGAGTTTGTATTTTCCTTTTTTTTGATATTGAGAGGATAAATATTAGCAGTTTTGGGGAAAAATGTTTTTTAATTGCATAAGATTATGAAATGTAAATTAGAAAACATCAAATGGAGAACTGATGCGAAAGCAGTACGAGATACGTGATGTTACAAGGAAACGAATTGTTGCATGTTGTATCACTCAGTGACTAGGCAACAGGGACATACCAAAAACAAACTCATATATCTAATTTTAAATTTTAAAAAAAGATTTCAAAGAATTTTAAAGAAAAACATTAATGATTTTCAAGATATTTTTGTTATTTTGAAATCAATTTAGTTTTAAATTGACATTTTATCTGCAATCAATTTTGTAAAATAGAATAATGAGGCGTTCATGAAACGTAGATGACTTACTACAAGACAAGTGCCGTAAAAATGGTAATAGAAAAACACAAGGAGAATATAAAATACAATAATATATAGTTATTTTATGTACATAGTTGTCACAAGCTAAGCATCGTCATAAATTATAAAATAGACATTTAAGATAAACACATTTCATATAGCATATTTTACTTCGAAACTTTTTCATAATTGATAAAATATATAAAAGCAAAAATATACTTTCTTTTTTCACGTGGTCGTGGTTTTTAAAATTCTAAAATATAATATAAAATGCTTTTTTCCAGAAAAAAATTGTGATCAGGAAACACCCCCCCCCCCACCAAAATACATAAAAAATATTGCTCTTTTAAACTTAATAATGTATGTACATGTATTTCCCTCTTATTACAGATGAAAATTGATCTATTTACTTTTTTGTTTCGATAATGAACTTATGAAAACAACATTTACACAATATTTTGTCAAGTCAAAAGGAAATAATCCACAAGCTGCATTGTTTACTGAATAAAATAAAAGTCAATATATAGATCGGTTTTAGTAAGGGTAGTCTAAAAATTCAATATGTTTTTGGAAGCCAAGTTCTTTTAAGTAAATAGCAATGAAGCCTTGTGTTAAAAAGGAAGTGGTGGATAACAATATTTAAAAAAAGGTAAAGGCAGTTGAACTTGATATAATTATGAAACGTAGATTTTAATTTGTTTTAAACCAGGAAGTGTGTGTGTTTGTGTGGGGGGGGGGGGGGGGTGTATCACACGAGTCTCTTGGTTTTATCTAAACGTACGGTATGTTATATGCTGAAAAGTAAAAAGTGAATAGAAGTTTCATTAGGTTTGCAAAGGAACAAATGTGTTTGCATATGTTTACTCAAGCTTACAAAGTTGTTTTTTCATTAATGATTCATGTAGATATAACCATTTGAATCGGAAAATCCTTTAGCTCAAATAATCATGACAACGGGAATAAACAATGGCATTAATTGTTGAGGTATTCATGATCAAGTCAAGGAATCCCCAATCCTATTACAAGATTAGAAGGCAATGTTTTTAAGGAAACTGGAATACTTTATTATCAATATAAAGATGGTGCATTCTTGGATTTTTACCAAATATACTTTAATGTAAAAGGTCGGGGAAAATGTTGACAACACTATTTCTTTATATTTAAATTTAAAACTAATTTTCTGGCAAAATATCAAATAAAATTAAATGGAATAGAAATTTTAAAATGTTAACAGTATTTTGATTTTAGTGTAATTTATTCACATGAGTATCGCCATAAAATATCATCCGGAAACAACAAAAGTGTTATACACACACAGATAGACGGACGGACCCCAAACAATATATTCACCTTTCAGTGAAATCGGAGTACAATATTTATTCCAGTAGGTCTGTGTTACAATTGAGGTTACATAGTGGTATTTTAATGAAAGTTATTTCCAACTACTACTGCAACAAATACTTCAAAAGCGGCTGTATTTTAATAGTGGTCGCAAAGTGATTCTTATAATGAAATACATCCCTAATCACTATTGAAATAATTTATTTCAATAGTAATTGTATTTCAATAGTGGTTGCAACACACCCCTCTAGCCTGTGCATGCTACATGTAGCAGAAATAACGACCCCTAGAATCCCAGTGTCCCGCCATGTCCAAGTTGACCTTGGTTGTGAACATCGATACTAGGTTTGGCTACGTTAACCTCATCCACTAACGCCAATTGACGCTTAGGTATTTTGCGGAAAATTATAGTTTACGAACTGATGTAAACACACTGAATCTCTATATTAATTTATTTTTCTAACAATGTATATATCAATTAGTACAATCCTATTGACCGGTGTAAAGAAGAATAATGACCCCAGTAGAATAATGACCGGGGGTCATTTTCGACATAGAATAATGACCCCCCACTGTAGAATATTTGGATTTTGTTTAAGAAAAAGACCCAGTGGTCATTTTTCTTCATTTTAAACATGAAGAGAAATGACCCATGCCGTAAACTAGAATAGATATGTGCTACTCCATATCCAAGATATCTAACTTTGAAATTACTTGAATTTTCACTCTGCTCAGCTGATTTTGAAGTTGAAAACACCCAACTTGTTAAAAAAAAACCCGCTGTATGTAGTTTTTCATATCCATAGCAAACACACTAGCTGACATTGACACAAATTGATGGTTAACAGTTAGATCTCTTCTCTCGTCGACATATGGCGGGGAAATGACGCTGCACTAGCGTTAAAATCTTCTGAACTGTACTTGTTTATTTACCACGAATAATACTATATAGCATTTTCTATAGCTTTATTATTTAAAAACGACTTTTGATTTTAAAAAATTATGCACAGCTTGCTGCACTATATTGTATCGTGACTTAACAATTGCATCCGCAACAAATCCCGGTCTACATGTACACTAGTGCGATCAGAAATCTGTACAGGTGTTGCATAACCATTTCGTAATTGAAAAAAGAAAAGAACAACACATTCATACACAATGAATAATTAACTTTCTCTCTCAGAGGAGATTGTGTCATAATTAACAAACAATAATCATGAAAGTATTATAATAGTTGTAATGAAATAAGCAATATTCATTGGTGAAAAAATTGACATATGTTTTTATGAAAAAGAATCAGGAGGCAGGTAGCCTAGGAATATGAATACTTCTTATTTACATTGCTTGAGTGAAAGTTTTTTTTTTTAAATCATTTTACGTTAATTTTGTTTTCTTCTACGTAATACATGTACATATACATCGATATTCTGAACATTTGTTGTAATGTGTATTTGCTGATCAGGAATAGAACCAGATTTTTTTCAGAGGAATTGTGTGAAGAGTACCTTGGTATAGTAATATATCTTAAATATATAACAAAAAAAGGATCGAATATATTTAAAAAAGAGTATTTCTAAAAGCGTTGATAAGGTTAAAAAATACATGTAGTTCACATTAAAGATTTTATTCTTTACGTAAACAAAAATTCGATAACAATTTAATGTAAAAAAAAGTGCATGCAGTGCATCTGTGATCACCGTGTACATGTAGAACGGGCAAAAGTATAGTGTGTTACCTTACACAGAGAAGAAGGCTATGCGGTCAACAAATTAACCATCAAATCTACCTTTAACTTAAATTTTGTCTTTAAAATTTATCAGTTTCCTATATCTTTATACAGAGCTCTTTATCTTAGGAAATTTAAATAGTCTAAAAAATGGCCACGACCATTGAACCCTCTTAATATGTCGATTCAAGTCTCTTCGACACACAAATATTTTATTTAATTGATAGACAAAGAATCTTTTTGAAATATGATTTCATAAAACAGTGATCAATATCGGCTTTTATGTGCAGTCATTTTATGCATATCTTTTGTAATTTTATGCTATGCTATGCTATGCTATGGTATGCGATTTACAATGATATGCTATGATATTTTAATGCAGTGCTATGAGATGATTTGTATGCTATGAAAAATTGAAATGAAAAGCTTAACGATATGGTATGCTATGCTATGCTATGGTACGCTATGCGATTTGAACAAAAACGCCTCGGTATACAGAATACTTTTCAAAGTAAAATGAAAGTTTACTACCAATATGTAATGTGGACATTTATTCTCTAAAATAAAAGCATTTAAAATCGCGTTAAAATTATGTTTTATGCTATGCTTTGGTATGCTATGATATGAAACGATATGTCAAATGAGAATCTATGAGATTGTATGATATGGTATGAGATTCCAATGCTTTGGTATGAGATCTAAATGTAATGCTATGCTATGGTGTACATGTATGTTGTAAAGGATATGCTTAAACTGACAGTGATTAATGAGTGATCTGGCTGGGACTCTCAAGAACATACCACATGTTTGAGTGAATATTGTTAATTTATTTTGACAATAAATGCTATTATTTACATGAACATTAATGCTGCTTGAATTATTTTATGTGATTTTTTTTTTGACTGCGAACAAGGTATTTTAGAGCTAAGTTGATCATTCGAGTAATAATTCCTAACAATGAAGTAAACTTTTCATAATTTTGGTTTAATCATTAATTATGGGTGCTGCACTTGTATGTCCAATAGTTGGTAGTAGGGGAAAATTAGGAAATTAAACGGGACTTACCTTGGTAAAGGCGAAGTTTGATTCCAATTATTGGAGTAAATAAAAGGCACTGTAGAGATAAGGCGAATAGCACTGCGCAGCTGCTGCGAAATCATTGGTTCAAAGTTATTTTTTTTTTTTTGGTAGATACATTCCATACATACATACTTCTGTTCATTTTCGCTCTAACATACACCACCTGCAGGATGGGAGGGAGGCACCTTATCTCTACAGTGCCTTTTATTTACTCCAATAATTGGAATCAAACTTCGCCTTCACCAAGGTAAATCTCGATTAATTTCCTAATTATTTTTCGTAAATGTCACTTCCGAGATAATGTGAATCTTTAAAGCACAACACAATATTTTTTTCAAATATAAAACAAATTCGTTAAATTAAATTTCAATACTGCGTTTGAATACTTGTCATTATTGACAACAGGTTTATCATAAAACTTTCGGAAGGTTTCAACATTGGACCATCCTATTTTTGTCAAAATATCATCAACAGGAACAAAGTTCCCTTTTGCTTTAGACACAGATACAGCTCGAACACTGTGAGCCTTAAAATTAGTGGTATCAACTCGAGCGGCACACATAACTTCTAATCCAACGTGCAATATTGTATTTTGATACCTCCTGTTGCGGCTGTACATAACTTATGATCAATGAATCACATTTCTTTCTTATTCTTGCAGTCCGAGATATATACGCACATAAAACAAGGTAAACACAAAGCCCCCTATCTGGACGATGAAACTATTCTTCCTTCTTGTCATATTACTAGGTTCCATACATGAAATAGTTTGTACTCTACGTGCACAAATTAAGCTTATCAACATAACTAACTTCAATGTCAGATGTTTAAAAATCAAAACTTTAACAGGTGACAATTTTCTCAGGTACTTTAAAACAATAGATGCATCCCATGTATGTACATATCTTGATTTTGATGGGCTCAGGTTAAAAACACCTTTCATAAACCTTATGACCAACGGATGACATTCAACAACAACAAAAAACTTCTAAAAATCAAACCAACAGAAGATAAAGCCACTCAGGCTGAATTAATAGCACTATAACCTAAACCTTGGTGAAAAAGATATGCTAAAAATTCAACAACAGTTTCTATAGTTGTACAAAATGGATCAACCGATTTTTCACCACAGTACTAAAACCATCTCTTATAAAATGTTTTATATTGTTTCTTGGTTCCGGACTTCCATGATGCCAGCAGGATCGACGCTGCTTGGTGAGAAATTCCTCGTTTTGGAACTGCAATCGGACAATCTACATGCCATCAGCACTAATGAGTCCTTCAGAGGATGCTGCACATCCGTGTCTGTAAGAGTCAACAAATTGTCCGTCACCGGTAAAATTACTGGATGATCCACCAATATCTGTAGCACTCGGTTGAACCATAGCTGTGTTGGCCAAACTGGAGCCACAAGAACGCACTCTGCCTGGTCCTGATAAATCTTTCTCACCACACGTCCAATGAGACTGAAAGGAGTATTGATATAGGATTGATATCGCCATACATACTTGTCCAAGAAAAACTAAATGCATTGACATAACGAGCATCTGGGTCAGGATGCCAAGAACAATATATATCAATTTGCTTATTCAATCGTGTGGCAAATAAATCAATCTCAGGTTCTTCCCATTTTGACATTATTCTGTTGAACACAGATTTACTTAACATCCACTCAATCTGATCATCAAATTTGCGTGACAGTCACTAACGCAGGACAGTTTTTAGGGCGATATATCGCTTTTAGTAATTCACTATATCGTTCTTCTTCGATTCCCTCGCGGAACAAATCTGTCATTAAATTAGCAAAGTCGTCATGGATAGGTTTATCACACGTTTCTTTGACTTTAAGTTTTTTGCCAGCATTGACATACCTGTTGTCAGTATCAACATCCTCAGATGCGCGCTTCCTCGAGGTCGTCTCATAATGTTTACTAAAAGTTACCGGGTCGTCATGTAAACCTTCGTGATCATCATAGTCATCTTGATACTGATAGTCACAAAACATATTCTCGATTTCGGCCATTCTATCATCTTGTTTCTTTTGATTCTCATGAATCGTTCTCCATATACTGAGAATCTAGGCGTTTGGCACACTATCATGTCCACCGCCATTGCTGCTATGATCACTATGCACACGAGAACTCGTGCGGAATTCGAAGCAGAACGTGTACTGCTCATCTTCTCCGAAGACGCACCTTTACTTGGGACTTTCTTTTTCCCTTTTGCAGCTTTCTCATCAACGTGAGACACTATAGCCATATTAGCGTCCGCCATGACGCACGTGGTTTCGATACAGCACCACGAGATTTTACCACGTCAAAAACACAATATTGATTCACAAAACTAAATTTCTGGCCACGGATTAAAAGTATATATATATTGACCTCTTCAATATAAAATCACAATAAGCATTACAAACATAGAGCGATCAAGACCACGTCTTGTCACTTCGGCTGCTCGCAGTTCAATGATTTCGCGGCTGCGCAGTGCTATTCACATGATCTCGAAAGTGATATTTACGAAAAATAATTTTTTGGCCCTTAGTACCTCTGATTCACCTTCTATATTTCACTGATTTTCTTATATATACGTGTCACCATTAAGCCTCGCTTCGCAAGGCGGGCTTCGCCCGCCTCTTGCTGCGCTCGGTATTAATTATTCAATATAATGTAATGATGAAGTATGAGTTTATAATAGTTTTGCAAGTTTTTATCATTTGAAACAAAAACAGTTTTTAAACTTTGTAAACAAATAGACATACTTGTTAATAGTAAAGTAATAACTCGCTAACCAAAGTCACCGAGAAGCAGTACATGTAAAATGATAAGCAGTACATGTAAAATGATTTAAGTATAAATACCAGATGGTGATTCTGGTTGAATGTTTCAACGCTGGAGCAGGAGAAATGTATAGTGAATGTCCTCCTTTGTTATACTGGGTTACCTAGAAGAGTAAAATAGTAAACATGATGTACCTTTCAAAATAAACCAAATATATTCCAACATGGATGTAGTTTAAATATTCATTTAAAACATAATATCTTATAAACAAGTGAAATTAGCCCTATGGTCAAGTATGCAGGGGAAAGGGCGCTAAACATTGCAATCGTCAATAGGGAAAAAAGAGTCGGGGGGGAAAACAGTACACCCAGGAAATATAACATAACTATACTTTATTTCTCGTTGCATTAATATATTGTACATGATCTTTGCAGGCATCCAACATACGATATTTGCAGATATAAAAATGTTTATAAGGCATATGAATGCTAGTTGTTAAACGAAAAGAACAAATTAAACATACTGAAAACATTTTTTGGCTTAGAGATCTCTTTTACCCTTCCTCATTGTTCTTTGTTCCCGGATTAGGAATATGGACATTCTGCAATGTTAGTTGTGATACCCGCACTTTCTAAAGAGAGTTTGGGTATATTGCTGTTACCCTTTTCCGTCCGTCCGTCTGTCAGGTTTTACTTTCTCAAACTGCTCTTACATCTTATAAACCAGCAAATTGAACTCTTGGAGTTTGATTCGGGGTGTTGTGTTGTTTTGTAAAAAGGTTTGAAAAATTCCCTGGTTGTCCTTGGGGTCAAATAATTGGTAAAAAATGACGTTTTTACAATAACTCTGGTTTCAAAAACGTCAACATTTTTTGCAGTAGCCAAATGATCATTTAGACTATGATTTGGGGTGTCATTTTAAAGTGTGATTAAGTTTCAGAATTTTTTTTTTATTACGGGGATTGGTCGGCAACAATAATGACGTTTATTGCAAAGAAGAGTATGCTTCCCGGAGCTCCTCTTACAACTTTTGGAGTAGCTACTTCTTCTCTTGGAATATGATTGGGACTGTCCTATAAAAGTGCAATAAGGTTTTAAAAATTTAAATTCCATCATGGGAGTCAAATAGTAGATAAAAATTACGTTTATCACTCCTAAAACAAAAACCTAGATCCCAGAACTCCTCTTATGATTTAATTAATAGACACATCATATCTTTAGATATGTTATGGGCTGTCCTATAGATGTGCAATAATGTTTTTATAAATTAAAATTTCAACCAGGGAGTGAAATAGTGGCAGAAAATTGACGTGTATCATTTAAAAAAAACCCTAAATACCAGAACTTCTCTTATGATTAAATTAATAGACACATCATATCTTGGGATATGAGAGGGGCTGTCCTATAGATGTGCATTAAGGTTTTTAAAAATTTAAATTTCATCGTTATAACTCATAAAAAAACCTACATCTTAGACCTCCTCTTATGATTTAATGAATATACACATCAAAACTGGGATATGATAGGGATTGTCCTATAGATGTGCAATAAGGTTTTGAAAAGTTAAATTTAATCCTGGTACATGTATTCAAATAGTAGCAGAGAAGTAACATTTATCCCATGCGCGGATCGAGGGGGGGGGGGGGGGGTCCAGATCCCCCTCCAAAATTCAAATATCTTTAATGTACATTTTAAAATTGCCAAAAATATGCCTCGGAGCCCCCCGCCCCAGGCAAACTCAAATAACTGAATAATAAGAAAAAAGACCCCTTCCTTCCCATTATAACTCATATTAACATGATAAGTATCTACACTTACTTACATGTAATACAAAAACTTAAAACAAAATGTCACAGGGTCAATGACAAGTCTGACAAATGAAAAAAAAATAACTTTTGCAATTATAATGACTGTACAAATGCGATGGGATTGGTAACGATGATAATCTAATGCGACCTGTAGACCTATGTTGTGTAAGTAACTTCAGACAAAGATCAGTTACAGTGAAACGCGCTTATAACGAAGTGCCGGGGACGGGCAATTTTACTTCGTTATAAGCATAATTCGTTATATCCGTCAAGTTTACAACATGTAAGAAAGTCACAGGGAATGAAAATCACTTCGTTGTAAGCGTCAATTCATTATAAGCGCGTTCGCTAAAACCGTGTTTTACTGTATTTGTAACATTCATGTATTTTCATGACTTTATTCTTTAAAACCCCTTGCACTATTCTATTAGATAAATAAGTATGTAAAGCACATGTTTAAGCTTTTGATGTACTCCCTATTGAAATAAACAATAAAGTATAAAAATAATATCCCCCCCAAAAAAAATGCTACCTAACTGTGAAGCGCAATGGGTTAGAGCGTTAACTACGTGTCTGTAAGTAATGAGTTTGAATCCTGCTGGGGCTTTTCTATTTTTTACTTAAGATTTCAAAAAAATTAAAACAATTCGTTTTTGCCAAATACATGTATTGTAAAATTTTAAAATTCTAAAACGTCACCGTGAAAGAATTTTGATTATACACTTTTATCCACATAAATATCGACATATATCTAATACCACCTTAAATCAGTAATCATATCTTCTGTCCTAGCAGTTCTGCATTGAAAATCATTGTGCAATATATTTTTGTCATTTAATTTGCACTGTTTACAATCTTCTTTGTTGCAACTACATGCACAGGCTTTCGTTGTTATCAAAATACTCTGATGTTTATTTATCCATGAGGATACCCCCACCATACTTTCTATGACATGAAATGTTAAGATTATTGATTATTCACATGCAAACGGTTTACCCCAAATTGTACATAAAGGACCGATCATGTGTATTATGGGACGGGATCTCATCCTTTATGAAAATTATGATTTTCAAAAATTACTGGAAATGGCAGGTGGCCTCCATTTTAACTAAAACTGGTACACAACAGTGTTATTTAGAGGCGAACACTTGGTGCGGGTATTACTGTCTAATGACAGCATCTAGTTTTTTTTCCGTTTTTTTTAATTGTTGTTTTAGTTCTTAGTTTTTGTTTTTTGTTTTGTTCTGTTCTGTTCTGTGGAATTTTTACGTGTCTGTTTGTTTTGTTTTTTTTTTTTTTTTTTTATGACCTATATAACTTTCTTACATCCTGTAAATCTTGGTATTTGTTAATGTATGAACGATAGAAAAAGTAATCAGTATGCATATAATGCAAAAAAAAAAAAACTTAAACGAATTTCCAGTTTTCGTAATGGCGCCGGTTCTGACGTTTTTCTGGCATGTAAAATATCAAAATCGTTAAAAAAGCTAGGAAAACTCAGATATTTCGGACTAAATTGAGGGTACGCAGCTAGGTTAAGGCTTCCCATAGATTTCAGCTCATGAATATCACGTGACCTTTCAGACGTTAGCTCCGCCCATTATTCATGTTTTCATCAATTTCCTAATTTTGATTTAGTGAAGCGATCGCTGTTAAAATTTATCAATTGATTGCTTTAAATAATAATTTTTAGTTTTATTTTAAACAATACTGAATCGAAATCTGTGATTAAATGCGTTTATTTCTTAAAACTGCATTGTCGTTTGCTTACCATCCGCGTCAAGAGAGCGCTTGTTTTTGTTGCGAACAGCTGACAGCGGTGTGTCAACTTTTCATAAGATGCATGGCCTGTAAGACACCGAGAGTGGATAATGCAGCTCAACCTCGTTTGAGAGATTATAAAGGTATGTTTCAATAAAGAATATGTCGTGTTTACCTTTTCTTTTCAAAGCATTTGCTCTGTTCAGTCCAGTGTATCTACACGTATTTGTTTTGCACATCACCGCTGTTCTTATTTTGCTGTGCATGTATTTCTTTTAGTGTATTGAACTACACACCATACACTGTAAACAGTGCATTTAAAATAGGTGGGGTTCCCAGGGTACACAATTGTAGAATGTTGTAATCAAAGTGCATGCATGTTTGTATGATGATTACACGTGCAACATTGTAATTTGCACATTGAACAATAAATTGTTGGAGCTAAGATGATATAATTCATTTTGCTGGATCTGTGCTTACATTAGATATCTATAACACCGTTTTGAATTCTTATTTTACTATTGAACTTGGCAAACACTGTAAACATTGCATTTGAAAGGGGTGGGTTGAGTCCCAAGGTACACAAATGTAGAATGATGTAATTAAAGTAATGTTTGCATCATGATTTCTTTACCTAATTTGAATAAAACAATTTTGTACCACATTACCTTTCACTTTATTTATAAATTCAAAAATTCAGAAAGATTTGTACATGTTTGTATGTGCATTGAACAATATGATTAATATATTTGATGTGTTAAGTATTCTGCAGTCAGGCTTCATAATAATAAACCCCAACCAATAAAATATTACATATGTGGTGGTCAGACTCAGTCGCATGAGACCATATAGCATAGTGGCTAGATAATATTCAGGAGGGCAATGGTTTGTAGTTATTATTCACTACCTGATTTGTTATTATTATTCACTACTTGATCCACAGGTACATGCATACAATAACATATTCATTTTCTCAATAGCAGATTATTTTTTTGATTAACCAATATGAAACTTATATGCTATTCTACAATTCATTTTTTTAATTTCTTAAACATGTTAAAAGAAGATTTTAAGCTTATAATTGAAAAGAACTTCATATTACATCTAGGTCAGAATTTTAGGGTAATAGAATGTTCACTGATACTCATAAAACAGTCTTCTCAGGATTTAATTTTTCTGCAGAATCATTGTTATTTGTTTGAGTCAGGTTTTTTTTATGTAAATATACATATTGATTCATTTCTATAGGTAAAGTTTTCATGCAAAGCACATGTACATTGTATAATACAAACAATTTTGAGATAAGACAAATACATGTATATGTGGGTTTAATTCTTACTGAGCTCAGATACCTCAGCTTATATTTGACATTATGGACATTTCATTGATCTAAAAAAAAAATATGAAACTCATGGAATTATAATTTAGTGAAAGATTACTCCAGAAGAGATATACAGTATATCAAAAGAAATTAAATATTAATATGAGTAAAGCAAACTCTCCCTCTCTCTCTCTCTCTCTCTCTCTCTCTCTCTCTCTCTCTCTCTCTCTCTCTCTCTCTCTCTCAATTTGATATGTGTTTAAGATAGTATAACCTGATATGCAAATTTAGTTTTTGTACTGCCATTTACATGTCATATATAGTTAGGTTATACTTATTACACTGCATCGTCATTGGTCAGTGTATTCAACAAATATTCATGTATTTGCTATGCATATGTTAAAACAGCTAATTGATTTTTTTAAATTTTAATTTCAGGCAAACATGGACTTCTGCTACCACCTGGCGACATGGCTTTTATGAATCGACTCTTGTGGTTTCAGCTCTTGAGGTTACCCTGTCACCCCATCCCACATATTCCCTGTGTTCTACAGACTATTTAATTCAAATTAAATCTGATAATGCATAAATGAGAAGGAACAATAAGAAAGTGCTCATCATTATGCATTGGTGTATTTTCAATGTGTTAAGACATTCTAAAAAAAGAAAATTAAAGTTGCTTAAAGAAATTTACAATTATGAGTTTTGTTTTCCAATAAAAATATATTGTTTCATTTATTTTGTATTCATTTGAGATCAAATGCACCTTTTTGATGACAATTTTATTCAATTAGTTATGAAAATCTAGACAAATATGAGGTTCTGGGTATCTTTGAAAGGACATATTAAAGAATTGTGTATCTTATAATGATAAAAATTATCCTGACTTTATGGTAGAGATGCACTTATAAGCAAGATAATGTTATATTGATCGAGGCAGAGGGACACTGACTACATAACATGTGACAATATTAAATTACATATTTAATAAATGAGGGGGGGGGGGGGGCGGGGGGGGTTAAAGGATTTTAAAAATTTCTAAAGGTGGATCTGGCATTTTATTTCCTTTTCAAAAGAGTTCTAAGCCTGTTATCTAGACACTTAAATTAACCTGAAGCTATATGGAGAGAGAAGGCATTTAAAAAACCAGCCCCACCCCAAATCTTAGATCCGCGCATGTGGTTATCTGTGCATTGAGGAATTCATCACTCTATTCTGTTTAAACTGGAAAAAAAATAATGAATGGGTAATATCCCTTTTTAGTTTACGAATTGAAAGGTTCAAAAGGTTAATGAAATATGCAGATAAGGAATAACCATCGATAAACGATGTCAATCTTTAAATTTTCCGCGCTTCACAACGTAAGATTATCTGCCCTTGATCCTGATCATCAGTGCGTTTGAAAATCGGCTCGTTTGCATAAAATCATGTATACCTGTTTAAAATTGCAAAAGTTCAACGATACCCCGTCAATTTTAAGGATTGTGTTTGACTTTTTCATTTTCATTGAATACCAGTGATTGTAAAAAATGCTGGGCGCAAGTTGTGGCTTGAAAGGAAATAGTTTTTTGACACGTGAATTAACTCGGTCATCGACAAAATTTCTAAACCTTGAACGATTCATGCAAAAATTAAGTATGTTGCTGGTATTGCTATAGTTGCTCCCAGCACTTTTTATATTAAGCAATTAATTTTCTTTTAGTGATATAAACAACAATTGAATCTTTCATTCGTATATTGCTGAACTTTTGCGATAAATGAAGTCATATGTAGCTATTCTATTTTAAGCGTGTCACGTGATACACAGCTGATTCGGTGGCTGTTTTCCGGTACAAAATGTAAGGGAGATCGAGATTAACAATATGATGTATAAACATTATCATTACCGTATTGGGATGAGTTTGTAAACATTTTCTGAAATTAAGTCTGTTTTTAGAGCATTTATTTCATACGGTAATCCATGGGCGTCCTTAACCTTGCTGCGTATACAGTACCAATTTCCTGACCATTGACATGACCTGAATATATTTTAATGTTTGTTTGTTAACTATATCACAACTGCATGGTTTTCAATATGAAATAATATCTTCCTGTTGGCCAACATAGGACTCCCAAACATGTAAGCAACTACAACTGGAAAAAGCTCTAATAAGTCATGTGATGCAGCCTACCTAAGTGCAAAAACGACGGCATCCTAACATCCAGACATGTCTTAAATGATTGCTACCTCCATAACCTGCATAAATCATCAAAGATAACAGTTTATTGTTTAAATTTACATCTTTCTTTTAACAAATTAAAAATTGATCGTAAAAAGTAAGCAAAATTAAATAAATCAGAATTGTTAATGTACATAAGTACGTTAGATAAAAGAAACAGCCAATTCACCTTTGATGGGAATTTGAGCCTGATATCATCATCGTTTTTTCGTGAAATCCGTAGATTTTCTTAGGTCGATTAATGTTTCGACCAATCGATAATCGTATAGTTTAGTTTCTACGGAACTATGAATCACAATTGGGTTTATCTAGGAAACAGAGGAGAAATTAAAGGTAGATAGAAATATATTCCTTTGTGTGCTCCAATATTTCATGTTCTTGCAAACCTTGCTTCTGACCATACAACTTTTCGCAAACTCAAATACCTTGCCATATATTTACAGAGATATTATAAACAGAATCAATAATAAAATGTGGAATATAATTTGAAGGAAAACCGTAAAGAGTAAAAAAAAAAATATTTTAATACCCCTTTCTTTTTGCTTTGAGGTGCTAGTGATCAGAGATCCATCAAACCTTCTTACTGTTTAGACCATAAATTCTCTATTAATTTCATATAAAAAAAATATTGCTGAGCTTTAATGGATAATCATTAAGAAGAAAGAAATTGAAATACATTTCATTTATTTCGTAAAAAAAACAACTTAAATAAATCTTTATATGAAAAAAATATTTAAGAAAGAAATATGTGTTATTTAAATAACATGTGACATGCATATAATCACAAGATTATCAAAATCTCATTTTAGTTTCAAGTTCAAATGATACAGATATCCAGAGTCCTTCAAATGTTTTTTCTCAAAATAGTATTCAAATTTTGAAAAATGTTACTGTTAAATGATGAATTCTGTTATAATAATAAAGCATGAACCATTTAGTTCTCAGCGAATTTATCATTATAAAACAACCGACATTAAATGGGATTATTTCTTAACACATTAAATACTAGTATTGTCTACTAACATGGGATTCTTCCGTTTTTGTTTCAATTCTCTGAAAAAGAAGTGTTGCCAGAATCGAGGTTCAGCATTCAGCGTATATCAAAACCTAAAAAAAAATTACATTAATTTTGTATGATATATTGAAAATTTGAATATTTAATTCCCGCTACAATAACGTATATCAGTATGCCTTAGTTCTCAACATACTGAAGCTCTGGGGATAACGATAATAAAAAAATGTCATACAAATGCATTCAAAGTCTCAAAACCGCACAGTTCAATAAAAATAAGAGCACACATACATAATAGAAAATTAGCTGCATGGTACCCATGTCATCAAATTATGGTACGTATATCCAGAAATTAAAACACGTCGTAGGTACATATATCATAGGGATTTTCATTTATGAAGGAAATATCAATTAATATGCGGTTTTGGTTTATTTAATAAGTCGCTACAATTGAAGACATAGTAGCCCTTCAAACGTTTATGTTTTACCCGCTGAAATACGACCTGAATAAATAAACATAGCATAAACTTCTGAACCTGTAGAGCTTGTCGCAATCTTATGATATACGTACCAAGTGGTACGCATATCGGCTTAATACCAGTGAATATGCAGTTGAAAAAACCTGACGTCTTTATCGTTATTTGATCGTAGTGGCTAAATGATATAATTGCATGTACAATTTGATTAGACAACATGTACAGTCTTTTGACAATTTAATGTCGTTTTGATAGAAAAACAGTAAAAGTATTTCAAGATTCCTTTGATCATTTACAAATGTTTAAAATACAAAATATTTACGTCAGTCTCCATTGTTTTCCTATATTCCTATATCACGATAATCTTTTTGTTCAATACATTGCTTGAAAAATCGTAAAATCTGTTAGTTATCAAAACTTTTCGATACAAGTACTTGAACAAAATATGGAAAAGTCAGCAAATATTGACTTCGCAGCTAGGTTAAGGCTTCCCATAGATTTCAGCTCATGACTATCACGTGACCTTTCATGCGTTAGTTCCGCCCATTATTCATGTTTTCATCAATTTCCTAATTTTGATTTAGTGAAGCGATCGCTGTTAAAATTTATCAATTGATTGCCTTAAATAATAATTTTTAGTTTTATTTTAAACAATACTGAATCGAAATCTGTGATTAAATGCGTTTATTTCTTAAAACTGCATTGTCGTTTGCTTACCATCCGCGTCAAGAGAGCGCTTTCACTCGCCTTGTTTTGGTTGCGAACAGCTGACAGCGGTGTGTCAACATTTTCATAAGATGCATGGCCTGGAAGACGCCGAGAGTGGATAATGAAGCTGAACCATCGTTTGAGAGATTAT
Source organism: Magallana nippona (assembly GCA_033439105.1). Lineage (NCBI taxonomy): Eukaryota > Metazoa > Mollusca > Bivalvia > Ostreida > Ostreidae > Magallana > Magallana nippona. Next base: position 26,602,533 of record CM065917.1, on the reverse strand, counting down.
TAAGGTATGTTTCAATACAGAATATGTCGTGTTTACCTTTTCTTTTCGAAGCATTTGCTCTGTTCAGTCCAGTGTATCTACACGTGTTTGTTTTGCACATCACCGCTGTGCATGTATTTCTTTTAGTGTATTGAACTACACACCATACACTGTAAACTGTGCATTTAAAATAGGTGGGGTTCCCAAGGTACACAATTGTAGAATGTTGTAATCAAAGTGCATGCATGTTTGTATGATGATTACACGTGCAACATTGTGTTTTGCACATTGAACAATAAATTGTTGGAGCTAAGATGATATAATTCATTTTGCTGGATCTGTGCTTACAATAGATATCTATAACACCGTTTTGAATTCTTATTTTACTATTGAACTAACATATAATTATATGGCAAACACTGTAAACACTGCATTTGAAAGGGGTGGGTTGAGTCCCATTGAGGTACACAAGTGTAGAATGATGTAATCAAAGTAATGTTTGCATCATGATTTCTTTACCTAATTTGAATAAAACAATTTTGTACCACATTACCTTTCACGTTATTTATAAATTCAAAAATTCAGAAAGACTTGTACATGTTTGTATGTGCATTGAAATTATATGATTAATATATTTGATGTGTTAAGTATTCTGCAGTCAGGCTTCATAATAATAAACCCAACCAATAAAATATTACATGTGGTGGTCAGACTCAGTCGCTTGAGACCATATAGCATAGTGGCCAGATAATATTCAGGGGGGCAATGGTTTGTAGTTATTATTCACTACCTGATTTGTTATTATTATTCACTACTTGATCCACATGTACATGCATACAATAACATATTCATTTTCTCAATAGGAGATTATCTTTTTTGATTAAGCAATGTGAAACTTATATGCTATTCTACAATTCATTTTTTTTTAATTTCTTAAACATGTTAAAAGAAGATTTTAAGCTTATAATTGAAAAGAACTTCATATTACATCAAGGTCAGAATTTTAGGGTAATAGAATGTTCACTGATACTCATAAAACAGTCTTCTCAGGATTTAATTTTTCTGCAGAATCATTGTTATTTGTTTGAGTCAGGTTTTTTTTTTTATGTAAATATACATATTGATTCATTTCTATAGGTAAAGTTTTCATGCAAAGCACATGTACATTGTATAATACAAACAATTTTGAGATAAGACAAATACATGTATATGTGGTTTAATTCTTACTGAGCTCAGATACATCAGCTTATATTTGACATTATGGACATTTCATTGATATTAAAAAAAATATGAAACTCGTGGAATTATAATTTAGTAAAAGATTACTCGAGAAGAGATATACAGTATATCAAAAGAAATTAAATATTAATTTGAGTAAAGCAAACTCTCCCTCTTTCTCTCTCTCTCTCTCTCTCTCTCTCTCTCTCTCTCTCTCTCTCTCTCAATTTGATATGTGTTTAAGATAGTATGACGTGATATGCAAATTTAGTTTTTGTACTGCCATTTACATGTCACATATTGTTAGGTCATACTTATTACACTGTATCGTCATTGGTCAGTGTATTCAACAAATATTCATGTATTTGCCATGCATATGTTAACACAGCTAATTGATTTTTTTAAATTTTAATTTCAGGCAAACATGGACTTCTGCTACCACCTAGCGACATGGGTTTTACGAATCGACTCTTGTGGTTTCAGCTCTTGAGGTTACTCTGTCACCCCATCCCACATATTCCCTGTGTTCTACAGACTATTTAATTCAAATTAAATCTGATAAGGCATAAATGAGATGGAACAATAAGAAAGTGCTCATCATTATGCATTGGTGTATTTTCAATGTGTTAAGACATTTTAAAAAAGAAAATTAAAGCTGCTTAAAGAAATTTACAATTATGAGTTTTGTTTTCCAATAAAAATATATTATGTTTCATTTATTTTGTATTCATTTAAGATCAAATGCACCTTTTTGATGACAATTTTATTCAATTAGTTATGAAAATCTAGACAAATATGAGGTTCTGGGTATCTTTGAAAGGACATATTATAGAATTGTGTATCTTATAATGATAAAAATTATCCTGACTTTATGGTAGAGATGCACTTATAAGCAAGATAGTGTTATATTGATCGAGGCAGAGGGACACTGACTTCATAACATGTGACAATATTAAATTACATATTTAATAAATGGGGGGGGGGCGGGGGGGTTAAAGGATTTTAAAAATTTCTAAAGGTGGATCTGGCTTTTTATTTCCTTTTCAAAAGAGTTCTAAGCCTGTTATATAGACACTTAAATTGGTCTGAAGCTATATGGAGAGAGAAGACATTTAAAAAACCAGCCCACCCCAAATCTTAGATCCGCGCATGTTGTTATCTGTGCATTGAGGAATTCATCACTCTGTTCTATTTAAACTGAACAAAAAAATATGAATGGGTAAGATCCCTTTTTAGTTTACGAATTGAAAGGTTCAAAAGGTTAATGAAATATGCAGATAAGGAATAACCAACGATAAACGATGTCAATTTTTAAATTTTCCGGGCTTCACAACGTAAGATTATCTGCCCTTGATCCTGATCATCAGTGCGTTTGAAAATCGGCTCGTTTGCATAAAATCATGTATACCTGTTTAAAATTGCAAAAGTTCAACGATACCCCGTCAATTTTAAGGATTGTGTTTGACTTTTTCATTTTAATTGAATACCAGTGATTGTAAAAAATGCTGGGAGCAAGTTGTGGTTTGAAAGGAAATAGTTTTTTGACACGTGAATTAACTCGGTCATCGACAAAATTTCTAAACCTTGAACGATTCATGCAAAAATTAAGTATGTTGCTGGTATTGCTATAGTTGCTCTCAACACTTTTTAGATTAAGCAATTAATTTTATTTAAAGTGATATAAACAACAATTGAATCTTTCATTCGTATATCGCTGAACTTTTGCGATAAATGAAGTCATATGCTATTCTATTTTTAGCGTGTCACGTGATACACAGCTGATTCGTTGGCTGTTTACCGGTACAAAATGTAAGGGTGATCGACAGTAACATAATGATGTATAAACATTATCATTACCATATTGGGATGAGTTTGTAAACATTTTCTGAAATTAAGTCTGTTTTTAGAGCATTTATTTCATACAGTAATCCAAGGGCGTCCTTAACCTAGCTGCGTTCTCTTCAAAGATTATAGTTCAAAAGTTCCTTGAATCATATGTCTCTTAAAATTCGAATTAGATAATATTTAAGTTGGTTTGCTAGTTAATGCTTGTCAGGCAATAAACTTAAAAAACAGATAGACTCATTGTTTTCCACGATTAACTTTTTCTGAGACTTTCCTTTCTAACCATAGAGCACAAACATAGCAATGGTGAAGAATCAGAGTGACGCCATTATAATTATATATATATATATATATATATATATATATATATATATATATATATATATATATATATATGTATTACATTTATCTATCTACTACCATACATGTACATAATTGTATAACTGTATACCGGTATTCACACATGCCAGATGTATAATTCTCTGCCACCATTGCTCTTATTGATTATTTTCCTGAATCAAATTTTTTTTTAATTATTTCTTTCAAAAATTGTATATTTTCCCCTTATTTGACTGACATACTGGTACATGTACTTCCTGATATGCATCCTGCTATATCAAGTTATTTTCTGCTGATTTGAGACACTATTTCAAGGTGTAGCGAGCCACCTTAATTGTATAAAGAAAGTATGTTGTTATATGTATTTGAATTTAACTGACAAGTAAACAACAAAATTCAATAGACAATATAGTCTTCACAAAAAATTCAATATAGGCAATAGTCATAATTCACAAAAAAATCAACAGAAAATAGTCTTCACACACACAATTAAAAAATGCATGAATAGTCTATGTTCATGCATGAATATGAACACATGATAATGGATATGTTAAACTTGATTGTTTAACGGTTTGAAAAGTTATTAACAATAAGCTGTCGCATGGCTAATCCATCATTCATTCCATTATTTTGAACTAAATCATCATTTTAGGTGCCACATTGCCATCTGGATTTGGTATCACATCTCCCCTCTGAATTCCTAGATTATGCAACACAGCACAAGCAACAATATAAGTAATTGCCTGTGTTGGTTCTGTGGCAATCTCGTGGTGTAGGCACTGAAACATCCTTTTTAGCACCCCAAAGGTCTGCTCAATAAGGACACGGGTGCGGCAAAGGGATTGATTATATCTTTGCTCCGCTGGTGTTGATGGTGACAGAAAAGGAGTCATTAAAAAGGTCCTACATGGGTACCCAGAATCCCCTAGAAGTAATCCATCATGTTGGCCTACAACAGAAAGAAAATTATTTCAATAAATGATTCTTTAATAAATACCGGTAAATAAAATCAGTTTTTATGTTATATTCAGCAATGGCTGAGCAAATTTGAAGTCTTGCACATTGATTATGTTCAAGAACTCAACCAGCAATGTGTTGAATTTTGTCAAACAAAGAGAATATTTCCAAGAGATCATTGATTCTTTATACAAGTATTTGTGCTACATCCTGAATGGGCCTGATCCTATTTCTGAAGACATGCATTTATTCTATCTTCTTTGTCATGAAATCCTATATCTATAGGAAAAAATGTCATGATGAAAGAGTATGAATTAACTCTAATAGACAGAAAGATTGACAATGACTGCATGGTGCTAAAAACACTAAGTAGAGTTTTAAGCCAGGTGAGCTAAAATGACATTTCGACCCTGATCAAGTTAAGGAAGTATAAATTTTAACGTGTGTGTGTGTGTGTGTGTGTGTGTGTGTGTGTGTGTGTGTGTGTGTGTGTATATATATATATATATATATGTATATATATATACACACACTGTGGAATCAATAGATTTCGTGGTGGCTCAATTTTCCTGGAATTCATGGGTACCTCTCACCAACGAATTAATGTCCTCAACAAATAAATGAATATGGGTAATAAAGAAATATTCCCTTTTGTAGATGTAAGAGAATACACGAAAATACGTCACCATGAACCTGTAAAATTTAACCAGTTCATGAAAATTGGCCGCCACGAATTTAAATGATTCCACAGTATTATTTTAACATTTAAAAGTATATTGTCACAGTTAAAAGTATTTTGAACCAATCTTCATGATTTAGATGAAAAAAAAACATAAACGAATTTAGAAATAAAGACTAACTATGATGGTATCTTCATAGGGAAACACAAACTTAAATATTGATTTTAAAAGTAAAATTGTTTTAAAGGCTCTTTAAAACATATTCTAAATATAATTCAAAGAGAGTGCAAATGCAATTGCACGTGGGTTTAAATGCTACTAGACTTCCCGAATTCTTTTGTTTTAGTGCTTTTATATTTCTTGTACATTTTCCCGTGTTGCAGAGATTTTAATTCCTGCTCTCTACCATTCTAATAAAGAGAACAGAACAAACATTTGTAACAAAAAGCAACAAAACGATTAAAAAAACGACATAAAGAAAGTTGGACAAAAACAATCTACAAGGATCAGTGAAAAGACGATAACATTTTAGCTTACAGACAACCTAAAGGTAGCTTGAATTACATAATTTGTTGTACTACCAAGTCAAATTTGTCATCACCATTAAATAATAGTTTTAAAATGGTACAGGTAGCATGTATTTTGTCTCGTTGATCACAATTTAAATCATGGTCTTTTAATTTTTAACAAATCAGATAAATTTCAGGTAATTTGCATATATATATATATATATATATATATATATATATATATATATATATATATATATATATATTCTACAAATGCAATTTACTGTAGAGGCACTGATATGTTAATATCATGAATGACATGTATAAGATATAAATGAATGGGAAAAAATAAAATTAAAAAAAAAGAGTAATGCTTTTCACTGTCTTTCAACAATTACATAAAGCATATTCAGTGTGAACTTACAATGTCATTCAATTATTTTTTGAAATATTTATAACCTTTGAAATGAGCTATACTCTACAATGTAGTTATTAATATTCATTTATCCGATATTATATAAATGACATTCTCTATTTCAATATTGATTTACATTATCATTTTAAAAATCAACGAACAGAACGTTTTCAATCACAAAATCTAATACATATCTGGTAACAAAGTGAGTTCAACAATTTTCAAAAGTTATAAGTGTAGCTATTGTGACATAAGGACATATTCTTCTATCAATTACGAAAAATGAAAATCCGGGCATTTGATTTGTTGCGATTTTTTTTGCTTATTACATTCTCCTCAGCGGTCTTTGTGTATCAATATTATGAAACCATTCCAGTATTTGAAAACAAAGTGTTTATTATGGAACCAATAGACAACAAGCACGCGGACTCGCTTCTAAGATGTGCCACGTTCTGCAGTTTCGGATGCAAGACTTTTAACTTTAACCATAATGCAGGATTGTGCCTCACATATAATACTTGTCATAACTTGAATATGACAGTGACTGAAATGGGATGGCAAATGTACAATAGTGTTTCGTACAGTAAGTACCTATTTTATTTTTTTTAATACAAATTTTATCCATCATCATTTCAAAATAATATAATATATATACATACATAAATATGTATATGTATCTATCTATTTTCATCCATTAATACAAAAAAAAACCACACTTAGAGATTTAGAACTATGTGATTCGCCGAGAGAACATACAAAAAGGTAAAGAGTAATTTAAATTAAGATATATAATATAACAGATTGATACGCATATTGATAGCAATAAAAAAGAATATTACTAGATGGGATCTCAGTCGTTACAGGAGCCGGCCCTAAAACTCCTTTTAGGGACCATGTAACAAAAATAAAGATGTTTGCATATTGTCAAGCACATAATTTTCTCTTTTTCTCTTCAATATTGGTTTTCAAAATATTTTTCCATTTTGGAGACCCTAGAACTCTTTTTATCGTACGTATATCCAACAAAATGAACCAAATACAAAAGCTCAGAAGAACGAAGACCCAGAAGATGTCGAGATTTGACATTTCAAATACGAGATTTCAAATTCCAGATTCAATACATATATATTCTTTACCCTCAAAGGTCCTGTTGAAGAAGAATGCAAACGATCCAGATCAGGCTACGATTATAAAGGAAAGGTTAGCGTCACTGAATCTGGGAGAACCTGTCAAGCATGGAATTCCAAGACTCCGCAGAACCACAACTTCACCAGTCTCCAAGAAAACTATTGTAGGAACCCCGATATTACTCTCGATCCGTGGTGCTACACTACAGATCCGGACAAGCGATATGAGATCTGCAACATCCCTAATTGTGGTAAACGCCTTGCTGTTTTTGTATCATTTTGTATTATTGTATTCAGTGGTGTATTCTCACTATGTAAATCTATATAGACGAATAGTCAATAATTGTAATATTAGCTCGTCCGAAAAATATTGACCGGTCAATATTTTTTTTAAATATTGACCAGTCAATATATTTTAAAAATATTGACCGGCTAGGAATAATATCTAGAGAATATTCCCTCTTTTTCAATTAATCGCTTCTGATTCGTGGATTCGTAAACAGCGACGTAAATAAGTCTTCGCGACTCCAAAACAAGGTGACGTCATCATAGGCAATCAGTCAAGGCAAGTAAACAACGGACGCGCAATGCGAATGTTTGCTATCATGAAGAATATAAGGATTTACGATTTACTGTGAAGTAAAAAGAGATAAAACATCTGTGACTGAATTCCTACGGGCGCCGGAATATTACCCGTAAGCGTTTGATGCGGACGATATTTTGGAAATGAACCTTGCGCAAAATTTAATTCGTGAACTCTATTTTGAGCTGAGAAAATTACTGCGATCTTTTTTCAAATCCTCTCTTAATTTTGGTTTGTTTCTTCATATAACAAAACAAATGTTGACTGTATTTTCGGGCAACATTGATTATATGAGTCCCCTTGGAAAGAATATATTGCCCTTCGCTTCGCGTCGGGCAATATTTCGTCCCTCCGGGGCTCATATATTCAACGTTGCCCTCAACATTTGTATAAAATTTAGTTTTGTGGAGTTTTTACTTGTTAACTTCAAAACGGGAGCGATTACCCTATTCTATACTATGTCCTAATGTTCTGCCTTCACCACTTTTAGCGTAATATCTAGATAATCATATAAACCTTTGGGTCCAAACTACATCCATTCACTAGAATGAAAACAGTCCATATTATCTGTTCTGAAACGCCCCCCTCTAGCGCTTCAGGTTGCAATACAAAACCCAAAATAGACACAACTCAAAATAGAAACTATACGTGGATTTTGCATTGCAAACAATATTAAGTACCCTGGATGATAAAGTCAAAACATTGTGCGAGGTGTCCAAAGTACTTCCAAATGGAGAAAACATTTGGCTTTTGAATATTCGTATGTTTGTTTTTTGTACATGTGAGGTTCTCCGGGGACAAACAATCGATGTATTAATGAAGAAATCTTGGATTTTGTTTTCTCTTTTATCGATTTGAATTGTACTTCATTGACAGATATGTTTATTTTTATTCAAGATCACCAAAAAGTGACGGAAGCAATAACTTGGGACAAACTATAATATTTTTCCATAAATATACACTTTAACAATGGAGATTAGGCATTTCTATTGATTTGACGTTAAAATATTTTGACTCTTAAAGCCGATCAAATACGATCCAACGACGCGGGTAGGATAAGGCAACTCTGAGTTTGATGATCGTCGATATTATGGTCATTTTAAATATTGTTTATTTTTATAAAAACAGTGCTAAATATAAATATCAAGTGAATGTGTTCACCAAGATATTATATTTCTTCTTTGGAATCGAGTCGATCTTTGAAGCTGCCGTGCCATGGTATCACGTGACAGTTAAAAATAAATGAATATTTTACCTTAACAAAAAATCAAAAAGTGTAACACTATCCCGAAGTTCATTTGTATCTATAAAACAATAATTCGATCGGCAATTCAATCATGTTGATTAGTATTACTGCTAGAATCCTATTGTTAATCGCATAAAATAAATTTTGTCATTATTTATCGGAAACTCCTCAACTTTTCAATTTCATTGAAAATACTACGTATTTTTCAATTACAACAACGAAGCAAAGGATTCTAGCAGCACTTTTCAGGTAGTTTAGGTCATATGCTTTTGATATTTGCTAAATTCATCTTTCATAATATTCGGGGTAGTGTTACACTTTTGCCTTTTTTGTACACACTGACAGAGGAAAGGCCGGTCAGGCCATATAAATGTCTATCTGCTTACCTTATAACACTCGCTGGTAAAACAAAATATCCATACCTGTATTATTCTGATTATATCCTAACTGACAATCATCTAAATCTTGGGTATCTGTACTAAATAAGTCTTATTTCGGCATTGTTTACACTGCATTCCGATGATTTGTCTCCCGACATTGATCTTCTCTATTAAACATGCTTGTGACGTCATCAATGTTAATTATACGTAATACAGAGAAATTGAAGATATATTCAGTCAGAAGAGTTTCTAGTGACATTTTAGGCCTGCAGTTTTTATAATTTGGGCCAGAGATAAAGTTAAAATAGACATGTTTCAGAGTAAAATATGACATCATGCTGCTTATTGTGACGTCATATCGATCAGAGGAATTTTTACTCAATCGATCGTTGGGAGTTGCCTTATCATACCCGCGGATAAATAAAGGATAAAACATATCTCATAGTTACCGATGGTATTTATTTTTTTATCTATATTTATATTGCATTTTAAATGCGTTTTGTTTCTCCTCCTTACAGTGACATGTTCAATGGAATGTCTTCGAGAGAATGACCCTAAGGGCAAGAAATACTTTGGGAAAATAGCTGTGACAAGAACTGGAGACCCGTGTCAGCGCTGGGATTCCCAAACACCACAGGAACACTGGTTTGATAAGCTGGCTGATCAAGAAAACTATTGTCGAAACCCAGACGATGGCGACGGTCCTTGGTGTTATACGACAAATGCCGACAAACGATTTGACTACTGCACAGTTCCACATTGCTAGTTATACCAGACAAATGGAATGACAGCTATAGACTGGAACTTAAATGTGAATGTTCATCTCTATTAAGGAATAAGTGATTTTTGACAAGGCATTTCTTTTTTTCTCTATTTGTTATACTAGTATTTAAATACATACAGTTAATTACACCTTAAAACAAGAGATGTTTGTAAAACACTTATGCCCCCTCCCTGGAAACATCTGCGAGGAAAATGAACGGAAATTGCAAAAAAATCGAAATTATTCAACGTCCAAGGGGCATAACTCTGTCAAAAAGGGCTCATTCGTACCCAAAATCGAACTTGACCTAGATATTATTATGATAAATCTGTATACCAAAGTTCATTACAAATATGCAACCTCTGCAAAGAAAATGAACGGAAACTTTAAATAATTGGAATTTTTCAAAGTTCAAGGGGCATAACTCATTTCAATATGTGAAACCCCTGCAATTAGAATGAACGGAAACTGGAAATAATTGGAATTTTTCAATGGGCATAACTCTGTCGAAAATGGCTCGAACAAACCCATAATCGAACTTGACCTAGATGTTATTATGATAAATCTGTATACTAAATTTCATTTCAAAGTGTGCAACCCCCGTGAAGGAAATGAACGGAAACTCTAGGTTGATCGACCGACCGACATACAGACGGACAACAGCAAAGCAATATGCCCTCCCTTCTTCGAAGGAGGTCATAAAAAGAAGAAGAAAAAGAGTAGATAGTAATTTATGGAGAAGCACATGGTGGGTTATTGATCAAACTATTTTTCATTTATCTATCCCCAGCAAAAATGTTATTAAAACTATTGTCACATTGAGTCGTCTATGTAAATCAAAAAATGAATTAAAAAACGGTGGGGGCTTCTCTAAATACTTGTTTGCTTTGCTATTACATTCTTGACAATCGAAATCGCAAGTAATTTCTAGCCATATGAGTCTACTTGTGAATCTACATGTCATAATGTTTATATCCCTTTGTTTCAATCCATAAGTTTTTTTGTTTTTGCGATGTATAATTTAAAAAAAAAAATAATATATCCAGCTCCGTTTATTAAGATTTTATATATCTTAATTCCTTTTGGAATAAAAGTTTACCTTGATTGGAAAAATGCAATTTAAGCGATACATTGACCTTTATGTGTTCAAAATAAGCAGGTCCATTATTAGTTAATTACTATAAATGCAATATATGCAAAGGATATTCTCAAATATAAAGTTCATTAATGAGTTAGACTTATCTAAAACAAATATCTTAAGAATGAATAACAATGCATGACATCTATCATTCGTCCAGGCGCCAACGAGTTGAGATTGTCTTGCAAGAAATTTGGACATATTAGTAATGAATGATATTCATTCATATGGTCGATACAACGACCTTGTGAGCAAATACAATCTTCCACTGGTTCGCATGCTGACTGACGTTTTTAATACTAATTGTTAGACTATAATTAATCACTAAATTGTCTACGGACTTTTCCGTTTTTTTGCCGATTACGACAAAGAGCACACGGCTGGTGTGACGGGTCAGCAGAGTATGCTGACTCCTCATAGGCAATTGATCCTACCTCCAATGTAATGTAGGTCCGTGCGGGCTCAAGGTTTGTATTTTGACCATCACAAACAAAATCATCAACGTTTCGGGTTTTTTCCTATTATGACATTTTTCCCGATTTTGACATTTACCTCGATTATGACATGCCCAGTTGTGACAAGGAGCACACGGCGGGTGCGATCGGTCAGCAGAGGATGCTCACTCCTTCTAGGCACCTGATCCTACCTCTATGTTTTTGAAGGTCCGTGTTGCTCTGCTTTGAATTTGTATTTCGTTTTATGGATTTTTGAGATGGTTGACGGTTTGTTATTGTCATTTTTAAGCGCTAAGCGTACGCAAAGCGCTTATTGGCACTGCAATATGGGGATGACGCTTCCGATTCAACGCCATCTATATTCAGTACAATAGACTGATGACTCGATCTCTAATAATATAACGCAGAGAGGTGGAGCAGCTGCGCTGGCGGTATTGGTGTTAACCCCAGGCCGTTTTTAAATAGCGGTACCGCCATACAATGACGAACCCCGTCATGCATCACACAGTGCCGCCATGCTTCTCGCTATGCATGCTTACTTTCAAGCAAAAATTCTTTTTTTCCAATTATTTCACATCTTAACAGTAATAAGTAGATATAAAATTGTCGTTATCCCGATCAAACTGCGTTAACCTGTTAACGTCGACATCGATCTCAGCAAGGGGGCACACGTGGTAAAGGTTAGAGGACTTAGGTTATGATTGATATATATTAAAACTGATTTAATTAATCGGTAATTAAGAAATAAACAGAGTCAAGATCGCATTTTGTTTTAATATAATGTGCTTTTTTGAACATCGCCGCCATTATCGAATGTTGTGGATTTTCCAAGATCTAAAAATAGCACAACGTTCACTTGATAGTGTTAGCTTGGTTTTGATAAGCTTAAACTGTTTAATTGCCGTAAGGATATTGGAAACTTGAAAAATGTATTTGATAAAGAAAAAAATCAGTAACCTAACAACAAACTTTATGATAAACGCGATGACTTCAATTTTTCTAAAGTCAACTTTCCTTGCTTATGCAGCAATGTGCCTTCATTGCCTGCATTTGATGTTTGTGTCTCTCAGTTAGTTCGGTGCGCACGGGCAGGCTCTTCGTATGGACAGTTGCTGTGGCGAAGCGGGCTACTGACAAACAGGTTGGTGAAACGGGACTTTCGGCGGGCTCGTCTCTTCGTAGGTTCTATGGTCGATACGGCGGCCTTGTCAGCAGATGCAATCGTCCACTGGGTCGCATGCTCACTTACGTTCTTCATGCTGATTGTTGGACCATGGTTTGTCGTCTGATTATCTACGGGTTTTTTCCCGATTGCGACAGGGGGCGCACGGCGGGTGTGACCAGTCGGCGGAGGATGCTCGCTCCTCCTGGGCGCCTGGTCCTGCCTCTGTCTTTTTGGAGGTCCATGTTGCTCTGTTTTGAATTTGTATTTCGTTTTATGGATTTTAGAGATGGTTGACGGTTTGTTATTGTCATTTTTTAATTGCAAGTAATACACAGGAGTGAAGTCACAAGATTAGAGACACCGTACAGTATGCCTTTGAAAAATGATTAACATCATATGTGCGTGCATATTGTTATGTTAATTAAGGAAAAGGGGCTGACTGCAAAGTTTTTGTACTTCATCTGACAAAAGTAATTAAATTGTATGCCAAGATATCACAGAAACTTTCCTATAGCCCTCCAATTGAAAAACATATCAACTGTCCAGAATAAGTGTAATCAAGTTTGCTGTAATTACATGGACTTGTTCTGCCTGTCTCTTGTTCAAAAAGACAATAAAAAAAAAAAAATACTAACATACTTTATGACAGACTATGTACTATATAGGAAAAAGAAAACGGTGTTGAACTGCCTTGTGAATCTATATTTCTTGTGAAAGTCAGCTGCTTGAAAAATTTGACTTTGACATAAATGCTATGATAGTTTTGCTAGAAAAACCTTGCCGAGAAATTATGGATTATATAGATATATTTATGATTTATAAATAAAAGGAAATAATACTTGTTGATGTAGATTTCATGAGAATGCATCAATTATAGTACATAACATGTAGTACATTTCATCAAATGGTTATAATATTATTATGTGCAGCGCAGTGATTTCGCGCTGGCTGGGGCGCTGTTACGTCGCACCGCGCACCAACTCAGACAAACTTGCCCCCATGCATACAAAAAAAAACACTGAGCACATCAACGATTCACAATAAAAGTGTACATAAAAGATCATTTATGTTGGATTTAGATTATACTTCTCTTTTGGTTCCATTTCTGTCTTCATATCGTAATAGTTTGTCAGATATTTTTGGTGTATATATACTGCAGTTATATAACATTTTCAAAAACGAAAAGCCCGTTAATCATTTATTTCATACATTTTCTCTGTACCGTATTATTACATCTTGTTAACACACAAAACTTAATACAGTGTATGCCAATTAATTTTCTATGCATTTCAATTAAAACCTTTTTGTCTAACTACATTGTCTAACTTTTTTTTTCTACTTAAGTTCGAAAACACATGACCTGAAGGCAGTGAGAATTAATGTACATCAGAAACATACACAGCCACCAAAATGTTTCAGAGATCAAGCTATGCTCGGCAGTCATATTTTAGTGACCTCCCATATTTCAATATGCGCCGCCTGTATCTATTTGCACAAAAATAGTCTTTGCACATCAAATTTATTTATGCAAACATAAGTGTAACTTTTGTATATGTATAATGATATATTTTTACATACAAATATGCAAACAATTTAATAAAATGTGCACAATATAAAGCAATTAAATTGAATAGGAATGAAAGCAGATGAATACAATTTGCTTTAATTAAATCCTAATCCATGGTTATCAATTACATTTTTATCTCGCAAGACCATGCTGGATTAAAAGATACATTGTAACTTGTTGCTTTGTTTAGATTATCTTAGTGGACAGAAGCAAACACTAGTATAGCAACCAATCTTAATTAACAGTACAATAATAAGCAGATATAACAAAATTGTTTTCTGTCTTATTACAGCCTGTCGTAGCACTTTCAGCATTCCAAAATTCCTAGAACTTGTATAAATAACATATTACAGTACCCGCAACGTTATTGTTTACAATTCTATCCTATCGTATCGTGCATCAATCCTATCTTATCGTGCGTGTATACTGTTCTATCGTGCGTTAATCCTATCCTATCGTGCGTTAATCCTATCAGGTTTTCGTTCAATTTGAACAGTTTTTACCGTTTATCCTATTGTGTTAATCGTTCATGCATTTTCATACCTAAGTAAATTTATTTCATAGTTACAAGTCGTTCAGAGCGCCGTATACGATATTTTGTCGAATAAGAAATGTAAATTCCTTCCCAGCATTCTATCATGATACTAATATCTTAATTCTTTAGATCAACATTAAACAATATTACATGTAAATTATATCTATAAGCAGTAGAAATAAAAATTAATATAAACTTTCGAAGTTCTTAGGAACAAAATAACATATTTACCTTTATATTGAATATATTAAATTGTACGCGGGGTGAATACCTGCGTAAACATTAACTTTGTATGTAATATAATTCGTTTTTATGCATCTTTTTTTATAACAGAAACAAAAGTATTTATGATTATTTCATATTTATTAAGAACAAGAGTTATGTGTTAATTGAATTCGCTATTTTCCGTGTGATTTGATCTCGGGGTAAAATGTTTTCGGCGATCGGCGAAGGTGCGTTAACAAATCGTACGCGGTGTGTATATCTGTTAAACATTTATTTAACTTATATAGAATATAATTCATTTGAAATGCACCATTTTTAATACAGAAAGAAATGTATTTATGATAGATTTTATATTTATTGAGAACAAGTTTTATTTTAATTGAACCCGCTATTTTCCGTGTGATTTGATCTCGGGCTGAAATGTTTGCGGCGATCAGCTAGGACGTTCGATAATGAAAACAATGTTAACAATACAGATAATTTATTGATCATTTAAGCTCATAATTTTTTATGATAAACTTTACCTGGTCTCATTTATATATTCTACAAATGATACAGCGATGATAAACAACTCAGCATTTTATAATACATGTAACAAGAAATCTCTCGTATATCTTGATTCGATATTGATTGATATCTTGAATCTTGTTATTCCTCAAATTCTGCCATTATCAGGTTAATTGTATAGATCGTTTAACGAGATTAAACTTTTATCATAAACATCGTTTACCCTTTCCTATCGTTTATCAATCCTATCGTATCGTGCGTGTATACTGTTCTATCGTGCATGAATCCTATCATATCGTTTATTTTGTAAAAAATAACGTTGCGGGTACTGTAACTTTGGATGCACAATATCTACACCTTTCCTTAATATCATCTTAAAAGTCAATCTGATCAAAGATTAGTATGATGAACTTGGAATAAAAAGTAAACTTGATATTTAGAAAATGCAAACAAAATTACTCGAACTTAATGAAAATGTCCTAGCATGTTATTCATGGTTCTAATATACATTATAAAACTTCTAAATTAAATTGTTTGTTTCAAACGAAAAGACTCATTTCATATACGTTTTGTTTAATGTTCCAGATACAGCAACATGTGGACACAGTGTGCACTTATTATAAGCACACACTCCTGATCATTCAGTATTAATATAAACAAATTGTGATACTAATTAATCATTATTGAATCAAATTTCCACATGCAAATTTCTTTGCCTCTTAAGGACAAAAAAACTTGCAGTCCATCCTTTTCCCTACAATTTCATTGCTATCAACATCAAAATTGCAAATCAAATATTTCTTCAGGTTTACAATTAGAATTTTTTTTTAACATCCAAGGTTAGCGCTTTTCAGTACTTTCAGTACTTTGATTTTCATATTAGATGTGCAATATTATGATAACAATTAAATGTACATGTTTAATAAGTAAGCAGCTGTATTTAAACTACAAACATCAGCAATAAAGTTTTTAAATTTCCATACATGTAAAAGAAAAAAATCTTAAATTATAAAAGAATTAATAAAGCTAGATAAATCTTGTTCCGTGTAAAACGAGTTGGTCTTTCGTGCGATTTCTATTTTAAATCATACCATGAATAATTGATACAATTTCAGAATTAACTCCCCCCCCCCTTCTTTCAGAAAATGTATAAAATCCCTTATTACGTAATAAATGGATGCGGCAATGAGCTTTTCAATCAGATATTGTTGCGATCAAAAACTTTGCTTCTATAATGCATTTTAAATTTCCTTTTTAAGTTATTTGTAATAAAATTTACAAGTGTATTGGCCCCTAATTAAAGGTACCTTCTCCTTTGCCTTGATATCCCTGAAAACGGATAAATAATACTAACATTTTTGTTTCTACGCTGATCTAAAATGGTTCTTCATTTTTAAGATACAAATGATGAAATATTTTAGGGGCCAGCCTTCCAGATCATTAATGGGGACAGGCATTTGTGTTTTGATTAGTGGAATAAATTAGAATCATTAATGCAGACATTTTCTCCTCTACAATGCTTAACAAATTATGTCTCCTTCTCTTGATATATTGTGTCAAAGTTTAAGGATTTTGGCCCCTAAAAATCCCTAATTACGAAATAAATTGGCGTGACAATGATTTTTCAAACAGTTCTTGCTACGATCAACAAATTTTGCTTCTATAATGCATTTTTAAAATCTTTATCGCTTTTAAGTTATTTATAATAAAGTTTATTATAATATATAATTAAGAGTGTCTTGGCCCCTAATTAAAGGGGCCAGCCCATTTTCTTGATTTCCTTGAAAACGTTTCAATAATACAATGTATATGTGTATTTCATTAGCCCTGTAATTATTATGCACATGAATGTACATTGCAAAAGCCACACTGCAGTTACTCAGGAGACCGATAAGGCCCATGGACCTCTTGTTCTCAAATTCATATGGATGTAGAAGTAGATTTTCTTAGATTTAATCAATCTCAGCTTAAGGTATAATGTGCCACCTCCTAGGAATGAACCCTTGACTTTTCACAATCAAGGTATGTACATGTAACAATCGGATATATTAGGCTAGCTTTACGGCACTGTATTTAAAACCCGGCTTGGTAGTACCAGCCAATCTGTTCTTAAACACGTGATCATGTGTGACGTAGTCGAATCGAACCATTTTCCGGATGTGCCTGTCTATGCATATAGCTGCTTGACTTACTTCATAACACGGACAGAGAAAACAGACCTAGGTGAGGAATGCATTCGATATGTATTCTTGTTATTTCTGCATATAAAGTGAAACTTCGTCGTTTGACATATTTCTTAATTTAACTTAGCCAGCATTCACAAAACTTACATGTACCTGTGTTGTCACGCAGGTATGACAATGGAAAGAAAGTTTCAATACCCCATTCTAACTGCTATCGATAACTTTAAAGGGGCAATGTCAAGGTTTTGGTAAAAAAAGCTGTTGTTTACGTTATAAAAGTTGAAGTAAAACATTCCAGTTTGACATAAAATAAATGTGATAAACGCTAGGAATTATTTATTTATTCTTAAAACGAATGAAAAGAGAGAGAAATTAGCTTGAAAAGGAACGTTTACCGGTTTATTGAACCAATGTAAACAAAAGCAGGGCATGGACCTTGTTTACATGCAAAAGAATTGTGAGCTGTGTTACTTGCTTATAACTGTACGACTGATACTTAAATTTTCGTTGATCATAAGAAATGCACTACTGAACCGTCAGCGTATGCGTCTGTATCTATATGTATGGTTGAGATAAGTGGAACCCTATAGTGATATGACTAGTTGGCAAGAAGTTTCTAGCGAACTTGTTTGGCAACATAGATAATATGATCGTTACTGTCTAAGTGAGTTTAATAATTAAACATTAACAACTTAAGATGATTTAGCTGTCTAGTATTTGTCAAGAAGGGAATTATTTTTTTGAGGTTTAGACTTAAGCAGTTAGTTTTCAACGAGAGTTAGTGGTTGAAAGAGGGTGAAAGTGAGTGAGAATTTGTAAATATTTTCGATTGTGGTTTTTTTGGATTATAAATAAATTAATCAATTTAAACTATATTGAGTGTTATTTTGCGATTGCCTGGCTCAACCACGTTACAAGATATTGGAAGTTAACAAACTCATTAGCATGTTATTACTACTTTCTACAATATATGATTCATTTCAATAACAATCGACACAGGAGATTACAATAAAGAAATATTACTTTCACTATGTGTCGCTATTCGTATAAGATTGATACAATGCAAACCAGTTTTAACAAGAGAAAAGCTATCAATATGACAGCAAACTGGGTTTTAGTTCGAAAGAACAGTACAATAATTCATGTGTTAACCCTGAATTGATAAACACTACTTGTCCAGAGAAATTGAGTTCTTTATATGCAATACTTTTCCAAAAAAAGAAATAAGTTCAACAGCTGATAAATTACCAAAATATTATGCGCAACTCTAATGTATGTTGAATTGATCAGCGAAAACAACAACTTCCTAACTGTAAAACAGTAGGAGTTAGCCGTACAATAGAGGTGCCCTCTATGCAATATTATGCGAAAAAAATGACTACGTTGAACAGCTGGTAATTTTATCAGAAATTATAAAAAATAAAAATTCAAATAACATGTACATCTCTAATATATGTATAATTGATCTACAAAACAACAAGTTCATATCTTGAAAACTGTAGGAGAAGTTATTCATACAATAGGTGAACCCGTTAGGTAGCGGCCGACACGCCATTTTTAATAACCGGATTTTTCGTTTGGAAAATCTGGTTAATACAATTTAAAAAATTGCAGGAGGTGTCAATTTAAAGGTTGTTTAATGTTTTGGGAAACACATGTTTTATAAATTATTTTATAATGTTTCATTTCGAGAATAAAATATATGTAAAGGAGGTTAATTTTATAGTATTCCAAATACTGCGTATGAATGCAATGAAAATGGTCTCTTAATTTTAATTTATTAAGGTCTTCCGTCTTCAGCGGAAGACCTTACTGTTATTCTACTGTTTCTCATTCTTCTATTATTTAAATATTCTTCTTGGTAGACACCCTTAATTTCTCAGCCATTTCTCCATCGATTTTAATGATTTTTACAGGGATGATGTCTTAGGTGAACCTCTCATTGCATACAACTTTTTGTCTGAAAATTCAACTCCGCTTCTGAATTATCTCCCTTTTTCATGTATTTTGGGACATGATATTGTCCACGCATCTCCTCAGAAACCGTTATAGTTAAAGACTTGAAATTTATGTGCAAGATAGAGTGGTTATGGTAGATTTGCATGCTTGTTTTAGATTTGACTAGAAATCATTGTCCTGGAAGCTCGCCTGAACCTGAAAATGTTGATGTTAACTTTTTTGACAGTTTTTTGGGAAATTTGAGATTTGATCACGAATATCTTTCTTGTCATAAATATTTTGTTAACATATGTAGAACATTAAAAGTTTATATAAACAAGACCTTTCAACTGACACCAAGCAAAAGGGGCTGACCCCTCATATTAGGGGTCCAGAAGGGTCTAAAGTCTTTCATCTATATCTCTTTAATAAGAAACATTTTGTAATGTGATATAGAAGCAAAAATGTTAATCTTCTAGCTCTTTATCTACGCATGTTAAAAGTTTTCGGATATGTTACATAATTAGGGGTTTTGAGGGGCTAGAAGTCCAATATTTTGATCATTTATATCTTAAAAAGGAGAAATATTTTGAAAAGCATTATATAAGAGAAGATGCTAAGAATAGTGTTCGTAATAAAATTTAACCATCAAAGTTTCGTCAAATGGACCCTACAGGGAGATAAAGGGTCGGCCCCTAAAGCAATCTTTCCCAAATATCTCAAGAACGGTAACACATTTCTGAACACTTAATGAACAAAATGTGTTTAAAATAATAAGATCTTTCAGTTGATATCAAGAAAAAGGGGCTGAAAAAAAAAAAAAAAAAAAAAAAAAAAAAGGAAAAAAGATAAAGAAATAGAAGAAAATTGTCTGTTCAGAATCAAGAGATCTTTTTTTTTTCTTTTTACAAATCATTTAGCTGGTAAATAGCAAAATAAAGGTCATACATGTATCTCAACTTCTAAAATTGGAAGGAAGACCTCCTCGTTGCTCGCAACGAGATCGTGTCTAGTTATATGTTGTTTTTTTGATTTGCGAAAAGTGATCTTTCCCGGGAATAACATGACTATCAAATAAATCAATCTTAATGCATTTCAAACTCTGTAGCGGATTGGAAACAATCCGTCACTTGCTGGGGGCATCTAATGATTAGATGAGCTAGTTTTTTTTTTTGTTATTTATTTGAAGATATATGTAATTTCTTTAGAGTTTAGCCTCTACAATGTGATAAATTTAATGCATCTAAAAATGATTTCGATGTTCATCCGAATAAATGATTGGGTTTCTGCATTTTAAACTACGGACCTGAAGCCCTGAATAGATCCATCGATATCGCTAGTGAGCTTCATGGACATTATAGCCATGCTGTTTTTGTAGGGAAACCATTTTTTTTTTTAGATGAAATATATTTTCACAATTTCGCCTCATAGGCCCCGTCCAAACACCCGAACGTCCAGCTCTGTAGCCATTAATTTTACAATTTCGGTGAGGGGATTCATTAACTGCTTATTAAGTTTATATGTTGGCCCTACCCTAGGGCCTAACCCGAGACCCAGAGGTTTTAAAAGCAGCAATAGAGGGAGATGATTTTATGGACATCAAAACTACATTTACATGTATTCTCAAATGTATATAGAAGTACAAAAGAAGATTTTCTTAGATTAAAACAATCCCACCAAATGGCCAAATTGTCCAACTCCTAGGAATAAACCTTGACCCAGTGGCCATTAATTTCACCAATCCGGTACTGGACTTATCGAAACATTAACCATGACATGACTCCAAGATATATTAAGTAGCAGAGAAGAATGTTTAATACATCAACTTAATTGCGATGATGACCCCACTCTAGGGCCTAAACCCCTGACCCATGCCCTGAATTTGTATTTCGTTTTATTGATTTTTGAGATAGTTGACAATTTGTTATTGTCTTTTTTCATGTACCATAACTTCCACAATTTTCGTAAAGGGCTTCATGAACATCACAGTCATGCATGTGTTTTCCCACATGTGTGGGAATAGATACGATTTTTTATTTTTTTTCAAAGGTAGTTACTACATAGTAAATTTACTATTCCGTTTATATGTCTCAATATCAATACATATATACATATCAAAATCGGTACACGCGATTGCAATTTAAAAAAGAAATATCTCCAAATTAAGTAAACAAATGTTTTATGTATTAAAAAACATTTCATATTATGTCATTTTTTGTGTAAATATGTATAAAATAATCCAATCTTAATAAAGTTCATATACTACAAGGGATGGCAATAAAAGGGTTGTTTGAATTTGAAGTTGATCAATGGTTTTGTAGAAAAACATATATTTGTTCTATTTCTAGTATTATTTTGAGTATAAAATAGATTTAAGGAAATAAAAAAAAATGAAATAATTAAAATTCAAAATCTCCCTCGGACTGTAAAAATAGAAATCTCTAAATTATTGGTAAACCATTTGTTTTGCATAAACTATTCATTTTATAATGTGTTATTTCGAGTACTAGATTTAATGGAAGTACATTTTATTCAGTTCGAAACACTGCAGGGGAACGCAATGAAAGAATTGTTTGAATTTTCATTTGATAAATGCGTTCGTGAAATCATTCATTTTTTATGAACCATCTTGGGTATAAAATATAAAGTTAATCAATTATTAATAAATATCAAAATCTACAAGGGATTGCTCTGACTTTTAAATTGAAAAGCCCAAAAGCAATGCTCTCTGTATATTGGACGATAATGACCTAAAAAAAAAACATTTTCAGTTTTTAATGTTTTTATCTTCATCCTATGTGATTTCTAATATAAAAACAAGTCTCGAGGCACTGAGGGTCACATGAGTACCATAACCAGATATCTTGTCAGATCGTGTCATGTGTGCATTTTTGATAGAATATCAGTTTTTTTATATCCTTGCCGCAGGGGCCTTGAATGGCAATTTGAAGGGGGTAAAATAAAAGTTTGTACCCAAGAGTGTTGGATGGTTTAATAACATGAGAACACTCTTGTGATTGAAGTTGTATCCAACTGGCAGGAATTCGTCAATCTAGGTAGAGGACTTCATTAACATGATATTTAGCCTGGTATTTAATTTATTCTTAAACTTATACATGTATATGATTGCAAAAAAAACAATCCTTAGATTAAATCAATCCCACCATACGGCCAAATTGTCCACTTCCTAGGAATGAACCCATGACCTAGGGACCATGAATTTTAAAATAATGTATATGACTTGATCGAATTCATTAAAATGCTATTAATGTTCTCAAAAATGTATATATGGAAGTAAAGTAGAAAATTTAATAAAACTGACTCGTTGCCATAGTGGCCCAACCCTGGGGCGTAAAACCCTGACCCATGGATCATAAAGTTCACTATTTTCGTAAAGGGCTTCATGAATATCATAGCCACGCATTTAGTATTATTCCCATATGTGTGGGAATATAGTATATTATTATTATTATTATTTATTTTGCTATTTTAGATATTCCTCACATTATAAATATTGCTATGATTGTTTAATTCTTTCAATAAATCTATATATTACTTGCAAATAAACATATTCCCTTTACCTAAAAAAAACCCCAAAAATGTTCATGACATAACAAAACACAGCAAATTATTTAAAGCATGTCTAATATTGTTTGGCCTTAAATCTTAAACTTAAAGATCCATAACAGTATAGTAAATTAAGAAGATGCAGGACAAGGATCACGTGACTATCATTTCAATGATGTTTCGTTGTGCTAACTCTATTATGACGTCATAATTGATTTGATTGTACGAATTATAAATCATTACTACAAAGAATGAAAGAGCTTGTTAATAAAAAAACAAATTGAATAATAATAATGTGGGTTTTTTTTTAAATAATCAGAATTTATACTAAGCCAGAAAAAAATACAAATTACGTAGTCTGTTTAGTTGAATTTCAATTCGTACATGAAATTCAAGTTTTTTCCAACTGGTGTAGGACAAATTTGTAATTGTGAGTGCTATTTTTCTTTCTTGCTTTAAAAATCAGACACATATGAAATCGATTTTCCACCAGAAATTAAACAAAAGTTGATGTGCCATTAATCACCAATAATGAGGTTGTTTGAATATTTTAATATTCACGGATTGGTTGATCCTGAAAAATAGTGGATCGAACTATTGTATAAATTTGAAGGTAATGTCAAATATCTTTCTAATATGTTTGATTATTCATTTAAAAACTGCATGACAAAAAAATATATAATGAATATTTTGGCAGCAATCCTATATCTACATTGTGTTATATTGATTCATTCATCTGAACCGTTTTTCTTATCTACTTTGCATTTCATCAAAGAAGGACATGTTTCCGAGACCCCGGATGTATGCGTTTTCGATGTACAACCCCTTCTCATCAAGTCTCTTGGAGAGTGTGCATTGCATTGTGGAATGAATTCACTTTGTATTGCTTTTGATTATTGTTTTCTTAATGGTGTCCACACTTGTCGATACCGCTATGGACAGTCAACACTTTCAAAGACCACTACACAATGTGAACTCTACGAAATGACAGCTGTAAGTACAATTCTTACATTAAGACTTTTAAACCTTGAACAAAGGCATATGATACTAAGAAGATACAAAGAACACTTCACCCAATTACATGTATTTTAATCTGGCTTATTTTGTATCAAAATGTCAAACTTCTTCTGATATATTTTGATACATCAATTTGAACTATACCTATATGATATAAAATGTAAAAAAAAAATAAAAGATAGTTTAGATAAAACAGTTTTTATCCCAATGCCGATGGATGAGTAGAAACCCTTATCTTCTAAAAATCTTCCGAATTAATGTTTTTTTAAAAGACTATCTTCTACATAATCCATGAAGTACTATTGTGAACGGCTTTTTCTTAATGCGATGCCTTTTAAATGGTCACCGTATCATCAATTCTTAATAATGTATATGTCATGAACTGATTTGTTCATATTCTTTTTCAATTCTTGTTTTTATATTTACAGAACAAAGACTGTCCAGATGGATTCTTCTTAATATCTCAAGGAATATGCAAGAATAGTAAGTTAATGTTCAAAAGTAATAACACTAGTTCTGAAAGCTATGTTAAATCTGTATTTTGTTTGTTTAACATATCTTATTAAATATCTTGTTTCTCTGAATCTAAAGACAACATTGGGGCAAAGATTTTATATATATTTACTTCTATGTAATTTTAATGTACCGGTATTATAAAAGCCATTATGAGATTCACTCCCGCAACGAATCAGGCTCAATTTATACGTAGGACAGTTAAGGCAAATAATTTAACGTTTAAAAAATGTACCCTGTTAACATGTCTATTATCGTGCCTTACAAAGAAATTCATCCTCAAATTTTTTTTTTCTTGGGATACTTAAAAAATAGTTCGGCCACTACAGTCACATTGACTCTACAATTTCATGCAATTTATTTGTTCTACAGCTTCAACCTACACATTAAATGCAATTATTTTCAAAAGATAACAATAATTTATGACATTTATTTGTGAATATATGCAATTCTACTGTACATATTATGAAATAATATGGGCTGCGTTGTGCAGACGATTGCGCGAGTTAATTTATATATATTTTATGTTAATATCATTAAATTTAAGGGAAAACCCGTTATTTTTGTGTAGGGTCAGGAGTTTTCTTTTGGTATAATTTCTGTTCATAATGGATCATTCAATGATATTTTAAATATTTGCAATTTTGATGTAAGCTGTTTTGTTTTAAATTGTACAGAAACTCAACTTTACACATCGCTTACATATTGAAAAAGTTATTAAACATGTTTTTTTATACGGTTACTGTATTGCATTTTCTCGAGTATGATCACTCAAAATCTGCATTTTTTTTTGTACTGTCAGTGACAGTTTTGTTGGAACTTGCATTGCATAAATCTACGAAACAGTCGTCAACCTTTGAAATTTATACAGCGGGGTATGCAGTAGATGGCAACAGAGGAACAAACTTTTTTGGAGACAGGTGTGCATCAACAGATTCAAACGACATGAATCCTTGGTGGATGGTCGATCTGCAGACTGTGTATTCCATTACATCTGTCAGAATTCTCAACAGAGGAATGATTCCAAATGGATTAGGTAAGGTACAAAATAACGACATTGCAGAATCAAATTAAAGTGTATTTTAAAGATCCATAGCTTCAACTTATTCATTCAATGAAAAAAGAAATAAAAAAAAACCCCAAAAACTATTGAATTGCAGGCTTCAGATCTTCGCAAGTAAAAGTTACATAACCAAGTATTATTTGATAGCAAATATATTGCAAATTACATAGAACTTAATATGATCAAGAAATGCATATAATTTAAAAAAAAAAAATACGAAAGTTGTTCAATGTGTTATGTGCAATGTATCACAGAAGAAATCAGAGCGTCTATAAAAGCTCGCACAAAACTCAGTCATTTGGTAATATATAACAGAAACACGATTTTTGATATTGCAAAAATTGGCATATCACTTTTGCGGTTGCATATCAATTAAAAGCTACTTTTTAAAAGTACGAAATATTCCCTTCAGAAGAATAGAGTATACATGTACATGTACATAGACAGATGACCAACACGGGTACGAGTACAAACTGCTAAGCAATTGCTTAAAATTTTTCCCAAAGTCGATCAAAGACGTCTTTCAAAGATTGTTACTGGTGACGAAACATGGGCTCATTTTTTTAACCAGTAAG
The DNA here is from genome assembly GCA_033439105.1 of Magallana nippona. Lineage (NCBI taxonomy): Eukaryota > Metazoa > Mollusca > Bivalvia > Ostreida > Ostreidae > Magallana > Magallana nippona. Next base: position 26,576,044 of record CM065917.1, on the reverse strand, counting down.
AAAAATTGAAAATAATCATGAGCTTATTTTTCACATGAGTATTACAATGTTACTTAGCAGATTTGTTTATTCAGATTTCACGTTGTTTTTTACCAGATGAATTGTGGAATGCAATTAAGGATATTTCTAAAAGATTGCAATGATGTGATGTACAGTAATGTAATGTTTTATTGCTAAATTTAGCATTTTAATATTTTGCAATTTTGTGACATATTACAGTTTATTTATATATTGACAAAGAAATCTGAAATTTTTATCTATTTATCATTATATAATCTCTTAATATTATTTCTCATATACTTCATATGTACATATAAATATATTGTTATATAAGAAATGAAAATTTGTCAGAGAACATTAATGGAGTGCAATGGAAAATTCCACAAATTTATATGCCGAATATTGTGACAGCTAGGATATCTTTCGCAAAGGAACACTTGTATTTAACAAAAGAATTGACATATAGGCGAGATTGATTTCCCGAAAAGAATCACTTTTAAAAATCAAAGTTCATTTTACGGTAGAAGGTCTGCAGTTGCCTTATGAACCACAAACACCAAAAGGTTCTTTCTTGCATATTCTTCTCATGGTGACGGTGATGGTAATATAGCCGAACAAATGATGATGCCGAAAGGGTAAGGTATTACAGGTCGGTATTACCGAAATGTTATTCCCAAAACCTTAAAATATGTTATTCCAAAAACCTTAACATATGTTATCATACAGACGCCCTGCGTCAGCAGTTAGACATCCTCATATACTTCATCATAATGCTTCATCACATATATTTGAGCTTTGGAAGAATTTTTTGGGAAGTTGGAAAAGGTTACCGTATTGCCACGCCCACAATACCCTACAAATCTAGCCCCATTCACAAAACTTAAGTTTTTATCTGGTAGTCGTTCCAAGTCCCGAAACACCCTTATCATCAGCCAGTGTCTCCGAGGTCTACTTAAGTCAGCGTACCATGACGCATTTCAGAAAAAAATAGAGATTGAAACTTTGTTTTTTTAAAACCGCGTAGAATACTTTAAAGGGATGTTATGTTTAATTCACTTTTTGAGTCGAAATGTCTTTTCAGATATAATACAATACACGTTACATATCGAGTTATTTATCATTTACACATTTGTTCATTACCATTTGTTATATTACATGTATTTATTTTTATCTATATAGATGTGTCAGACCGCCTGCGGAATGTTACTGTCACTGTAGGACTGACAGAATCAACTGTCAGCACTGTATGTGGATGTTTCACTGGTCCCGGTACTCTATCACAGTTGGTCAATATCGATTGTCAGACATTACCACAGGGGAGATTCGTAAAGATTTCAAAGTCCACCGAATTTCTCACTATCTGTGAAGTTGACGTGTTTGGAGTCGCTGTCTAATCATTTCCATATATGATGTCATACCTGAAACGTTGTCGTATATTGCTATCTTTCCTCACAACCTGACGAATATACAATTCATTCATTGTAATGTGACATTTTCCAATTCCTTTGGTTCATTTTTGTTTACAGATGTGACAAGTATTACATGTACGTATAACAGGTTTCTAAAATATATCATTTACCATTTGTTATATAAACTGCAAAGCTTTTTTTTGTGTACCTTGTTCAATGAAACAATTTAATAATCATCGATAATACATGTATGTATTGGAATATACGGTTCAAAATCCATTTGTAGTGTTATTACAGAGAAAAACCCTGGAAAATGTAAATATTTAAGTTAAAATCAAAGAAGCATTTTTATCAATACGTGTTGGATATTTTTTTCTGGTTTATTACTATGCAGTTGTTAAATAATTTAATTTATTCTCAAAAGGACAGTCGGCAGGACATGGTTATAACATGCATTGACCCATAGAGGCCATTTCTATACATCTTTTGTCCCCCTGATATCTTTATTACGTTTATTTCGTTTCAATCGGTGTTATACCCAAGTCAACACTGATATTTTGATGACACGCTGTTTCGTGCAGTCTGCCGACATCGCCTTTTCTGGCATTTAAGCGATGCCAAGTACAGTTTGAGTACGCACACTTTCGCGCAGCGTTTCATTTGTATTGTGACGTCATCTTTTTGCTTGCTTGACTCCTTGGCGTTATGGTTTCAACTGCATATATTCAGCAAAATTTGTCAAAAATAGCTCTTTTGAGGCGGCGTAAAATTGATATCACATCTATATTGTAGAATAAACTTGAAAGTCTTGAAGTATCAGTTATATTTAATTTGGGCTCTGGTCGAAAACGTGAGGAGGGTTCAGAAAGCCTAGACCTCTGCCATATTTTCTTACCCAGCCTAAAAATAACTATATTCATGTATTTCAAGACAGTAAAAATGTATTATATATATATATATATATATATATATATATATATATATATATATATATATGTCTGTGTCGCTGTAGGTTTCTACAAATTGATAAACGGGGCGTGTAGATTTCAGTCCTGTCAGTTTCGCATACGAGTGATTTTATATATATATGGCCTCGTGTTAGCGTGTTACGTATTTTTTTCTGAAATTATGGTCACCTTCATAACTTGCATGAATCATCAAAAAAAACAAAAAACATTTTATTGTTTATATTTACACCTGACTTTTAACAAATTAATGAAATGATTGTAAACAGTAAGTTAGATTAACTAAATTACTGTTATTGAACATCAGTACCTTAGCTAAAAGGAAACCCCAAATCGTCTCCTATGAGAATTTGAGTATGACAACAGCACGATTATTTCGTGCAGTCCGTGATTGTACTTACGTCGCTGTAGGTTTCTACAAATTAATAAACGGGGCGTATAGATTTCAGTCCTGTCAGTTTCAGGAGCTGTAGATTTCGACCAATCGATATACGGGGCGTGTAGATTTCAGTTTGGCTGTCTCTTTAAGGCTATATATTTACCATAAGTTTCCGTAAAAAATAGAGGAATTCAAACTCGGTGGATGTAAATATGATATTATAATGTTATGTATATAAATCATTTAAATGCAGGACACTACAATTACAATAAATAATAGAACTAGAACTTTTTTTGTCTTCAACAAAAAATAAGGGCTTTTCGACATGCCCTTTTTCATTTTTTATTAAAAATATCAGAAAAAATTATATATTTTTTTCCAAATATTCAATGCCTTTGTACATGTATATCCACTTGCCTGAATAAGAACTAAAAATAAATGTCAAAAGAAAGATAACTCCAGAGCTTTATAAGAAGCTATACTTTAAATTTCGTTATGAAAATTTTCAAAAAATTCATAGAAAAGTTCTTTTTTCATTTCTCGGACACAGCACTTGGAATGACTAGAGTATTTTTGCTCAACATTCTTAAAGCACCTTTTACTATAAACCGAAAAGATTTTAAAAAATCGGATGGAAAATGAAAAAGTTACAGATAAAGGGCTGTTTTGAACCCCTCAAGATCCCTTATTTTCCGGAATTTTATTTTCAGAACTTTTTCCGGTCTGCGCATTAGGTCCCATAATATGAATATAAAATTTAAAAATATTTGCTTAAAAACTATTTGAGAAAACGTGACACACGTGAATTTAGTTTAACATTAAAACTCCCATAGACAATTTTTATCAACTTATGAAACCGTAAGTTCTCCATAGTTTTAATGAAACTTAAAATATATGATGGTTATGACAATTTTAACATTTCCAATGATTCAGTTAAAAAAATTATCGTTTATTTTAATTTTTTCTTTATTCATCCCCCTTTTTTCAAAGTTTGAAGCCAAATATCTCGAAAACAGTACGAGAGTGGAAGAAGTTGTCGCTTACGATTTTGTATATCATAGCATGAAGTATCGAATTCCAAAATTTCTTAGTTTTTAATCAAAAAATAAAATAGATAGAAGGGTCCATTTAATATTTTTTATTTTGCATAACAAAACATTCGTAAACCGGAAGTATATAAACCGGAAGTCCAAAAAGGGACATACGGGAGAGATTGCTACCATACTTAAACATTAAATTTATATTTTTTACTTCTGTTTCAAAAATTCGCCGACTAAACTTTGTTGAGAAGAATATCAATAATAATAAAACAGAACGAAAACAATAGGTCTTTTCAACCGAAAGTCAAAAAGCCCTAATTATATTTACACTTTTCAGTGTTTTGCATGTGATAACACTACATATCGATTTTTTTTTTTTACCAAATAGTCCAATAAATTTAAATGACGTTTAATTAAGGCGCATTCGGGGTTTGCTTATTTATATTCAAATATTTAATCTTACTATTGCTGAAAATTATATAAATATAAGGAATAAGGAATCACTCTTTGAATATTATGAGGTAATAATTTCGGTCGGGGCGTGATCAAATCTATCATTAAGGAAGGAGTCTTCTCGTTATTAGACATATTTCTTATAACAAGAAATTCGTGAAATTTTTACACGGACAAACAGATCATATCACCAAATCATTGTATCAGTTTAATCAAATTTGACCTCCTCGTTTTCGCATGAAGGTGAGGTCAAGGGCACTACCTTTTTTTCTCAACTTGAAGGATGATAAAAATAAAGGTAGTTATCTGCCACAGGATGAACCTCTGCCATTCAGTCAACTGAGTGTTAACTGAAAGGTCTGGAAAGGTGACTGAATGGCATAACTATGCCATTCAGTCACATTTTAGTCACCTTTTAGTTGACTGAATGGCACAGATTCATCCTGTGTGCAGTTTTGTAGACATCTCTTTAAGATATGAAGTTTGTAATCTTCAATGAAATGATAGATTATCAGAATGTCTATCAGCTTATACTACTAAATTGAAATAAATATTTAAACTAAAATTGATATTGCTTAGCCCACATTTCCTCTAATTTTCTTAAATTTTGAAAATAATTTGATTATTTTTCTATGCTTCCAATAACAAAATATTCCTAATCATGTTTTAAAAAACATATTGTAAACCATAGAATCTTATTTTGAGTTCAAATAAGTTGAAAAAAATCCATCATTGATGTTATTGTTTGAAAAATGCTAAATAAACTAATGAATCTATAGTAATTCTGAATTGCAAAAAACATGTGATATTTTCCTACGCCAATGTTCCACCAAAAATATAGTCCTTGTTAGATTCTAAACTTTGATTATTATTTCTATGCCAAGTTGTATAATTGTAAAAAAGATAGGAAAATATGATATTTCAATTTCCTTTCATCTTCATTTAATGAACATTTAATCAAATTTACTTTTGACAAGTCGAAAACCAGAAAAGACTCCTTCCTTAAGCCCTTCGGGTTTTATTAGATTTGATCACGCCCGACCAAAATTATCACCTCATAATACTATGGTCGTTACAACGACCTTGTCAGCAAATACAATCATCCACTTGGTCGCATGCTGACTGACGTTTTTCATACTAATTGTTAGACCATAATTTATCACCTAATTGTCTACGGACTTTTCCCTTTTCCCCCCGATTACGACAAAGAGCAAACGGCGGGTGTGACCGGTATTCAGAGTATGCTCACTCCTCCTAGGCACCTGATCCTACCTCTATCTTTTTGGAGGTCCGTGTTGCTCTGCTTTGAATTTGTATTTCGTTTTATGGAGTTTTGAGATGATTGACGGTTTGTTATTGTCATTTTTTCACTCAAGGTATGATTCCTTATTTCTTAAATATATTTATGAAAAAGATAAGTATTACAGGCCAAGCGCGGATCTAGAAGTGTTTTAAAGGGGTTGAGGACTATTGTAGTGCTATCATTATACTATTGGAGAACTTTACCGCAAAAAAGTGCAATTATGTATAAACTGCATGTGCACTTGAGGATTTTTTTTTTGGGGGGGGGGGGGGGGGCTGGCCAATATGTTCTGGGTTCCATGGGTCAATTCTTTCAAACACTTCTATATATTTGAAAATTTAAAGAGTATAAGAAGCCGTCAAATTAGCCTCAACATTCGTGAGCCACTTCATATACAATATACAAAATTCAATAAATTTTGATTAATTTGGAAAAATAGTTTTAAAATAAGTTTTAACTTTGTCAACGTCATTGATTAGCTCAAAACCGGATGGGTATTTCATCCTGAAATATTTCAAAATATCCATATTAATTACACTTTAAAACGGTGATAATACAATGTCCCAATATTAACATTAAGGTAGGTCGTGTGGCCGTTTTGTGCATATTCGCTTATGACGTCATAACCGAGAGATCTCAAGAATTCACGCTTCACTTTCTCTAACGCCAAATGCTTTGAGTTATAATAAAGTTATCCAATTTAGATATATAGGGTAAATACTATAGTAGTAATCCATATTTAATTTTCATGTACGAATCATAAGTTGGAAATGCAATACATCATAACTACGTGGGTATAGTCCACTAATGCATTTTCCATAGGCAGTAATGTTAACGTTCGGGTTCATAGCTCCGGCCCTAATTTTCGTTCAGCAACGAAGGACCTCTTGAATGAAAGCTCATCAAATTGTCTCTCCCCCGTTAAAATTTCGTGGTGTGAAGTCAGATTCGTGTTCCCGCAAAATGCGTCTGTATTGAAAAACTCTGAAAATGAAAGTAAAAGTAGGGAATTTCACAGTTTTGAAAAGGGTGTACTTCAAACAATTTCAATTCTTTCCTTCAAATGATAATTCGATTTTGACAATTGCTTTTAAAATTGCAAATCCTTTTTTCTGACAGGTGTCAAGCATTCTGATTTAAAATGTCCCAATAAATGTATATCCACTTTGCAAGTATAGGAACTATTTTGCTTAAAGGCACTACTTTGTTGTCCTACCGATTCTAAAAATAGTTGGAGGGATATACCCAATATGAAACAGTCATTGTGGTTATTAACAATTCTAAGCTTACATATTCACTCTAGCCACCATATAGAACCATGATTCCAAATTTGGAAAAATTCAATACATAATTATGGATTTTGCAGCATTGATACACATGCATGACATTTGAAGACACAGTCCAGTCAACATTTACCTAAACAACATCTAGTTCATTGGCACTCGATGTTCTCCAAATAGCATATATTGAGGAAACTTTTATCTCAAGGATTGAAATACATGTAAAACATAAACATTCAATAATTTAACAAATTTATTTTCTTCATATTCTTATGAAAAAGCTTAAATATGTCTGATTTTATAAAGTTTTAATCGCACAAATTATGAGTTTTTCTTTAGTTACAAAAAAGAATTGTTTTCAAATACCACGAAAAAGGTAAAATAGAAAAGTATAGGAATTCCCCTATCCATCAATGTACTACATGTAGGTATTGGTCTGTAAATAATAAAGTTATATGACTCTATATTGTGAAGCTCTTAGTTCATTTTTTGCTCAATTTTGATGCTAGCTTTAGATTACCTCACCTATGACGTCATAATGACGTCATAGTGATTAGTTGTTTTTACTCGTGCAAGTGTAATATTTGCTGAACTTTTATTTAAGCCTAATTTCAGATGAAATGCACCATGACTTTACCCACTAAAGATACGTCATAGGGAAAAGAAACTTGCTAATGAGGGTGTTTTTTATTTACTCTTGTATATGGTTACCATGGTAACAAATTTAACAAAATTTATAGAAAGACATATCCTATGAGTCTACAATTAACTAGAGTTCAAAATCTAGAAGAACAAAAAATACCCACTAAGGCTGTGAAATATGTAATCAATATTAAGTTTCCCATTTTTAATATTCTAAAATATATGCATGTCAAAGACTGGGTATATAGTTTTTACAGGTTTCTTCTTTTAAACTTGGACGAGTGTAATTAGACATCATTGTTACAAAAATAAATTTTACTTACATCAAGTGTGTCTCACTGTTGTATTTTAATCTTTGATGAAGTTCCATTTGAATTTACATGGTATCTAAAATGAAATGTTTTGAATTGAATTCTACATGTATCAAACACTATCACCAACATTTGCAATTTTATGTCACAAGCAGCCATATATTTAAAACTCAGAGAGAGACAGAGAGAGACAGAGAGACAGAGAGAGAGAGACAGACAGACAGACAGACAGACAGACAGACAAAGAGACAGAAAGAGAGACAGAGACAGATAGGCAGACAGAAAGAGAGAAAAAGAGACAGAGACAGAGAGAAAAAAGAGACAGAAAGAGAGAGAAGACAGACAACAAACAACTACACATCTTCATGCACAACACATTTGTACAACCTAAAGACCACCCCCCCCCCCCTTTTAAACATTCAATATCAACCCCACCCCCCAAAAATTAATTTATTGTTTCAATATATGAATAGATAAATATAGGTAAATATCTACTTAAAATGAATACAGATAATTTCATTCAATTTTGATTATGATAAACAAAGATAGGTTTTATGGATCAAGTACTAAGCAATATGGTAGGCTTTCACATGTTAAAGTGTGCATACACACTGTAGTTTGTACAACATGCACGACAGATTTATTTATGCAAATTTAATGCAAATCTTTAATCATAAAAATAGAATTGGAACCTACCGGGCATTAATACAACTCCCATACAACGCAAACTAATATTAGATAGCTGAACACTGCTTGAATGAAGTATATTCCCTCATTGTAAACTTTCTGCTTCTCTACTTTCACTTTTACTCGCTTGAAATGATCGCACTAAAAACCCAAAGTGGGTCTCAAAATTTATAAAATGTCTTCTAAACTCATATATGAGTAGAAATACACATACATTATTATTTAGTTTTGTACATAAAAACTCAAAATAAATAACATTCAAGTTAAAATCACAATAATTTCTTTAATTCATTAAATTGGTTTTCTGAGAATCCCAGGGGAGGGGGGGAGGGGGAGGGGGGGGGGGTGTTGTGATGGATTTTTTCCTATAGAAGTTGTTTTTTAAATGATTAAACTTGTTGAACTTGTTGGAAATTTAGTTTGTTTACATAAATGAGATGATGTACAAAAGAGAAACACACGTTTATCATAATAATTGCAAATAAACAAGGAATATGCCTTACCAGCATGGGGCTCAATATGGGTATAGTCCACTAATGCATTTTCCATAGGCAGTAATGTTAACGTTCGGGTTCATAGCTCCGGCCCTAATTTTCGTTCAGCAACGAGGGACCTCTTGAATGAAAGCTCATCAAATTGTCTCTCCCCCGTTAAAATTTCGTGGTGTAAAGTCAGATTCGTGTTCCCGCAAAATGCGTCTGTATTGAAAAACTCTGAAAATGAAAGTAAAAGTAGGGAATTTCACAGTTTTGAAAAGGGTGTACTTCAAACAATTTCAATTCTTTCCTTCAAATGATAATTCGATTTTGACAATTGCTTTTAAAATTGCAAATCCTCTTTTCTGACAGGTGTCAAGCATTCTGATTTAAAATGTCCCAATAAATGTATATCCACTCTGCAAGTATAGGAACTATTTTGCTTAAAGGCACTACTTTGTTGTCCTACCGATTCTAAAAATAGTTGGAGGGATATACCCACGTAGATTTTTAAGAATTGGAGCGTTACCTTTTCTAGTCGATTTCAAAATGTACACAAAAGCTAAGTAATGTCAGTCAAGTAGTCTCAAAATTGTGGTGTGTGTGTGTGTGTGTGTGTGTGTGTGTGTGTGTGTGTGTGTGTGTGTGTGTGTGTGTGTGTGTGTGTGTGTGTGTGTGTGTGAGAGAGAGAGAGAGAGAGAGAGAGAGAGAGAGAGAGAGAGAGAGAGAGAGAGAGAGAGAGAGGTCTGTAATATAGTTTGGTCCTCCTATGCTTCGGTAATAGTTGTTTAAAAGAAAAAAATACAAATATAAATACTAATCATATCGTACTTATTTTGACCCCAAAAAATTGACGTAGTTAATGTTTTTTTATTAGCTGTGAAGATCTTCATAAGCAAAATAAAAGTTCAAAGATAACGAATATCATCCAGTTTCTAGATTTGAGACTATTCGAGATTATTTAAATTAACTATTTTTTAGATAATTATTTTTTTTTAGATAATTTTTTCTTTACTCACAGATACAGTTGATAAATTTGTCGAAATTGTTTAAAAGTTACTTGCAAATTCTCAAAATAACTCCATCACGAAAAATGCTTATTTTCCTTTATATTTCCATTGAAAAGCGTCGAAAGAGAACCATCAACAATACCGATGTTAAGGCGGTATTGCATTAAAATAGCGTAGATAAATTTGATAAAATATTTATATAAAGAGTTGTAAATCCCAAAACACGATTTGACAAATTTTCAGGGTATGTTTTCTTGTGAGTTTTTTAAGGAGTAAACCTGCGACCGATCCTAAAATCGTGGCTGAATCTAAAAACAAGGGTCTATTTTTATATTAATTGTATCGGTTTTTTAGATGTAAACTTGATGCTCATCATGCTATACTACACATAAAGGAAGTCAAATTCCAGTGTAAATCATTTTTCTATCCACATTAAACCCTTATGGTTACGTGTAAAGTCGTTTTGTCAATCTTTGAGAATTTAGTAAAAAATCACTGTTTCAAGGAAGCGTAAATTAAGGTCGGTAGCGGGTTAAATTTTTGTGCCGTCTGAGCGGGGTATTGCTTATTACTGTCGTAAAACGCAAATGCATTAAAATGTTCAAATACACAGGTTCTTATGTAATGTTTTATTAAACAGAAATACTTATCCTAAAAATTATTTTTAATGAAATGAATCCTTAGAATAATGTTCAGAAGTATTTCAATCATTTCGCCGCCTCTTTCAAATCGACGTTATCCACGTTGGAGTCAACATCTTACAATGACGTCAGTTGAGACTTTGACGTAACAATTAACAAAAATAAACGTCGTGCAGTTTTTAATTCAGGGTCAATAATTAATATTGAAAATATAATTTGCAAAATAAAAGCATATGCACAATCCGTTTTTGTTCTATGTGAGAGGAAAGGTAATTGTTTATTTATTAAAAATTAAATTAAATTTGATTCGTAACATCCTTTCGTTTTATGCAACCCTATATGTAAACTGGCTAGCAAGACACGTTATAGAACCAAACTATGAGGGTGGATAGCATAAAAACAATCCAGTCAATTTCTTTTTAATTGGGTAAAAAGTTTACTTATAAGTTAACCTTTCATCCTTGACAATTTAAAGAAAATCGTATGTTTGTAATGTAATTTGTTATATATTAAATTGAAAATGATAACCCCCTTTTTACTATAAAATCCTATATAAAATGTGGACGATGATCCGGACATACGACCAAAATCTGAGCGCGGTAAACAGATAAACTATCCGGTCAATTTACTTTATATTTTGCACATAGTTTACTCATACGTAGACATTTCACTGGAAAAAAAATAAAGTAAATCGTATATTTGAAACATTCTCCCCCGAGACTCCTTAATGGCAAATAATCCTATCAATACAATACAATATTGCACTTCAATTAACCATTCATTTCATGGATTAACTTAATCATTGAAATCCATGAAAACTGACATTAGACATATTAATTCTACAAAAACTGTTGAGCCATTCCCCTACTAGTGTTTTATATTAATTTCTTAATTTTAATATATATATATATATAAATAACCTCTCCATTCCGTTTCCACATACCATTCTCTCTCTCTCTCTCTCTCTCTCTCTCTCTCTCTCTCTCTCTCTCTCTCTGTATTTTAATGGATGTGCAACTCCCATAAAACCCGCAGGATCTCCAAAGAAAACACATTATTTATTCAATCTAATAGCTCACCAATGTTTGGGAAAATCTCTTAATTTGATCAATGCGTATGTTTTATGTCATTGGTCTTGTGGTTTTCTTTTAATGTATTCTTCTCATTATTTAATAAACTATAATTTAGCACTTCTAAATATTTATATTGTCTGGCAAGAAGTATATGGTTGATTCGTAATACCCAATTATTATTAGGAAGACAAATTTAACAAACTTTTTTCAATTACGCATAAGCAAAAAAATTAAATGACGAGGGTGCGATAGAGAACCAACGATGACACGATAGAGCATCGCGCCACCGCTCTCGCACCATCGCCTCATCGCTATCGCTTCTTTGCATCTCACCGCTTTGTCAACTGCAACATAGGGATCGTATCATCGCACTATTGCTTTATCGTCATCGCATTATCAAAACATCGCACTATCGATGAAAATATGGATGGTGCGGTGACGTGATAATCTACTACATGACCCTATCACTACCTAACATTGGATAATCTCGGTTTCCGTCAATAAACCAATGATGTGACAATTCGATGATAATGAAGCGATGTCGCTATGACGATGAAGCGATGGACAACACACGTTTATTGTTTTCCTGAGCCGATCATGGTCGATTTGAAATTCTTTAATTGTGAAATAAATTGCCATGTTACATATAAATCTTTTTTTTTATTTGCTAAAAACATACTTTGCTTATTCTGATCTTTCTTTTCAGTTTTGTTCGTTTGTTTCATCTGTTGGTTTCGTTTAGTTTAAAATTTTGTTTTCGTTTCGTTGTGCACAGGTACCCACATAAGCAAACCACTACAAGCCATATTGATACAAACAATTTATTTTTGCTAGTTATACAAACATAAAAAAAAAATACTTTACACCTTTATGCTTGAAAGAACTGTCAGGGCGTTTTAACTGGAATACAAGTTTTTAATATACGCTAATTCATGTATTATGGAGTTCCACCTTTCGTATCTCAACATATGGTGCATAAAGTCGAACGTCGTTAAATAGACGAAAAATGTTCTCAAATGTTCTTCTTGTTTCTGTTTTTAATGATTCTGACTCGAGACACGTTTGGAAATCAAACAGATTTTTGAATTCTACAAAAATCACGGTATATTCTTTCCAATCTACTCGCCATTTTTGAGCGCAGTATTTCTTTTTCAAACGATCCAAGAAATTAAGAAATTGTCGAACAATGATAATAGACGACTTTTCAGCATCACTGTTGTGGAAAGAAATAAACTTTTTTAAGTCACTCTTCGTTTCAGAAATTATGTTCGCAAAGTTTTTATATTTTCCCGATCTTTCTATCCCATCCAGAATTCTCTGACAAATAGATGTGGCAAGTGATAAAGAAACTTTGTGGAAATCATCCAGCATGCTAGAAAAGTAAGCATAATCCAGCTTGCATACAAAATCACTAAGTATGCCAGTGAGTATCTCCTCAATAGTTGGGCATCCATTTTTTACTTTGATCCGTATCTCGACGATATAAACATTTGTATCTGCAAAATATAACAGAAATATTATTCATGTAAAAGTAAATATTTAGCAAAAACAACAAGGAAGGTTGAAAAAAGAATCCTTTAACATATCGCTAATCTATTCAAACCCTAAATATATATCCTAATTAGCTAACCATGTCACAGAGGTTTAGGGAAAAAAATTTTCAATGAAATTTTTACATAAATTCAACACTCTAGTTCTACATTTTGATCTCACCGAACTGCATAATGTTCATTTAAATATATGTGATGATGATGACGATGATGATGATGATGATAAGGACGGGTTTTATTCTGTTTGTTTGTTTTAAAGCCTTTTAACATGTTTATGACACATTAACTCCATTATAACGCTATTTTACACCATAATTTGAAATGCATGGACGTATGTTGCATTAAAAAATGGGTTCAGTATAAAAAAGTTAAATAAAAAGATCCGGGAAAATCTTTCGTTTAGCTAAGACAGTTTTGTAGTATAATGTAACTTACTACACTTTTTTTATTGAAAACAAATTGCATGTATACATATGACATAATTGACTGCTGTGATTTTTAGCCAAGAACATAAATACCAATAAAATTCTGATTTGACAGTCACCTGTAAAAAGAAACTAATTTAATATTATCGAGTTCTTGAAACATGTAAAATCAATATACATACCTGTTGATCTTATGGTTGAGGGATCAATGTTTTCAATCAAATTGGATACCCTTTCGATTTCTGTTAAAGCCTCGACGTCTTCCGAAAATATTTTCTGAAGAACGTCATATTTACCAACATCAAGTAACCCTTTATTTTCTAAATAGAAAACATTTTCTAAGACACTGCCGTTTTGTTGGGTAGGCAAGTCGCACAAATTTCTGAACTGCATTTTCCAGCGTACATAACTATCTGAATTTTCTTTGTGGCCAACATGTCCGTTAATTAGTGTGGCTAGTAAACTGTTGTGGATCTCTTTGATATTAGGGTTGGATCGTAAACTGAAAAATTAAAAAAAAACACAATATCGTATTATTTTTTCTTCATTGAAATTTTTTTAAGTAAATTTCATTTTTTATTTATTTGTAAAGTTAGAAAACATATACATGAAAAATGAATGGCTGTATGTTCTGAAACTAATATACACATAACACATGTGTACGTATCATTAGTATATTGTGTGTAATAAATTTGTAAAAGTACTGAAAAAAAGGCACTTACATATTGTCCATAAGTAATGTTCTCAACATTCAATCTCTAACGATCATTGCACCTAAATATTAAAAATACAAATTTTCCTGAAAAATTATCTTTTACCTTTGGTAAAAGTTTTTATATCATTTTGAATACAAAAATGAATTACGTTCTCATAAGAAGGAAAAATATTGATATAGGCGGCAAAAAAACAACAACAACAAACAAACAAATACCAAAAAACAATGAGATAAAATTTTTACATGGTCTTGGTGAATAAAGTGCTTATAAAAAGCTAAAAAAAAAAAATGACCTGTCATTTGCATTTTAATATTTAACGGAGACTTTTTGATTGGAAGTTAAGTAATTGAGGAAATATGCAGTTTAAAAGATCCGTTCTATTTTTTTCCACATTAATCCAAAATACAATATTAATTAAATTTTATCACTTTAAAATAAATAAAATAATTTTTAAAGACAAAAATAAATTGCAGTGTTTAACATTGTCCAATAAAAACATCATGTCCAAACGTCCAAACTTTACCAACGATTAATATTTCAACACCAAAGCAACACAAGGTAGCATTATAATACAAAGTGTGAAAAATTATGGCTATCAAAGAAAAAAGACCGAAGTAATTCGGAACAATGTGTTGTCTAGATGTGTTGTCCAAATTGACAAAACCTTATGATAAAGAATTATATTTACATGTATGTATTTACTTGAAATGTTTGTAGATATGAAATGGAGATGAAATTTTATGATTTGTAGTTCAAAACGAACTGATTTATTTTCTCAGAAGCAATATAAAAAAAAACTACACCAAATTTTAAGTTCGAATAACATTACATGCAATGATTATTTTACACGTTTTTCACACGTTCCAAATTTTAAGGCATATTCACATATAGAAAACATAGTGTAGGATTCGTTGCAAGTTTTGTCGTTAGAAGCTTACATGATGCATATTATTGCAGGCTATAGTAGTTTAAACATTGCAATATTCCATTTTTTTCCATTTGTATTGTGTATTTTCATATCTCAGTGTGCATTCTATAACTGTTATTTAGATTGTATAGATATTTTACATATTATTATGGTTTGTTACGAAAGATGTCATTGTAATTTACTTGTACTTTTCCTAGGCAATTTGCCGCCCCCTCCCTCCTCCCCCCCCCCCCCTCCCCCAGGAAAACACCAACTTGGCCAGCTGACCAGTTTTAAGAAGGAAATGATTGTAATGTTTGCATTGAGTTTTGATTAAGCGATAAAGAAAAAAAAAGATTTCGTGTTGTATATACAGTTACGTTTCAAGAACATTTTCCAGCATGTGTGCCATCAATAAGGAGTGTGATATTCAGACTCTGAAAAAAAAAGGATAGGAACAATTCACTTAGTCGTTCTGTTTACGGAAAATACTAGCGTTTGATTTGATTCCAAAAAGTCACAGATGTATGTTAAAAAACAATGAAGAATGAAGAGAGAGAGAGAGAGAGAGAGAGAGAGAGAGAGAGAGATGTAAGACATCACCATTATAAGTGTATCTAAGGTCTAGTATCAAATCGTGTCTACACGAAAATATCTGCTGTAATTAACGCGAACGTCTTGTGGAGAGAGAGAGAAAGAGAGAGAAAGAGAGAGAGAGGAATATAGAGAAATATATTTTTAATGTCATTTTTGTAAAAAAAAAAATGTATATTTTATGAGCAAAATTAACGGTATTAGGTTTGGCATGTGTATGTTCATCTTAAATCCCATCTTCAAAATAAAAATGGATTGCATTCAGCAAAGTACGAGCATATTTTTTGTGTTAGGTCTTGATAAAAAAGAGTTTCCTACAAAATGAAAAAAGAAATACAAATTTCCTTTGCTATGTACCCGAAATTTTTTTTTTGTTACATGATAAACAATGGGATAAGAGTAACGCACGATAAGATACAATTAACGCACGACAGAACAGTATACACGCACAATGCGATGGGATTGATAAACGATAAAAAAAGGATTTAACGTGTAATCGCATAATACGATCTTTACGATTAACCTGATAATTGCAGAATTTGAAACACCGAACATGTACTAACCAAGATTCAGCCCGACATCGAACCATGCGGAAAATAGTGGGTTTAATTAAAAAAAACAACTCTTGTTCTAAATAGATATGAAATCTATTTTAAATATTTCTGGGTTTTTGTTTTGTTTTTTTTTTTTTGTGTGTGTGTAAAAATAATGCATAAAAACCAACGGAAATCATCTTCGTTTGTATTGAAAATTAAAATTAAAATTAAAATTTTCTGCTCAAATTACATTTTTACAAATAGAAGACAATAACATCAAACAAGCTTAACGTTTATCAAATATCAATTACCGAACAGTTAGTTTTTAAAGTTACGTTGAACAGAAGAACTGATTTCTTGAAGGTTTGTTGAAAAAAGGAACAGTTTAATAAACTTAAACATGTTCGACCCAAATCGTAACGTTGCTCCTGTAATGTCATAAATAATGTAGAATAAAACCCAACACAGTGATTAGCATATTTCTACTACAATCACAAATCTAAATCATTCAGTCACTTTTATATTATGAAAGTTAGCTGGGTAGTACAATAAATTTACATTTATAGTGTATTCATGACAATTATTTTTGTCATACGAGGGTTAATCAACAATACGTAGACAATGTTCCTGTCTATCATATATTTCTCAAGAAAATCATAATCAACGCATTAAATGATACATCAACATTACTATCATTGGTACATGTATGTGAAATTTCATTTCATCTCATGAAAGGTAAATTTGTTATCCCAATTTAAAAGCAAAATATTTTGTCACAAGGTTACACGATAAAATCCAAAACACAACGTCAAGGTGACGCGTGCACCTGATATTAAAATATGCCATTTTTATATCTCGCTTAGTTTCCTGTGTTTTCACCTTGCATTTAATCGGCAAATTGTCATCATATTTGTTCAAAATTAGTAGAGAATCATTAATTCGCTCTTTGATGTTTTCATTTTTTTTCTCAGAGTCACCAAAACACTGAATGCCAAATGACGTGACTTATTATTTTGTCCAAGTATTAACTGACATTCTGTATTTTTACGGACTGATGAGGTACAAAACACAATGAAATACAAAACTGCAAAAAACAATATGACAGTTTTTGCAATATCGTGCATTTTCGCAGTTTGTTTCTGTGTTTTAGCGAGTTCCTTTTCGTTCCTCAGTGATGGTCGACGGCATAATCTTTTCTCATTCAATTTGAATGGAAATTAACTGCCTTTTCTAATTTCTTTTTAAAGAAACAATAAACACAGACAAAAGAAGACTGTGACTTTATTTCAGAAATTCAAATCTTTAAAAAATTCTTAATATATATTCAAAAATAAATCTAAATTTGGAAATTAAACTATTATTAGATTATTAGATTATTGCGAAATTATGTCTACCAAATTAGATAATATATCAATGAGTAAAAAAGCAATGACAACAAACTTGGTATGTTTTAATCAGCCCTTGTATAGAATGATTTTTTTTTAGGTAAAGCAAACATATTTTTTTTTCAACCATCGCATGGTCTGTGCAGAAAAAAACCTACGTTATGCCTTTTAAATAAAAATATTTGTGTCTAATTGTCGGTTTCAGTGTGATTTTTGGTATAAATCAAAGAATAAACTTGTAAAAAAAAATATTATTGATAC